>CM053625.1:218909752-218926226 GCA_028646595.1 Phalanger gymnotis | reverse complement strand
GGAAGAGCTCAAAAAGAATTTGGAAAAGCAAGTTAGAGAAGTAGAGGAAAAATTGGGAAGAGAAATGAGAAGGATGAGAGAAAACCATGCAAAACAAGTCAATGACTTGCTAAAGGAGACCCAAAAAAATACTGAAAAATATACTGAAGAAAACAACACCTTAAAAAATAGACTAACTCAAATGGCAAAAGAGCTCCAAAAAGCCAATGAGGAGAAGAATGCCTTGAAAGGCAGAATTAGCCAAATGGAAAAGGAGGTCCAAAAGACCACTAAAGAAAATACTACCTTAAAATTTAGATTGGAGCAAGTGGAAGCTAGTGACTTGATGAGAAATCAAGAAATTATCAAACAGAACCAAAGGAATGAAAAAATGGAAGGTAATGTGAAATATCTCATTGCAAAAATCACTGACCTGGAAAATAGATCCAGGAGAGAGAATTTAAAAATTATTGGACTACCTGAAAGCCATGATCAAAAAAAGAGCCTAGATATCATCTTTCAATAAATTATCAAGGGGAACTGCCCTGATATTCTAGAGGCACAGGGCAAAACAGAAATTGAAAGAATCCACCAATCACCTCCCTACATAGAAAGAGATACATAATCCATAAATGAACATCTAAAGAAAAAAATTGGGACAAGATTTTTCAAGCAAATTCTATCAAATATTTAATGAATAATTCCAGTATTACATTTGTCTTCTGAATATTTCTCGTCTGAAGCAAATTGTTATTTTGTTTTCTTATCCATTCCAATGTTATTCCTTTTTGTTATTATTTTTTTTTCCTCACTGTTATTGCTGGAGTTTTTGAAGTTTAAGGTTCTCATATTCTTTAATGTGAGGGGAACTCTTCCCAAGAGACCTCTCACAGTATCATAAAGTAAGGAATAGTTTTGTTAGAAAAGGACATAATATGATTGGATGTTATCATAAATACCGAAGTCTATTGATTGACAGTGTTCAAAGTGGGAGGTGGGGTATTCTTAGTCCGTTCGATTTAGCTGCTGCAATTTTTGATCAGTTAACCAGTTTAAAACTTCTCACCGCTTATACTTTCTGCTTTCAATGTCATTTTCCTTGCTAATTATGGTGTCTAAAGTGAGGAGATTTGGGGGCAGTGTGTCAGTGTAGGAAACAATAGGGGATTAGGTCAAGTTTTGGAGAGTGTGGTGACTGCAGAATATCCTGGGTCTTTCCCAGTTTTTTTTTTCCACAAAATAGACACATTGTATAATATGTTCACAGGCAGTTCTTAATTAAGAAAAAATAGCAATATATATATATATATAATAGCACTTTAAACTTTTCAAAGTACTTTTACATGCTTTCTCATTACATTGTACTTGTTCTCAAAACAATAGATGTTCCCACCTGTATTAGTATTGTTAAGTAGTTATTAACTTGTCAGCTTCACATTATAATAATCTGTCCATCAATTTATGGTCACCTTTTAAATATTCTTTTAAATATTTTTCAAGATGAAAAGTGAAATAAATAAGTTCATTATTCTCTAAAGATTACTGCCAGTGTAATATTTTGGAAGACAGACACCTAACTGGGAGGGTTTTTGACAAAGCTAGTTTGCCATTCTCAGAACTAACCCCTTGAGATCAGATACTATTGAATTCTCCTTGTCTGAATGTGACACATAGTTTCTCTTGTTTGTAAAGGGGTAATTAAACACTCTAGCATGGGACCAGCAAAACTGCCAAGGGAGGGAAGAGGAAAAGGGCAGAGTTTTGAGGGGGGGCACCCTCTCAAATTTGTTTATTTAATGAATTTTTTTGGTACACATTTCTCTTTTCTACTATTGATTGAGCATACAATTTCCAGTCATTGTCCTAAGACACAACATCTGTGTAGATGCAGCTTGCTCTGAGGAGTGCTATAGCCTTATCAAAGAACAAGAAAAGATCTGGGAGATTTACCAGGTCTGCAGGCTCAAAAAAAGTCAACAGAATAACATAGCAGCTAAAAGACAAAACAACAAAACCCCAAACCCAAGTGTAACCTTTGGTACATTCAGAGGCCTAGTATCTCTGACTAAGAAGAGAGGCCACACTCACCACTGCATCCTGGGCCATTTCCAGTCATCTTGGCTTTTGTCTTGTCATTGCAGTTCAGTGACTGGAGGAGAGAGTGAAGCTGATGACTTTGCACAGCTCTGCCTCACTTAAATTCAGTTCACACTCCAGTGAAGACATCACTCTTGAGATGTCATTGGGCCTCTGCTAGAACAAAGGACAAACAATAACAAAAGTCTTTGACATTAGGAGAAAGAATTTCGTTAAAGTTTGTTAAACTTAAAGCAAGGGACGTGATAGCTCTCTTTAAATATTTGAAGGGCTATCGGGGAAGACGGATTAGGCTTTTCGCTTGGCCTAGAGGACAGCACTAGGAGCAGAGGAGAGGCGTTTCAGAATTAGATTTTGCTTTCCGCAAAGGAATGACCCCCTCAAGGCTTTCTCCAGCACATGTAATGCGCCACTGTTGCTGCTTCTTGACCCGGCTCCTGCACCACTTCCTCCTCCTACCTGGTATGAGGCAGGCATCTTGAGGACTCTTAAGATAGATAGAGATTATTATTGTACAGAACCTGAACAACAAACCTCCTGCTTTATAGCCACAGTGTATTTGATGTAGACCCCAAATCCACTAACGTTTTCTATGTCCAGTATGTGTGTGTGTGTGTGTGTTCATTCATATACATTTCTCTCAACACAAATGTTATCCTCATCTTTTAATATTAGGTTTTTTTTTCTTTTTTTGGTTTGTT
This sequence comes from Phalanger gymnotis, assembly GCA_028646595.1. NCBI lineage: Eukaryota > Metazoa > Chordata > Mammalia > Diprotodontia > Phalangeridae > Phalanger > Phalanger gymnotis. The sequence goes on along the minus strand of CM053625.1, from coordinate 218,923,449 downwards.
TATTTTTTAACCAAGTTCTGATATACTTCATAGTTAGTTTTTCCTTCCCTACCAAAACATCTTGATCAGTATTTTGCAAATTGTTTAATATCGGCTTCAGGCTCTGAGGCTACTTTAAAATGTTGGATTTTCTGAATTTGGTTTATTATTTAACTTACATAGTTTGTAGTATAGTATCCAGTTAATTATTGTTTCAGTTCTCTTTTTCTCCAGTTCATAAATATATACAGAGGTGTTGGTTTCTCTGATTATCTGGCCCTTCCTTTTTGTTTTTGGCTCTCTCCCTTTAGTCTAACATTGAAGTTGGCCTTTTCCCTTATTGTAGTTGTTGGAGTAATGTATGACCATCCTTAAAAATATAATCGTAGTGTATTTTTTGTTACCTCACTGTATTGGAACCCAAAGAAGATTATGTCTGCTGCTTACACTCCATCTGCTCTGTTTCCACAAATGTCGAAAAAAGATTTGCTCTCTGTGAAATAATACTCATTTTTTGTTAGCTCATATTTATTCGCATATTTTATAATTCTCTTTAACAACGACTCTTTAATTTTGCTTACAACCAAGGTCAGACTTAATGGTCTGTAGTGCTTTGGTTCATTTCTGATCTTTTCCTTAAACAGGAGTCGTAGGTATTTTCTAGTCGGGCATCATTGCTCTAGTGAGTTATTAGCATTTGTGCTTTTATCAGTCATTTATTGGGGCTTGCATAAGAATTGTTTTTAGTGTTACCAGCCAGCCCTGAGTCCCTATATACCTTTACTGACAAGGTAAGACTTACTTTTATGTAACTGCTGTATTGCTCTTTTCCACAATGTAGATTTCGTATAAAAAGAAGACTTGAGATTTGATCTTTTAGGAAGAAAAGTGTCCTGAATGTACCTCGTGTTGCTATTACTCATAAATATTCCAATTGCATGTTCATGAAATTCCCTCTTAATGTTGTCATTCCTTCTCTCTCTCTGTCTTGCAACTCTCTAACCCTGTTTTTTTAACCTTCCTATCACCTCCACTCCTTCCACTACTCAGTTCTTTGCCACATGTCATCCCTGAACTGGCTACATTCTCCTCCCTTCTGTATCTTGACCCCTTGGTGAGCAAGTTTAGTGCCGCACTGTCCTCTTCTTGAGGCCCTTGCCCTTGCATCTTCTTGCCAATCTTTTCTTGCCAAGCCTCAGTCTCAGCTGTGATTTACTCCAACACCCACTGTCTTAACTCCTATTCATGTGCTGCTGAACAAAGCTGGAAAAAAGATCATCAAACTGTGCTGACTAGGACTGCTACAAATTTATGTTGTGTAATCTCAAATGGGCCGTCACTGCTGCAAAGCAATCCTTTTACACCTCCCTAATTAACTCACTATTCCACTCAACGTAGCAGCATTTCCAACCTTTTCATCCGCCTCAAACCTTGATAGCTCCCCTTCCTTCCACCTTCTTAGCTGAGAAATTTGCCTCATAATTCACAGAGAAAGTTTAGGCTGTTTGCCAAGAGCTCCTTCTCCCCCTTTCTTGAAATTATATCACCCAGATGTCTGCCTCCATCATAATTCTCCTTCACCCTTGTCTCACGTGGAAAGGGTCTCTTTTCTTTGCTGAAGCAAACCCCAGTATATGCACAGGTGACATCATTTCATCCTGTTTTCTCTAGCACATTGCCTCTTCTCTCCTTCCCACTCTCACTCATCTTCAGTCTCTTCCTCTCCACTGGCTTTCTCGTATTACCTACAAACATGTCCATGACTCCCCCATCTTCAAAAAACCCTTTGTTGATGTGTGTTAGTTATCACCTTGTTTCTCCTGTCTTTCTTGGAAAAACTCCTTGAGGTCATCTACAACTGATGCCTTCACTTCCTTTCCTTTCACTCACTTCCTAATTCTTTGCAGCTTGGCTTCTGACCCCAACATTCATCTAAAACTGCTGTCTCCAAAGTTAACCAGTGATCCCTCAGTTGCCAAATCTAATGTCCTTTCAATCCTTCTTGATATTTTTGCAGCCTTTGACACTGTTAAAGAGGTCAATAGAGGTCGTCCACTATTCCTTGACACTCCCTAGGTTTTTGAGATGCTGTTATTCCTGGTTCTACTCAAGCCAGTCTGACAACTTCTCAGTCTCTTTTGCTACCTCATCTAGGATGTGCCTGCTAACTGGAGGTGTTCCCCAAGACTCTGTCCTGGGCCTTCATCTGTTCTACTATATATTATTTTGCTTGGCTATCTTGTCAACTTCCATGGATTCAACTGTCACCTTTCTGAAAACTCTTTTTCTATGATCCAATAACACCAGCTGCTCCTCACACAAGACATTCCATTTCCCAACTCCATACATTTTCTCTGGCTGTCTCCAAGCTGTGGAACTCTCTCTCCTCATCTCTACGTCCTGGCTTTTTTCAAGTCTCAGGTTGAGTCCCACCTTTTCCACAAAGCCTTTCATGATTCTTCGTAATATTAGTTTCTTCCCTCTGAGATTATTTCTGATTTATCTTCTACATATTTCATTTGTACATAGTAGTTTTCATGTTGCCTTCGTTAGACTGTGAGGTCCTTGAAGGCAAGGGCCTTTTTTTTTTTCCATTCCCTGATCTCTAGCATTTAGTACAGTGTTTGGCACATGGCAAGGCCTTAATAAATACTTGTTGGCTCTTTTCAGTGTGGTTGTCACTAACCTCAAAGAATAGCTTGAAAATTATTATTTTTGAGAAATCTTTTATATAGCCTTTTTTTACTTTATCTTTTCCTCTTGTCTCCTAAAAATTGGTGAAGAATGGTGGGGTGGGGGCACAGAGCTTAGTTGAACTTCTTGGTTGAGTTTTTGTTGTTTACTAGATAACCCAAATATAATAATTCATGATTTAGGTTATATCTTGTTCATTAGTCCATATCAGAGTCATAAAAATCAGCTGTATTAGGAATACATATTTTAAATATCAAAAATTCTTCTTACCATTATTTTCCCTTCTGTTCAAGGGACTGGCTAGTTTTAAATATCTAAGAAATAAATTTTGTTGTTCTTGTAAACAATCTTGAGCTCAATTTTTTTTTCTTTAGATAGTAGGCCCCCAAAATATAATGAACTTTTAAACTTCCTTGAGAGACATGGTGTCCTTAATTAGAGAAACCATAGCCCTGCTTAGGCCTTATATGAAGTATTATGTTCAGTTCTGCCTTCCACAATTTAGGAAAAGGCTGAGTAGCTGGAGATTATCTAGAGGAGGGCAACCAGGCTAGTTCAAAACACATGAGGGCACTGGCAATGTTTTGCATTGGAAATGATGGGATGGGAGATGATAGCTATTTAAAGTGCTATTAACATTTCAAGGAGAACTACATCTAAGAGCAGAGATTGAAAATTGCAAAGAGGCAAATTTAAGTTTTCTTTCAGGAAAAACTTCACAATTAGACCTATCAAAAGGTCAGTGGGAATGCTTGGGAGATAATGTGTTCCCTCTCATTGGATGTCTGCCTCCATCATAATTCTCCTTCACCCTTGTCTCACGTGGAGATGACCATTTATTGGGTGTTAATTGGGTGTTTTGTCAATTATGAATCAAACTATTTGGCCGCTGATGTCCTTCCCAGTTCCATAATTCTATAGTAGCATAACTTGATAATTCTTTTAAAAACTTGTCTTTCAGTAAAAATACAACTGCTTAGGCTTCAGTAGGAGGCAGGGAATTTGTAGAAAACTTTTATATAAAGATAGAGTGAACAAAAGGTCACTCTTGGTTTCAGTTTTAGTAATGCCCACTGTTTGAAACTGTTAAGAACTACTTATATGTGAAACCTCCTCATACAGGTAGATGTACCAGTAGAAGTTTCTACTTTGTAACAATTTCTTAAAGATTTCTGTCTGTGTCTCTCTAGGTTGTACACATATGAGAGGTCTGAGTAAAAGGTATTGTCTTATTTGGATCATTGACTCCTCCATCCTATTGATGCCAGAAGGCTCCAGTATAGGAGCCATTTAGAAATGGTTTTAACAGGCCTTTCTCCTTTTACCGAGAATGTGAGCTGTCCTATTTAATTTTTTGTGACTTTAAACAAAAATTCTTTTTGTTAAGGCATTATGGTTCTCCCACAAGTAAGACCCTTGTCATCCATTTGCAGCAGCTGTGTATTAGACTTGCTAGCGATCAACAATTTTATATACAGTCTGTGATTTCCACCTAATGCAGTGAAGGTCCAGACATGCACATAGTGCAGCTGTATGATAGGAGCCAACAACATGTGCTCACCCTTGGAGATGAGTATATCCTAAATAATGCTCATATGGGGCAGCTGGGAGGCTCAGTGAATGGAGTGCCAGTCCTGGAGTCAGGAAGCATCTTCCTGAGTTGAAATCTGGCCTCCCAGACACTAGCTGCATAACCTTGGGTAAATCACTTAACTTTGTTTGCCTCAGTTTCCTCATCTGCAGAATGAGCTGGAGAAGGAAATGGCAAACCACTCGGTATCTTTGCCATGAAAATCCCAAACGGGGTCAGGAAGAGTCAGGCATGACTGAATGATTGAACAACAAATGCTTGTATGAGAATGTTTAAGGACATTGTCTCTGCTTTTAAGCATAACATTTTTTTTTGTAAGCATAACATTTTGTTTTTGTTTTTTTTTGTAAGCATAACATTTTAAAATCAGAAGGGACTTTGGAGATTATCTAATTCATCTCTATATTTCCCCCCCTCCCATTTTGTAGATTAAGAAACCAAGGCTTAGAGAGGTTAAATTACTTGCTCAAGGCAACAAAGCTGTAGTTACTGTACTGGCGGAAATAGTAGATTCTGTTTTTCTTGACATTTTTTCACTGCATAGCTTGAATTATAAAACACAGGGACTGATAAATAAAATGAGATCACCAAAATGTATTTCACTTTTATATTTTCTTCTTTCCTGCCTTTCTGTCTTTCATGGTGAGAATAAGGAGATAGCCCATACTTTTTTGGGGGGTTGGGAGTGCTGCAGTACGTGTCTGGGGGGTTGGTGGTTAGGGGGTGTCTTATCTGTCTTGCTGAGGTCTGGCAGTAACACCCAACTCATAGAACAACCATGTTTTAGAATACTTTTACTGTATGTGGTTATATTGGGGACAAATGTTTTGACCTCTGGCATATCCAAATTTGAATGAGCTGTGCTCATTTGATGTGGTTTTTATTATATTCCAGTTCTTCTTTGAGGTAGTTTTAAAGATAATTCTGACTAGATAACTTGTTTCCTTTGTTGCGCTTTGCACAGTATGCTCTCTGGTGACATATGCAGCTTGTGGACTAAAATCCTCTGTTTTTTAGAAACATGAGAGATGCTGCTTTAAAACACACATATATAAACATTTGTATTCATAAATTATCTAAATGAGAGACAACTCAAAGCACTCTGTTTTGGCAAGACGGTGAAAGGCAGTTTGGCAAAGTTAAGTTGTTACTGGGAAGGGAAAGGTTATGTTGCTTTCCTCCCCCAGCTATCAGCATTCCTTTTTCTTTTTCTCATTTTTGCACCTGATTTGATGATGATAATTAGAGTCAGTACTGTTATAAATCTTGTGTCACAAAATGCTTTTTGGTTTCTTAGCACTAGATGTCACTGCAGATATGAAAAACAGTCTTCTGAGGGACATTTTGTTCAGGGATATTTACTTGTAAAATTGTCTCTTTGCCTTAGACAAGTATTGCTAAGTAGACTTCTGCTAAAGCAGCGGTTCCAGGATGCAAGACTTGGTTGTGAGGTAAATTGTGAAGAATTCACAGAAAATACTTGTGTTCTCTTGGATTTCCATTTTGCAACCAGCTTGAAACTAGTTGCATAATAATGTATCTGGATGTGCATTTTTATATTCACAAGTACAAAATTGTGTGCTATTTTGAAGTTGCCATTGTATATATACTTTTTCCTAATGAGAAAAGAATATTCTTCATGATGGCAACAAGTATTTCTTGTGTCTTTTGATTAGAGATCTCATGTGATAATTATGCTTTACTTTTGTGACATTTTTTAATGTAGTTTGCTTTTTTATTCAGTTATTTCTCCATGCTAAACTAAATATATTATGAAAATGCCACTTACTCTATTTTTATTTGTCTATCCAATAGACATTTGGTAACTTCTGCTGTTTTGTAAATTAAGTTCAACCTAACTCATTAAGTAGGTATAGGAAACCAGGATAGCTAGTACCTTTATTTTTCTTGTTTCCTTTAGGATAGTAGATGAATGTTCCTCCTCTTAGGAGTTTTTCTTTTTTAAAGACATTAAGGCATTAAGTCAATTACTCGTAAACAAGATCTGACTGAAATCCTGTCTACTTTTAAATTGGCATTCAATTATATTTTACAACCAAACTGAGGAATATTTTATAAAATGTAATCTTTTGAAAATACTTTTCTATTATTATTGACTTCTAATGATTGAAGTAATTTAATAGGCTTATGAAGTGTAAGTACTTTAAAGGCATGTTTTGAACTTAAGTTTGAGAATGCTTGATTACTTATGTGCATCATATTGTTTGGGTTGGAGAAAGAGGAAGGTATTAGATATTAAAAGGAATAGTGAATAGTGATCATTAGAATGAAACTGCTTTCTCAAGTGGAATTCTGTAATTGCTTGATATCATACAATTGCTGTGCATCATCATTAACTCCATAGCACTTCGTAAAGGATCATGGACAAAGTACTGTACATAATTTTGAAATATGGGGAACTTGAAAGGCAAAGAATGGAGACACAATTGAGTACATAATAGGGAACCATGAAGTGACATGACCAAAGTAGCAGGTGTGGTAGGTTAGTGTGGCATTGTTTTGCAAGATAGAATGGAATGGCAGTAGAGGTGGATTCAGAAGAGCTAGCTCCAGAAGTTTAATGTGTAGAAATAAAGACCTTAACTTAGTGTTGATGTTGGGAATGGGCATAAAGGGAGGAAAGAAAATTTGAAATTTGATTATTTTGATTGTGGTTATTATGATATAATGAGTAGCTAGGTGGCAAAGTAGATAGAGCTGCGGGTCAGAAGTCGGGAAGATTCATCTCTGTGAGTTCAAATCTGACCTCAGACACTTACCGGTTGTGTGACACTGGGCAAGTCACTTACGCCTCTTTGCCTCAGTTTCCTCACTTGTAAAATGAGCTGGAGAAGAAAATGGCAAACCACTCCATTATCTTGGCCAAGAAAATCCCAAATGGGGTCGCAAAGAGTTGGACACAACTGAAATGACGGAACGACTGCATAAAACATCTCCCTGGAGTCCTGATACCTATAGTCACAATTCCTCTGTAACTGCTTTGTATCCTGATAGTGATGTAGACATTGGGAGGCAGAAATGAGTAAATCTTTGTCTTTAGGAAGAAGGATTTACTTTTTTAGTGCAATTGCAATCATAGAATTGTATTTTTCTTTGATCATCTGTGTTTGTGTTGACCTTGAGATGATTTCTCTCCATCTAATTATTGAATTTACTGTTGAGTAGAATTTACTTGTAAATTAATTACAGGAAATCTTAGGCTGCATTAAGTAGCATGATGTCCTAAGCTATTACACTAATGTACCACTCTGTTCCGGTTATGCCACCTTTGGAGTTTTGTTTTCGGTAGTGGGTCCTCCACTTTAGGAAGAACCCTGGGGACCATTCAGGCTTATCGCCTACCTAAGAACTCTGTCAGGATGCTGAAAGGCCTGGAAAAGAGAAGATTTTTATGGTCTTGATATCTCTTCTCAAATTCTAGAAAGGCAGTCTTATGGCATTAGACTTGTTCTGCTTGATCCCAGAGACCAAATTAAGTGAAGTGTCTGGAGACTGCTTTGGAGAGGTAGGGGAAACAACGGGTATACAACATTGAATGTGCTGTTGGACATGTTAGTTTTGCTTACTTTTAACCTCTCTTTATTGTAAAGGAAAGCTCACTATTGGGCTGTAGATTGGCTGTATTTAGAAAGACTGTGATATGAAAAGAAAAAGAATCATCAAAACCTTAAAAGAAAGTTTTGATGCTTAATGGCATAATCTTCAGTTATCCAAAAATTTTTAATTTAATTTCAGATGTAAGCGATTTGGTGAGAGGCCACAACTTTTCATCTTTTTTTTTTCCCCTGTTAAAAGAACAATACTATTTTTGCATTAAGCTAGTGAACTGGGAAGGTGTTCAACTTACAAAATGGTGTTTCCATAATGTAGTTTCTAAAGAGGCTTCAAATTTGATTAATTTTCATTGTTAAAACAAGCAGGCAAGGAGTTAGATATATTATGTTTCCTACTAAAGTGAATGAAAATGTCTCTTAGAATAATAAGAAAAATAATACCTTGTATTTATATAGCACCTTCTTCCAAAAAGTTCAAAGCATTTTCCAGAAATCAGCTCATTAATCTTCTAACCCTCCTGTGAATAGCTGGAGAGTATGGGGAAGAAGGGAAGAAACAGGAGAAGAGGGAGGGGATGGACAGAGAGGGGACTGAGGGCAATGGCACATGAGCAGTTTTAAAATGTGGATTTCTCAGTCACCATAATGTGAGACATTTCCTAAACCTAATATTGAATGAAATTTAATCGCCCTGTTCAGCTTCATAATCCAAATGAATATATCTAAACTTTAGAACATGGTGTCATATTTATCTATAAAGATCAGATTTTCTGAGGGAAAGATATAGATATAGATATAGATATAGATACAGATATATAAATAACATGTGCCCCTTAGAAGGGTTGTCAGCACATTAATTTGAAATCAATATTTGAAAATTTGGCTGAACATTAATTTTGCAACAATTCTCTTTCATAACAGATTTTGATTACATAACAAAGCATTTTATCTCTGTGGATACCTAATGTGTACAAACATTTACTTAAATGATGAAAACAAACTGCTGATAAGAGAAATAAGTGAAAATTATGAGAAGATGTAGGTAATCTTAATTTGATTGACATTTTTCTTAAGGGACAACATTAATCTCTCTCTCTCTCTCTCACACACACACATTTTGCCAGGATTTAATCATTTAGTTGATTCTTTATCTGGTACTTTTCTTTTTGTGTGAGATTGGTGGTAAGCTGCTAACAGCAAAGCTATAGCAGCATTTTTATACAGGTTGCTGTAGAATGGCCCTCTTGATTGACGAGGATAGTATGGCATAAGAAGAGACAACAGAAACAAGGAATCAGATTATGAAGTTTTCTATTCAGTTGTGGTTGGCCCTCATGGTTTTTGAGTGCTTTGAACTCATTTCTTCAGGAAGAGAAAATGCAATATAATCTGTCTTTTAAAAAAACAAAAAAATAAAACAAAGAAACCCAACTAGAACATTGCACTGTGGCCCAGGATGGTAAAGCTTGGCCTCATTTGTCATAACTTCCTACAATAAAAGGCTTGTGAGAGAGCTTTTGACAAAAAAAAGTGGTTTCTTTGGTTGTATGCTTAAGCTGCTGTCTGTCAGATTAGGATCAACTAGTGGTTAAGGAGTATTAGAGGGTGAGTAGAAACAAGATGCAATTATGGCCCCCTGCCACCCATTTTCCTCTGATATCTTAAGAGGTGGCAGAGTTAACTTCATACCTGTCCTCTATTCTTTTCCCTGAAATCATCCAAAAAACTAAGTTCCCCTTCCCCTCCTGGAAAAGGATACTTCAGAAACACCCACTTTCTCTACACTTATCAAACATTTATTTAGTATCTACTGTATTCAGACACAAAGGTTAGAAAATTCTTGCCTATATACTTGAATGGGCATTGGATGCTGTACCCAGGTTACATTGTGGCACCTTGCAGTGACAGAGTTGTTGATCCATTCATATATCCTCCTTGAAACCAACTAGATCTTCGTAGTATTGTATATGATACAGAATTTATATTATGGTTTTAGGAAGGTAGGAAAGGGCCCCATCTGTCTCTGAAACTCTCCTTATATTTCCAGAAAACAATTGGCAACCTTTCCCCTTTCCCCAGCCTTACTTTTATCCTCTTTGCTTCTGAGGATTCTTGTATCAAGTTACTCTCAGGCATCATGGGTCAGCCAAGATAGTGTTTGGTGATTTGGAGAATTACTATGGTGACTGTATCTGCTTATGAGAGCACACATGGAATAACAGTTAAAGAAATGAACAAACTTTTACCTACATAATTAGTAAATGTTTTTAACAGCAAAAACATCAAGCATCTATATAGTACTTTAAAGTTTGCAAAACACTTTACAAATATTATTTCATTTTATCCTTAACAACCCTGTGAGATTGATAAGGTGCTATCATCTCCATTGTGCAGAGGACACTGAGGTAGACAGAGATTGTGACTTTTCCAGGGTCACACTGCTTTTAACTCGAATCTTAAGTCTCCAGATGCTCAGGATGATAGTTTCTATCAGTATTCTATCCAGTGTTCTTGCTCCTGTTTTCTTTTTTTAAAAAATGTAGTATTTTATTTCTTTTCCCCAATTACATGTAAAAATAATTTTTAATTTTTCTTCAAAATTTCGAGTTTCAAAATCACTTCCTCCCTCCCCACTCCCCTTATTGAAAAGGCAAGCAATTCGATATAGGTTACACATGTGCAGTCATGCAACACAAATTTTCATATTAGTCATGTTATAAAAGAAAAATATAGACCAAAAAATAATCCCCTAAAAATAAAGTAAAAAAAAAAACAGTATGCTTCAACCTGTATTCAGACACTATAAGTTCTTTCTCTGGGGATGGATAGCATTTTTCATCTTAAGTCCTTCAGAGATGTCTTGGAACATTGTTTTGTGAAGAGTAGATAAGTAATTCACAGCTGATCATCGTAAAATATTGCTCTTACTTTGTACACAATACATTTCACTTTGTACCGGCTTATGTAAGTCCTTTAGGTTTTTCCGAGAGCATCCCGCTCATCATTCTTTATAGCATTATAGTATTCCATCACAATCACATAGTGTAATTTGTTCAACCATTCACTAATTGATAGGCATCCTCCCAATTTCTGACTCCTTGCCACCAGAAAAGAGCTGCTATAAATATTTTTGTACATATGGTTTTTTTTTGTACATATTTTTGTACATATGTTTCCCCCATTTTCATGATCTTTTGGGATACAGCCCTAGAAGTGGTATTGCTAGATCAAAGGCACGCACAATTTTATAGCCCTTTGAGCATAGTTCCAAATTGCTCTCTGTAATGGCAAGTGGGACTTTTTGTCGTCTTTTGTTTTGGAGTGCTTCTCAGCAGTAAGGCAATCGGGGGCCTTTGAGTGTTGCCTTTATTTCAATCAAAAGTCTTTGATTGATTTGGGAGTCTTTGATGACCTGCTTAAGTCACGGGAAGGCCTAGGTCACATGGGTTTGAGCCCCATGGTTGTGATACCCTCTGACCCTAAAGAAGCATATATTATATACTCAAAGGTTAGTATTTTGCTTTGGGGATCACTTACTGGAAGAATGTTGTGTGATTTGACCAGATGAGACTCTGGGTAGCTGTTAAGGAGTCTCCCAGCTTTGAAAAACCCAGATATTGGTGCTTCTCTCTGGTAGCTATATATGTAATATCTTGGTGTGATGGCTAGAAGCCTGTCTGTTGATTTGGTTATTTTTCTCCATTTATATAATTTCTGCATACGTTTTCTCTGAAGTTCGAGGTGCTGACTTTTTCTCCTGAACTAAGTGAATGATATATGCATGTTTAATTAAAGTAAGATTGTTAACCCCTTAATGTTGCTTTCCTTAGAAAAGCAGATCAAAGAACCTCTGCCAGTAGCCCTCCTACGTTCTGGTGTTAATTGGCCTTACACAGCCACAGTAGTGGCAAGTAGCATTGTTGTTACACTCTCTAGAATGGTTGGATCAATTCATAACTCTACCACTAATGCATTACTGTTCCAATTTTCCCACATCTTTTCCAACATTTATTATTTTCCTGTTTGGCATATTAACTAATTTGATAGGTGTGAGGTGGTGGTACCTTAGAGTTGTTTTAATTTGCATTTCTCTGATCAAAAGTGATTTAGAGCATTTTTTCATGACCGTAATAGCTTTAATTTCTTCATCTGAAAACTGCCTGTTTATATCCTTTGAGAATTTATCAATTGGGGAATGACTGATATTCTTATAAATTTGAATCAGTTCTCTATATATTTTACAAATGAGGCCTTTATTGGAGATACTGACACAAGATTTTGAGTTACAAATTTTCTTCCCGTTTCTATCCTCCCCCGCCCCCATTCCAAGATGGCATATATTCTGATTACCTTGTTCTCTAGTCAGCCCTCCCCTCTTTCACCCCACTCCTCTCCCATCCCCTTTCTGCTTACTTTCTTGTAGGGAAGGATAGATTTCTATGCCCTATTCCCTATATATCTTGTTTCCCAGCTGTATGTAAAAAAACACAAAACAAAACAAAAAACCAACTTTTTTTTTTAAGTATCGGCTTTTAACACTTTGAATTCCAAATTCTCTCCCCTCTTCCCTTCCCACCCACCCTCCCTAAGAAGGCAAGCAATTCAACATAGATCACACATGTATCATTATGTAAAACACTTCCACAATGCTCATCTTGTGAAAGGCTATCTATATTTCCTTCCATCCTTTCCTGTCCCCCTTTATTCAATTTTCTCCCTTGACCCTGTCACTTTTCAAAGGTGTTTGCTTTTGATTACTCCCTCGCCCTATCTGCCCTCCCTTCTATCATCCCCCTTTTTTATCACCTTCCCCTTACTTTCCTGGGGAGTAAGATACCCAATTGCATGTGTATGTTGTTCCCTCCTCAGGTCAAATCTGATGAGAGTAAGATTCACTCATTCCCCCTCACCTGCCCCCTTTTCCCTTCCCACAGAACTGCTTTTTCTTGCCACTTTTATATGAGATAATTTACCCCATTCTACCTCTCCCTTTCTCCTTCTCTCAATGTATTCCTCTCTCACCCCTTAAATTTATTTATTTATTTTAGATATCATCCCTTCATATTCAACTCACCTTGTGCCCTCTGTCTATATTCCCTTCAACTCCCCTAATGCTGAGAAAGGTCTCCTCAATTACACACATCATCCTTCCATGTAGGAATGTAAACATAACAGTTTAACTTTAGTAAGTCCCTTATGAATTCTCTTTCTTGTTTACCTTCTTTTGGCTCCTGCTTCTCTTCTTGTATTTGAAAGTCAAATTTTCTATTCAGCTCTGGCCTTTTCACTGAGAAAGCTTGAAAGTTCTCTATTTTGTTGAAAGTCTATATTGTGCCTTGGAGCATGATACTCAGTTTTGCTGGGTAGGTGATTCTTGGTTTTAATCCTAGCCCTTTGACCTCTGGGAATATCATATTTTAAGCCTTTTGATCCCTTAATGTAGAAGCTGCTAGATCTTGTATTATTCTGATTTTGTTTCCACGATATTCAAATTGTTTCTTGCTTGCATTATTTTCTCCTTGACCTGGAAACTGTGGAATTTGGTGATAATATTCCTAGGAGTTTTCTTTTGGGGATCTTTTTCAAGAAATGATCAGTGGACTTTTTCAATTTGTATTTTACCCTCTGGTTCTAGAACATCAGGGAAGTTTTCCTTGACAATTTCTTGAAAGATGATATCTAGGCTCTTTTTTTGATCATGGCTTTCAGGTAGTCCAATAATTTTTAAATTCTCTCTCCTGGATCTATTTTCCAGGTCAGTGGTTTTTCCAATGAGATATTTCACATTGTCTTCCATTTTTTCATTCCTTTGGTTCTGTTTGATAATATCTTGATTTCTCATCAAATCACTAGCTTCC
>CM053625.1:218865500-218909252 GCA_028646595.1 Phalanger gymnotis | reverse complement strand
CCATGGCCTGAGACCAGTTCCTGTTTTTCCTGGAGGTTTTTGTTGTAGGCTCTATGACTTTGTTAACTTCATCTGACTGTATGTTTTGGTCTTCTTTGTCACCAAAGAAGGATTCCAGAGTCTGAGACTGAATCTGGGTGTGTCTGAGATCAGGATTGCTACCCCTGCTTTTTTTAATTAAGGTGAAGCATTATAGATTCTGTTCCAGCCCCTTAACTTTACTCTGTATGTGTCTGCTTCAAATGTGTTTCTCATGAACAACATATTATAGGATTCTGGTTTTTACTCTGTGCTGCTGTCTGCTTCCATTTTATGTTAGAATTCATTCTTGTTTCCAGTTATGATTACTAGCTGTGTATTTCCTTCCATCCTATTTTTCCCATGTCATTTCACGCTGTCCCGCCTCACCAGTGTTTTGCCTATGACCACTGCCTTCCTCAATCTGCCCTCTCTTCTATCACACCTCACCTCCTTTTTCTTTTCCCCTTCCCCTCCTATTTCCCTGTAGGGTATGATAGATTTCTTTACCCAGTCTTGAGTGTGTATGTTATTCCCTCTTTGAGCCAAATCCAATGAGAATAAGTTTCCTCACTTCTTTCCCTCTACTGCAATAGGTCTGTCATGCCTCTTCACTCGATATAATTTACCCCATTCTGCCTTTCTCTTTCCTCTGCTCCCAGAGTAATCCTTTTTTTATTCCTTAATAATTTTTTTTTATCATTCTCATCAGTCAACTTATACCCAAACTCTCTAAATATACTCCTTTTAAACTGCCTTAATAGAGATACAGTTCTTTACAGTTACGAGTTCATTTTCCTATTTAGGAATATAAACAGTTTTACCTTCTTGAAAACCATGGTTTTTTTTTCTTTCTTATTTACCTTTTTATGCTTCTCTTGAGTCTTATATTTGAAGATCATGTTATCTGTTCAGCTCTTGACTTTTCATCAGGACAGCTTGAAAGCCCCCTATTTCATTGAATATCCATCTTTTTCCCTGGAAGATTGTGATCGGTTTTGCCAGGTAGTTGATTCTTGGTTCTAATCCAAGCTCCTTTGCCTTCCAGAATATTATATTCCAAGCCCTTCAGTCCTTTAATGTAGAAACTACTAATTTCTGTGTAATCCTGATTGTGGCTCCTTGACATTTGAATTGTTTCTTTTTGGCTGTTGGTAGTATTTTCTCCTTGACCTGATAGTCCTTGAATTTGTCTACAATATTCTTTGGAGTTCTCATTTTGGGATCTCTTTTAGGAGGTGATAAGTGGATTCTTTCAATGACTATTTTACCCTCTGGTTCTAGGATATTAGGGTAGTTTCCTTGTTAATTTCTTGAAGGATGCTGTCCCAGCTCTTTTGATCATAGCTTTCAGGTAGTCCATTAATTCTTCACTTATCTCTCATGTGTCTATTTTCCAGGTCAGTTGTTTTTCCAGTGAGGTATTGTAACAAAAATGGGACTAGCAGCTGCTGTGGAGACCTAAGGCCAACAGCACCAGCACACAGGAGGGCTGCTAGCACAGATTCTCTGATCTGCTTTTCTAAGGAAAGCAACTTTAAGGGGTAACAATCTCACTTTAATTAAGCCTACATATATCATTCATTTCATTCAGGGGGAAAAGTCAGCACCCTGAACTTTCAGAGAAAATACAAAGAGAAATTACAAACAGGAATTACAAGCAGAGAGAATAACAGAAACCAATAGATAGGCTTCTATCTGTCTGACCAAACCACAATACATACTTACCAGAAATCTGGGTTTTCAAAGCTGGGGGTGGGGAGGAAGGGGACTCTTAAGGGCTACCCAGAGTCTTGTCTGGCCAAACCACGGGACCACTCTTCACGTGAGTAAAATCCCCAAAACAAAATTCTAACCTCGGAGCTATATACATTTCTCAGGGCCCTGGGGCTTAGCATCTACTTAGCAAAAGGAATTGGGGCCTGGGGCTTTCTTGTTTCTTAAGCAGGTCATCAAAAACTCTTGATTCCATCAAAGACTCCAGCCTTGACACAAAGGCAAGACTCACCAAGGCTACTTGATTGCCTTAGTGCTGAGAATCTCTCCAGAGCAAAAGATTGCAAAAAGTCCACTTTGCTTGCCATAACATTTGAAAGGCAAGGTTCATCAAAGATACTTGACTGCCTTAGTGTTGAGAAACACTCCTAAAGAAAAAGCAAAGGCAAAAGATCCCACCTTGCTTACCATCACAGGTATTTTACATTTTCTTCTATTTTTTCATTCTTTTGATTTTGTTTGACTTAGTCTTGATGCCTCATAGAGTCATTAGCTTCTTCATGCCCAATTACAATTTTTAAGGGATTCTTTTCTTCATTAGCTTTTGTGCCTCCTTTACCATTTGGACAGTTCTACTTTTAAATGAGTTCTCTTTTCTTTTTCTTTTTCTTTTTTTTTTTGAAGGGGGGAAGGCAGGGCAATTGGGGTTAAGTGACTTGCCCAAGGTCACACTGCTAGTAAGTGTGTCAGGTATCTGAGGCCAGATTTGAACTCAGGTCCTCTTGACTCGGGGGAGTGGGGTGCTCCACTCACTGCACCACCCAGCTGCCCCAGTTATTTTCTTCAGTAGATATTTTTTCCCCCAATTTGTCCACTTCTATTTTTTAAGGAGTAGTTTTCTTCAGTCAAGTTTTATGCTTTCTTTTCCAAGATGTTGATTCTTTTTTCATAATTGTCTTGCATAATTCTTACTTCTTTTCCCAATTTTTCTTCTACCTTTCTTACTTGACTTTTAAAGTCTTTTGGGAGCTTTCCAAGAGGACTTTTTGGGTTTGAAACCATTTTGTATTTGATGCTTTGCATGTAGGCATTTGACATTGTCATCCTTTTCTTAGTCACGATGGTAGCTTTTTGTGGCCAGGGCTCTTTTTTGTTTTTTACTCATTTTAAAAAGTTGAGATCTACTTCTGGGATACAGGGGCCACTGTCTTAAGCTTCTTGGACTGGGGGCCAAGGGCCTGGTCACTTGCTTTCTGTACCAGGACTTCTGGGGCTGGTGGCTTGCTTAGGGCTTTAGGGTTACTTGGCCTAGTTGGGCCTATTGTACCCTGGGTCCTGTTGCTGGCAGTTTACCTGCTGTGCTGGGGCTGGAGCCCTCATGGTTGGCTTGCTGTACCACTAGCCTGCTGACCTTGGACCACAGGGCTTGGGTGCTGATCTGTGCAGTGACTAAGAGCCTTACTCTGGCTTGCCTGGAAACCACCAGCACTTGGCTCTGCAGTCTTTTACCCAAATGAGACAGACCTCTCCTGAAATCCTTCTGAGTTATCTTGGCCTAGAAAATTGTTTCACTCTTTCTTTTTTGTGGATTCTGTCACTCTAGACTTCTTTTAGAGGCTTGATTTAATGTTATTTATGAAGGAAAGTGGGGAGAACTCAGGCAACTTCCTGGCTTCTTTCTGCCATCTTGGTTCTACCTCCATGAGCACATTTTTAGTTTTTTGCCTTATAGGTTGTAAAATGCTGGACTCAACCTAATTTATATCACACTGTTTTCCAATTTTCCCAGAAATTCATCTTTTCCCCTCAGTAATTTTTGTTCTTGAACTTAACAAATAGTGGACTACTGTTCTTGATTGTTTATGTTTCTTGCTTATCTAGTCTGTTTTATCTACCTCTTGCATTTTTTTCTTTAAACAGTACCAAATAATTTTGATTGCTTTCTTTTATAATAGAGGATGAGGTCTGTTAATGGTTTATCTTTTTGATCTATGCCTTTTCTAATTTTTCCTTTGAAATCTCAGATATTTTGTCTACTTTTATATGGTACCCCTTTGGTTCTGCTTTGCTTCTTTAAAAATAAGAAGACATATTATTCAACACAAAACTTTTATGCTAAGTTAGTTGTAGATTTAAGCACCTGGAAGCTAATTGTTTGCATTTGAATACATAGAAGAACCATCAGTCTGCCATTTTGTATATAAGTATCATATTAAGCTTGATAACTTTGTTATGGGAGGAATTTTTGGAATCCTGTGATAGGGTGCTATATTCAGTACTTGAGATTTTTCTAGAGTTAAACAGGTATTGGGACAGATGGACTTCTGTTGCTTTATTTTGAACCATCTGCCCAAATGTTCTTTCCTAGTCAATTGCGTAGGGGAGGCAGCAGTTTGCACTAGAGAAAAGGGGAAAAGGATGCTTATTTCATTCCTTTTTTCCACCAGCAAGTTTCCTTGGGAAGGATGACATGGTGAACCATTTTACGAGGAAGAAGGTATTTATTTGGTCCTTATTTGTATCGTTGGCTTAACGAACTGTATTTATAAATATTTAGTCTAAAAACATAGTGGTCACATCAGGAAATTGTTCTGAGACTTTTGGTATTAATTAGGTGTTTTTCTTTATATTTTTGAAACTATACAGGTGCTTTCTCCCTTGCTGAATTTGTCTTCTCTCCTTTACTTCCTCCTCAATACAATCATACATGTTTTCTTTACTTAAGATTAACAACTAATTAGTAAATGTTCATCTTGGTACATATTTTATCACAGAAGCCAGGAAGTTTTCATTTTGGTAACTCTACTCATCGCCCTCCTTTCTCAGAGCTTACAGGCAGTTCTGAATGGCAAAGGTATGGAACTCTTTACCATAGTACAGTGGAGAATGATACTGTATCTTGTTCTTAATGGGAGTTGAAAAGGTGTGTGTAGTCCTTGTGGGGTTTGTTACTCTTTTTTCCTGAAAGGAAGAATTAACTGTGGATCACCATTTCTGTTTCTCTAGCAAGCTGTGTCAGAGTGTCTGTATCTATATATGCATGTCTATGAAGCTATTTATTGAGAAGTCCATTTCTGAGGCAGGGCAGCTATTGCCATGTGATGCTTATCTCTGAAAAAGTTTCTTGATCTAATAGTTCTTGTACTGCTGAGCCAAACTAAATTTTCAGAAAGACTGCTATTGAACTTGATGAGAAAGTGAAGCAGATATGAAATGATGTCTGAAGCATACAATTAATGTACTTTCTCAGTTTTGTTCATTAGTCTCAAATTAGAATCCTCAGTCTTATTTCTTCCTGCTGCCCAGATTGACATTTGATTCTTTTCTCTCCCCATCACTTGACAATTGGTGAGGGACTAGGAAAAATATTATTAGGAATATATAACAAATTATAATGCATTCCAAAGCAAATAGAAATGATTTTCCTGAAAACCTACTTTTATAACCTGTACATTTATGTATACTATATTTATACAGAACTTAATGCT
This sequence comes from Phalanger gymnotis, assembly GCA_028646595.1. NCBI lineage: Eukaryota > Metazoa > Chordata > Mammalia > Diprotodontia > Phalangeridae > Phalanger > Phalanger gymnotis. The sequence goes on along the minus strand of CM053625.1, from coordinate 218,904,030 downwards.
CTCTTGTCATTCCAGTCATATTGATAAGGGATACAATCAACATAGATCATAACTGCATTACTCATTAATATCCTAGGCTGTCTTTGCCACTATTTGATCATATAGATTTGATCAGTGAATGGACCACTAAAAATGTCAGACGTTATAGAGTATAGAATTACTTCTTCCCCACCCCACTATTATTATATTTATTTTGTAGCTGTTTTGTTTTTGATACTTGGTGAAACATATTTTTTTTCTTTCTCTCTCTCTCTCCCCCTCACTTCCATTTTACTTTAGTTTTTATTAGTTGGAGTCAAGTTTAGGTCTATTATTTGATCATTTACAAATATATTATGCTTTCATTTAATAAATCATCTGAAGAAATACTTAGGCAAAAGAAAAGAGATTCTAGCTAGTTTCCAAATGGTCCTTTAATAACTTATCAAAGTGTGAACGACAATGAAACTCAGCCCTTGAAAGATACACTGTAGACTTCAGACCAAATGAAGGTGTTTATATGAGCCACGTGATGGCTAAGCTCATGCATATTATCTAGGGCATTATTATGTGAAGTCAATTGCCGTATTATCGGAGTGCCAAGTGTAATTTTTCATGACATTCCAGCCTTTACTTTTATCTACTCACTGTATAAGACATGGGTTTTTATTAATTTGTCTAAAATGTTTGAGAAAAGAATGAAAATGTGGTTTTACTTGCATTTTATCATTACAAGTTTCTGCATACGATGTCATGATCTATAGAAAGTCTTCATTTTCCTTTTCTGTGATTTTGAATTATTTCTAATTTAGCATGAATCACTGTCAGTGAAAATTTATATGCTATGAGAAGTGTGGTTATACATGCTTCATAAACTTTAAGTAGTGTTTGGAGGTGCTTGGTTTTTTTTTTTCCTGACTTGAGATTTATATTCTTCTTTTGTACCTTTCCTGTCCCTCATTGTGTTATGAAATTTATTTTTATTCTGTCTTCAGTCTAGCTGTGTGTTACATTTACTACTGTAAATGATTGCCTCCAGAATGCTAAGTAAGGAAGTTACAATTATAGAAGATATTTTCCCTAAAGGAATTAACCACATGTGATGCTAAATGACTTTGCCCTATTTCAGTCTCATTTGTGGTTTTTTGTACATTCTTGTTTTTATGTGCTTTGCTACACAGCTTGGAGAATATATGCTGATGGGCTTGTTTTGTGTTGGATCTTTATGAAAATTTGAGATCGTGTGTATTTATGATTATAAAACATAAGGTAGTATAGTTATGGTGTTATCTTTTCTTTGCTATTCAACTAGACAGATATTTATTTAGCAACCTACTGTGTGTAGAGCTGTCCATCTGTTAGAGTAACGGAAGTTAGTATGATAGGTGGACAGCCCATAGAATGCGTTGGTACCCTTATGTGACCTTGGGCAATCAATCAGTGAATTAAAGGGCTTAGGGTAGTTGGAGACTGAGATCCTTTCCAGCTCTAAATCTATGATCCTCCATTGGGCGGAAATCGGTGCAATATGAAGAGCGTTAGATTTGGAGCCGAAGGATCTGACTTTACATTCCAGCTCCAACACTACTTATCTATGTGACCTCGGGCAAATTACTGGACCTTTCTGTATTTCTGTTTTCTAATTTTAAAAAGTAAAGAATTGGACTAATGACCTAATAAATTCCTTCCACACCTGGGTCTGTGGAGAATTTGTGGCAAGATGTGGACATGTACGGTAAAGGATAATAAGGTGTTGATGAATTGCAAACTGTACCATTGGAGGATAGTATTCACTATAATGAAGTATAATACATACATGTAACACCACTGTTGCTAGCAGCTGCTGTGGAGGTGAAAGACCAACAATAAGACCAACAACAAAAGCACAAAGGAAGGCTGCTAGCAGAGGCTTTTTGATCCGCTCATGTAAGGAAGGCAATTTTAAGGGGTTAACAGTATCACTTCAATTAAACATACCTATATCATTCACTTAGTTCAGGGAAAAAAGTTCACCCTGAACTTCAGAGCAAATACGAACAGAAATTACAAACAGAGAAAATATAAACAGATCAACAGATAGGCTTTTGTCTGACCATAGCAACACATGCATAGTTACCAGAGAGAGAAGCATCAACATCTGGGTTTTCAAAGCCTTAGGGACTCCTTGATGGCTACCCAGAGTCTCCACACTAACACTCTTCTAATGGGTGTGGCCCCAGAAGCAAAATGCTAATCTTTGAGTATATGTACCCTTCTTCAGGGTCAGAGGGTGTCACAACTATGTGACTCAAACCCATGTGCCCTAGGCCTTCCTGTGACTTAAGCAGGTCCTCAAAGACTCTTGATTGAAACAAAGGCAAGACTCAATCAAAGGCACTTGATTGCCTTAGTGCTGAGAAGCACTCGAACAAAAGACAACAAAAAGTCCCACCCTGCTTGCCATTACATTTGAAAGGCAAGACTCATCAAAGGTACTTGACTTCCTTAGTGCTGAGAAGCACTCAAACAAAAAACAAAGGCAAGAAGTCCTACCCTGCTTCCCATCACAAAACAGTACAATGCAAGTTCTGGGGGAGATACAAACCCAAAATAAGAGAAATAGCCCCCATAGATGGTACTCTGGCCATCTTCTTCATTCCCTTCATCCCTGTTTCTTTGGGACTCTTCCCCTGGGATCTTGGCTTCTGACAGTTGAGCTTGAGCCTGTTTTCCCCAGTACCAGGCTACCTTGCCACTTTCTGTCTAAATTCTAGCTGCTTTTTATGTGTTGTTTTCTCCTTACTAAAATGTAAGCTTCTTAAGAGCAGAGACTGTCTTGCTTGCTTTGATGATAACCTTATTAAAGCTTTACCTGCATTAAGGCTTTTAAGATACCCAGTATTTGTGTCTCCAATATTTTGCACAGTGTTCAGCACATAGTAACTGTTTAATAATTTTTTTTTATTTTGAATTTTAGTTAGTACATTAGAAATATACAGGATGAAAGGGCCATTACAGATTTGAGAAGGTTTCATTGAAGAAGTAACATTTTGATTGGAGCTTAAAGGATTAGTAGGAAGTCAATAAATAGGTCAAGATATAGAGAGAACCTGCCAGCATGGGGAATAATGTGAACAAAGTCACAAAAGCAGAAAATACGGGTTTGTGCAGGAAACACAGTGGTCTAGTATGGCGATATCATAGTGTTTGAACCTAGAATTGAGTGCTGTCTGATTCTCATGGATTTTAATTTTTTTTTTTTAAACAAGGAGCTCGGACTTTACTCAGTTGACAGAAGCCACTGAAGATTCTTGATCACAAGTGTGATGTTGCCAGGTCTAAGCACAAAGGAGAATAAGTTTAGCAGAGGACTAAAGGGTGGATGGCGAAGAAAGTGAAGAAATTTAAAACAGGGAAGACTTGTTAATAATCATTCAGTCATATGGTCAGCATCTTGTATTAGGGAGACGGCAGGGGGAATTGAGAGGGGGGTCATGACAAATATTGTGGAGGGAAATATTGACAGCCAATCGATTAACAAGCATTTATTGAGAAACTACTATGTGCTAGGCACTGCGGCTATATAAGAAGAAGCAAAAAGTCCCTGACCTCAAAGAACTTACACTCTAAAGGGGGAGATAACATGGAAACAAATATATACAAAGAAATCTACATACAGATATATAGGAGATAATTACTACCAGTACTATTACTACTACTACTACTACTACTACAACAAAACAGTTTAAAAAATACGTGAAGAGGTGGGGATGACAGAGGGGGGGCAGTCTGTTGGAGAAGACGAGATGGACTACACATGCACACATGTGTATATGTATATATGCACATATGTATATGTATACACACATGTATATGTATATATACGCACACAATATATATACACACATGTATATGTATGTATGTGTGTGTATTTGTATATATACCTATGTGTGTGTGTATATACATATATATATATTTTTTTTTCCTCATATAATCATCACTTGTCCTAGAGTTTGTAATTGAGGAGAGTAAATCTCAGTATAGTTTAACATTCACCCTAGATTTTGGAAGAAGATTTCAAAGGATCCAGATAAAGAACAGCTAGACTTCTATGGACCAAAATTCTATAAGGAAAGTAGCCCGGGAGGGATGGGAGATGGTTAAGAATAAAATTCTGAAGACAGAAAGGTAGACAGTTACAATGAAGAGGAAAAGCAGTTTGTTCAAAGAGACTGACTCGCATGTACTGAGGAACTTATTAACTTAGCCTTTAAAAAAGACATGTACAGAAGATGGAAGTAAGGCCAGGAAGCAGAGGAGGAATATAGGAGCATGGCATGATCCTATAAAACTTAAGTTAAGTGCTAAAGCTTAGGATGAACTGATCCTAGCAGAGGAAGCTAAGGGCAACAACAATTTTCTTAAAGCTATATTGCAAAAACAGACAAACAAAAAAAAAAACAAAGGAGCATTCAGTAGGCCCTTTGCTTGGGGCGTATGGGACAATGCCACCAGACAATATAGTGAAGATATAGCTGCTTGATTCTATTCTGCTTCTTTTTCTCTGCTAATGTGGTATAGTTGGTAAACATGCTGGCTTTAGAGTCAGGATCTGGGTTCATATTTCACCCATGATACTTACTACCAGTGTGACTTTGGAGAATTCACTTAAGCTTTCTGTGCCTTAGGTTCCTCAGCTGTAAAATGAGGATGGGCTCATTCATTGGCATCTGAGATCCTGTCTAGTTCTAGGATTATGATTCTGTGACCTTTGTGATAGAAAAGATACAACAAAAATAACTAATGGAATTAATGCCCAGTATAAGTATGGACATAGTTAGATAACACCTAGTGGTTTGTGATGAATTCTAGTCACTTGGCCTGGATGGACTACAACATTGAAAAGTAAAAGAAGTGGCATATATGATTGCTGAGATGCTGTCAGTAATATTTGAAAGATTGTGGAATATGGCCAAAGTATAACAAGATAGGAGAGAGACAAATATTGTCCTGATTTTCTAAAAAGGTTAGAGAACAGATTTTGTAAACCATAGTCAAGTGAGCTTGACTTCCATTTCTAGGAAAATTCTGGAACGTACCATTAAAGACATGGTTGATGAACATCCAGAAGATAGTCATTATAAAAAGCCAGCATGGTTTTATCAAAAACATAGAGTGCCAGGCTAACCTCATTTCTTTTGTTGACAGGCTTGAGAGGGATGCTGTTACCATGGTCAGAATAGCTTTGCTGAAAACTGAAGCATGGTCTGGGGAAGGGAAGAAAGTGAAGTTGGGTGAAAGTGAAGTTTTGAAGGAACTCATCTGAGCAGATGTTTATCTTTTTCTTAGCCAGATATATAGTATTAGATTATGATGGAAGTAAAGTCGGTAAATATGGGTGGAACTGGTTTAGGTGGAGTGATTAGCAAATGTTTAATCAAATCTCTCTGCAAGTGTTATATGAGGGTCTGGGTACTTTAGAGTGTAGCACATGTTCTTCTTGTTCAAGACTCTATCTGGTATGTATCCTGAATTTTAAGCCAAGAAATGAAGGGGATAACAAGGATTTAAATAGCATCCTGTACAATAATTAGAACAACATTTTTGCTTTGCTCTTAAAAGTCTCCTGTCTGTTTTGTTACTGAAGTCTGGCAAACATATTCTTATATTTTTATTTTGAATTTAAATGTGTATTATATATGTATGTGTGTACATATTTAAGGAATCATTCTTATTTTGTGGATTTCTAATACAGAACATTTCTGTTTTTTAATTGGGCTAATAAAGCACAAATTGACTAAATTATTGTGGCATATGAGAGTACAGACTTAGAAGATTACTTTAGGCAAGAGTTAATGAAATCAAGATGGTGCGAGGAAGCATGCCACTAGGTGAAATTGCAGCCCTGAGGTAACTCAGTGACATTTAAAAAAATGCCTGCTGAAGTCACATTGAACCAGTTCATTAGATTAATTAAAGGAAAAACTAACCCAGATCTGATGTTTTTAACAATTGGGCAGTATGAGCAGGATGTCTGAGTTAGATTCAGGCAGCTAACAAATTAGGTTTTTATGTTGAAACCAAAACCAAACATGGGTATTGTTTTCCCACAATTTTAGGATTACCTTTGAACAAATAAGTCAACTTTCAACATTCATGCTTATTTTTTCACTGTTTAAATAATGCACAAAGTGAAATTTCATCATTAAAGCGGGGAACTGCTGAGCTTTGTACGGAATTCTAGAGACAAAGTTGACAACTACGCTTTCTCCATTTCCATAAATTGTCAGTAATGGCATATTGTTTTCGTAATGGGAAAATGTCTAAAATGTGAATGCCACAGAGCTAAAACAAATTGTGATTCTGTGCACAGGAAATCCAACAATCCTATCCCACCCCCGTAGAAAATATTGACTTCTGGGACAAAAGAAATACCAGCATCAAGAACCAAAATTTTAAGAAAGATGAGAGTAACAAAAGACAGAATTCATTGTTAATGACATTTGAGATGACCTGAAGTTCTAATCATTTTTTGACTTTGGGTGCAATTCAGATCGATCACATAAAAGGGCATTTCAATTTGTCTTTGTAATATCCGTGGTAACATTGCTTCACATCAAAAGGAATATTTTACGGCTCCTCCCCTCTTTCTTTTTCTACCCCTTAACTTGAATTTAAACACTTTGTACGTGTTCATGCTCAATATATGGTTTCTTGATATTGAATTTTGTATATCTGATTGAGTTCCATGTAGCACTTAGTACGTATAAATGTCAAGAATAATTTGAGAGGATTTTTTGTAGTATATGTAGGGAAGTAATTATGAGCACAAATTCTTTAAAAAGTAGTGTCAGAATTTTGTTACGATTTTAAAGTTCTAAAGTGTTATTCTATAGTAAAAGCTATTACTGAAGTAATTTATGCATACATAATTTATACATATATAATTTACTTCTGGAAGTATCTCTCTGCTTTAAGGAACAAAAGCCTCCATTTTCTAGAGAAAATTATGCCTGAATTGACATACTGCATGTTCAGTGTTTTAAGTGGAGTTACAGTCACATTAGAGAAGAAAATAACTATTCCAAGTCAAGTTCAAGTTGGCAGATCTTTTACTACTAGTGTTCTCTATTGACTAGTGCAGAAACCTGCTGGTTGGCCCTCCTATCTCAAGACCCTCCCTACTATATTCCCTGCCAAAGCGATCTTCTTAAGGGCAGAAATAATATCAACCCCCTTCTCCTACCCCCACATCCTCCCTGTAACACCCTATCATCTCCACTCATTAAACTCCAGCATTTTTTCCTATTACCTTCAGAATCAAATACAAAAATATATGTTTGGCTTTTAAAGCCTTTCACAAGCTGGCTTCTCTCCTCCTTACATTTTTACTTACATTTCTTACATTTTGTTTCCCTCTGTGTATTCGGCCATCCAGCTATCCTGGCCTTCTTCCTATTTTATGCACCTGACACTCCATATCTGTGTTTTGCATTGCTGTTTCCAATGCCTGGAATGCTCATTCTTATCCTGGCTTTCTGGGTTTTCTTCAAAACTTAGCTGAAACCCCATCTTTTCTAGGAGGCTTCTCCTGTTCCCCTTTTCCTTGCCTCCTCCTCTCCCCTCTCCCCTCATGCTAGTGACTTCTCTCTGAGATTACTTCCCATTTATATGGTACACATCTTGTATGTAGACAGTTTGAATGCTGTCTCCTTGGTGCAGCTCCTTGTTTTTGTCTGTTTTGGTATATTAGGTGCATAGCACATTTCCTGGCACATTGTAGGTGATTAATAAATACTTATTGATCAAATATATTTATTATGTACCTACTATGTATAAGATGCTCCACTAGGTGGTATGGGGGATATAAATAATATAAAGCCTAATATTATATTCAAATAACTTATAATGTTATTGAATGCCAACTCAATAGATTAAAAAAAAATCTTCTCTGGGCATGGTTAGAAATCTCTTAAATTATAATGCCAAACCCTAGAATGTTCCGTATTCTTGAGGTTGGCATATAGTCCATTGTCCATATTTTTTTTGTTATTATCTTGTTCATAACTTGAGAAATGATCAGGACAATTTTTCCCCTTTTCTGTCAAATTACTGTCTTGCTGCCCCATTTTCTCTTCAGGGTTCAAATGAACAGCTGCCCCCCCCCCCCAACTGCTCAGTACCACCCACATGGATTATTCCATTCACACATTTCAGTGACTGTCAAGATCCAAATAAAAAGCAGATTTGAATGTATTTAAGAATAAACATGATGTGAATCATAACTTTAGTTTATTCCTGCAGCTGTACATTCCTAGAAATATATAATCATTCAATTTAGTTACATGAAATGAGGATACATATGTTTTGTTAGCAAAAAATCAAGAGTCTTAACATTTTAAGTCACTCAAGCAAAAACTACCAACTGGGAGGTGGCTCAAAGAAGATTTCATGGAGGAGGAGCTGACACCTGAACTGAGCTTTGTAAAGATTTTAAAATGTAGAGGTGAAGAGAAAGGGCTCTCGTCATGGAGGATGACTGTGCAATTGCATAGAGGAGGAACTTGTAATGATGAGTGTAGAGAACCATTATACCTGTTTTACTAGACTGTAGAAGACTTAGGGCAGAGAGGGTGGGGTATTGACTGTAATGTGGAATTGGATTGAAAGGTCTGTAAGAGGAAGACTCTGGAGTGCTTTCACTTAGGCTTGGGAGAGGTTCTAGGGAAGCCTGAAAGATTTTTGAGCAGGGTAGTAACATGATCAGACATCAGCTTTAAGAAGGTAATGTGGGGACAGCTAGGTGGTGCCGTGAGTACAGCACCGGCTCAAGAATCAGGAGGTTCTGAGTTCAAATCTGGCCTCAGACACTTGACATACTTACTAGCTGTGTGACTTTGGGAAAGTCACTTATCCCCAATTGCCTTGCCTTCCCCCCTGCAAAATAACCCCCCAAAACAAGAGAAGGTAATGTGGGCAGCTCTTGGGGAAGGTAGATTAGAGAGGGGAGGAATTAGAATTAAATGCAATAGTTATGCAAAAGGGAGTCTATACTTGGGATGTGGTCATGAGATTGAAGAGAACAGGGTGGTTACCGGAGATAGTAGAATCAATAGGACTTGCCAATTGATTCCATTTGTGTGAGAGAGAAGAATCAGCAGTGACTCAAAGTTTACGAACTTGGGTGTTGGGAATGGTAATTCTCTTTCCAGAAACAGGAATCTTTCATGGGTTGTTCAACTTTAGAGGTAAAACTCTTCTGTTTTAGACATGTTGGACATTCAGTTGGAGGTGTCCAGCAGATAGTTGTGTTTTGGGATTGGAGCTCAGGAAAGAGATTCATACTGAATATATAGATTTGATGGATAACATGACAAGCATCCATTTTTGTTTTGTGTTTGTAACAGAATCATTCCCTTGGTGATTGTTAAAAATGTGAGAACATGGCTGCTCCAGCACTAAATGACCTCACACTGCTTGCTTTTATGATTTTTTATCTATTTGTGATTTTTCTATTTCATCCTTCTCTATCAGTTATTCATTTTACCTGATATCTTTGTTTCCCTCGAACAGCTGCTTTCTGTGCTGAGAAACTAGCTAACCAGAATTGTTAGAATTGTTTGTAAAGAGGCACTTGTTTTTAATCAAAATGTACAAAGTAAGTAGAGTGTCTAAGGACTGATCATTGGATAGAAAAGAGAAAGGAAGAGTTGGGACATGGTTGGAAGCTCAATTTCAACAGAAGACCCTGCTGTAGAGAGGTGTTGAGGGGAGCTACTGTTTCATTCATTCAGAAGTTGGCAGGAACCTGCTAATTACAGATCATAAATGTCTGAGCAAGTAGAGAAGGAAAGATAAGAAAACCTTAGAAAACTACTATAATGTTTGCTATTAAAAACATAAGGAAAAGGAGGATCTAAATGAAGCAAAAAATTTCACAAACAGCATTTTCTCCAGGATCTTGATAAATTTGAGTAAGTTCCTGAATAAGACTTTGATTTTCCCTCTAACTTCTTTGATCCAGACACCTATATGAGATTGTGGATTTTTACTGATTGAATAATAGAGCTTACCTACTCTGTTTGAGCTGATAAAAGGAAAACAAGAAAGCAAAATGTTTGTTTCTAGAATACTTATTAGAAGTTTCTTCAGTAGAGAAAATATCCTTGTCATTTTCTTTTTTAATGAAAAATGACATGTGAAGGAGTCAGTATTTTCTTTTTTTTAAATTCCATACTTTATAATTTAATATTTTTTAGTTTTCAGCATTGATTTCCACAAGATTTTGAGTTACAAATTTTCTCCCCATTTCTACCCTCCCCCCAGTCCAAGATGGCATATATTCTGATTGGTCCGTTCCCCAGTCAGCCCTCTCTTCTGTCACTCCACTCCACCCCTCACCCCCCCTTCCCTTTCCCTCTTACTTTCTTGTAGGGCAAGATAGATTTCTATGTCCCATTGCCTGAATATCTTATTTCCCAGTTGCGTGGAAAAACGTCTTTTTTTTTTTTTTTGAGCATCTGCTTATAAAACTTTGATTTCCATATTCTCTCCCCTCTTTTCTCCCCACCCACTCTCCCTAAGAAGGCAAGCAACTCAATATAGAACATGCATGCATCATTATGCAAAACACTCCCATAAATAGTCATGTTGTAAAAGATTAACTATATTTTCCTCCCTCCTATGCTGCTCCCCTTTATTCAGTTTTCTCCCTTGACCCTGTCCCTTTTCAAAAGTGTTTGCTTTTGATTACTTCTCCCTATCTGTCCTTCCTTCTCTCATCCCCCCTTTTTAATCCCCTTCCCCCTACTTTCTGGTGGGGTAAGATACCCAATTGAGTGTGTATGTTAATCCCTCCTCTAATCAAATCCCATGAGAGCAAGATTCACTCATTCCCCCTCACCTGCCCCCTCTTCCCTTCCCACAGAAATGCTTTTTCTTGCCACTTTTATGTGAGATAATCTACCCTATTCTATCTCTCCCTTTCTCCCTCTCTCAATATATTTCTCTCTCATCCCTTAATTTGATTTTTTTAGATATCATCCCTTCATATTCAACTCACCCTGTGCCCTCTGCCTATGTGTGTGTGTGTGTGTGTTTGTGTGTGTGTGTGTGTATATATATGTATATGTGTATATTCCCTTCAACTACCCTAATACTGAGAAAGGTCTCATGAATTATATACATTTTCTTTCCATGTAAGAATGTAAACAAAACAGTTCAACTTTAGTAAGTCCCTTATGATTGCTCTTTCCTGTTTACCTTTTCATGCTTCCCTTGATTCTTGTGTTTGAAAGTCAAATTTTCTATTCAGCTCTGATCTTTTCATTGAGAAAGCTTGAAAGTCTTCTATTTTATTGAAAGTCCATATTTTGCCTTGGAGCATTATACTCAGTTTTGTTGGGTAGGTGATTCTTGGTTTTAATCCTAACTCCTTTGACCTCTGGAATATCATATTGCAAGCCCTTAATGTAGAAGCTGCTAGATTTTGTGTTATCCTAATTGTGTTTCTACAGTACTCAAATTGTTTCTTTCTGGCTGCTTGCAGTGTTTTCTCCTTGACCTGGAAACTCTGGAATTTGGCAACAATATTCCTAGGAGTTTTCTTTTTGGGATCTTTTTCAAGAGGTGATCAGTGGATTTTTTCAATTTGTATTTTACCCTCTGTTTCTAGAATATCAGGGAAGTTTTCCTTGATAATTTCTTGAAAGATGATGTCTAGGCTGTTTTTTTGATCATGGTTTTCAGGTAGTCCAATAATTTTTAAATTATCTCTCCTGGAACTATTCTCCAGGTCAGTGGTTTTTCCAGTGAGATATTTCATATTGTCTTCCATTTTTTCATTCCTTTGTTTCTGTTTTTAATATCTTGATTTCTCATAAAGTCACTAGCTTTCACTTGCTCCAATCTCATTTTTAAGGTAGTATTTTCTTCAGTGGTCTTTTGGCCCTCCTTTTCCATTTGGCTAATTCTGCCTTTTAAGGCATTCTTCTCCTCATTGGCTTTTTGGAGCTCTTTTGCCATTTGCAGTGATCTATTTTTTAAGGTTGTTATTTTCTTCAATATTTTTTTGGGTCTCCTTTAGCAAGTCATTGACTTGTTTTTCATGATTTTCTTGTATCACTCTTATTTCTCTTCCCAATTTTTCCTCTACTTCTCTTACTTGATTTTCCAAATCCTTTTTGAGCTCTTCCATGGCCTGAGACCAATTCATATTTTTCTTAGAGGCTTTTGATGTGTAGGGTCTTTGACTTTGTTGACTTCTTCTGGCTGTATGTTTTGGCCTTCTTTGTCACCAAAAGAAGATTCCAAAGTTTGAGTCTGAATCTGAGTTCATTTTCACTGCCTGTTCATGTTCCCAGCCAATTACTTGACCCTTGAGCTTTTCGTCAGGGTATGACTGCTTGTAGAGGAGACAGTGCTTTGTCCCAAGCTTTAGGGTGCAAGCACTGCTGTTTTCAGAGCTACTACTGCACAGCAAGCTCTGCCACAGCAGTGCTTTTCCTCCCCCAATAACTGCCAACCTTAACAGTGACCCAGATCCAAGCAGGCTGTGCACTCCTGCTCTGATGTGCTGCTTAATTCCTCCCACCAGGTGGGCCTGGGGCTGGAAGCAACCATAGCTGTACCTCTGGAAGCAGCCCCAGAGCTGCACCACTTCAGCACCCCCCAGGGCTGGGGCTGACCATGCACTCCTTTCACTCCAATCCAGCAGATCCAGCAGTTTTTCCCAATAACCTGTTCTGTTGTCTTTGGTGTTTGTGGGTTGAGAAGTTTGGTAACTGCCACAGCTTAATGATTTAGGGTCCTACAGCCTTTTTCACCTGGCTCCTGGTCTGGTTTGTCCTGGCGCAGCCCACGCTTGGCTGTGTTCCTCTCAGCTCCCGGCTCCATGCAATAGACCCTTTCCAGCAACCATCCAGGCTTTCCTGGGCTGGAGCCCTGCTTCCCTCTGCTATTTCATGGGTTCTGCAGCTCTAGAATTTGTTCAGAGCCATTTTTTATAGGTGTTTGGAGGGACCTGGGAGAGAGCTTAAGCAAGTCCCTGTTTTCCAGCTGCCATTTTGGCTCTGCCCCCTCAGGATTCACTGTTTTCACTTGTAATCAGTGCTTTACCATCATCCCAGTCACCCAGGCTTACAACCGAGGTGTCATCCTCCACTCCTCACTGTCACCCCTCATATCCAATCAGTTGCCCAAGGCCTATTGACTCTGCTTCACAGCATCAATTCTATATCTCTTGCCATCTTATACTGCCATAACCCTGGTGCAGTCCCTAATCACCTCATACATAGACTATTGCAATAGCCTGCTAGTTAATCTCTCTTCTTCAACTCTCACCCCTCACTAGTCCATATTCCATTTAGCCTGTCACCATGTCACCCCCCCATTCAATAAATTTTTTTCCTCCTCATCTCTGTCCCCTAACTTTCCTTGCTTCGAGCCTCATCTAAAATCTCTCATTCTACAAGAAGACTTTGATCTTGCTCGTATCTTCCCTGTATTGATTACACTCTCTAATTTATGTTGTATACATTTTGTGTCTATATAGTTTTTGCTTTTTGTCTCTCCCATTAGACAGTGAACTCCTTGAGATCATGGACCCTTTTACTGCCTTTCTTTGTATTTCCAGTGCACAGTACAGTAGGTGTTTCTTGACTAATTCAAAGTCCAGTACTTATCCACAATGTTGTGTCTTGGAAGTAGACAGTAGGCTGCATGACTCTGAAGGAAAAGGTTGGACGGCCATGTATTATGTGGTAGGGAGAAGGACTTCTTTTTCAGGTCAGGATAGCTAACATAGGTAGCTGGCCACTAAGATAATTTCCAGTGCTGAGATTCTGTGGTCTAGTTAAGCACTTTAGCGTATTTATCTGTCAGCTGTTGTTGTTCATCCTTCATTCTGGAAGAGGACCAATGACATCATGCGGGTGCTGTCTTGACTTGCAAGTGAATTGGATTTAAGTGAGGCAGGGCTGTGCAGAATCATCTGCCTAACTCTCTCTTCTAGAGTCTTCCTAGTCCAGTGGCAAGACATAGGTCAGGACAACTAGCGATGGCCCGAGTGTCAACTATAGATGTCAGATATCCACATAGCAAATGACAATGTTTAGCTTTATCTTTTGATTTTGTCCAATCTAATTTTTAGGAGTCAGTTATTTAGGTAAAGTTTTGTACCTCTTGTACTAAAGTAGTCTTCCATTTCTTTCCTTCTAGTGCCCTACATCTCTCTATGAACATATAATATTTTTAGCTTTTGCTTTAATTATTTCAGTATTTCTTTTTTTTGAATATAATTTAATTTATTTTTTTCAATTAATAAGCATTATGTTTTTTTCTCCCACCTTTCCCTTACTCCTAGTTGAAGAGAGAGAAAGAGAGAGAAACAGACAGAGAGACACACACAGAGAGAAGCAAATCAAGTTCAGCAAACATTTATTAAATGCTTATTTCATATCAAGCATTATGTTAAGTGCTGGGAATAAAAATGCAAATAAGAGAGTCCCTGATTTCAACATGCTATTCTTTTTTTTTTTTTTTTGCTGGTTCTTATTTTTTTTAATTTAATATATTTAGTTTTCAGCATTGATTTTCACAAGAGTTTGAATTACAAATTTTCTCCCCATTTCTACCCTCCCCCCCACTCCAAGATGGCATATATTCTGGTTGTCCTGTTCCCCAGTCAGCCCTCCCTTCTGTCACCCCACTCCCCTCCCATCCCCCTTTCCCTTCCTTTCTTGTAGGGCAAGATAAATTTCTGTGCCCCATTGCCTGTGTATCTTATTTTCTAGTTGCATGCAAAAGAACTTTTTTTTTTTTGTTTTTGAACATCAGTTTTTAAAACTTCAAGTTCCAAATTCTCTCCCCTCTTCCTTTCCCACCCGCCCTGTCTAAGAAGTCAAGCAATTCAACATAGGCCACATGAGTATCATTATGTATAACCCTTCCACAATACTCATGTTGTGAAAGACTAATTATATTTTGCTCCTTCCTAACCTATCCCCCTTTATTGAATTTTCTCCCTTGACCCTGTTCCTTTTTGAAAGTGTTTGTTTTTTATTACCTCCACCCCTATCTGCCCTCCCTTCTATCATCCCCCCCACCTTATTTATCTTCTTCCTCCTTCTTTCCTGTGGGGTAAGATACCCAATTGAGTATGTATGATATTCCTTCCTCAAGTCACATCTGATGAGGACAAGATTCACTCATTCCCCCTCACCTGCCTTCTCTTCTCTTCCTACAGAACTGGTTTTTCTTGCCACTTTTATGTGAGACCCCATTCTGTCTCTTTCTATCTCCCTCTCTCAATATATTCCTCTCTCATCCCTTAATTTGATTTTATTTCTTTTAGATATCTTCCCTTCATCTTCAGCTCACCCTGTGCCCTCTCTCTCTTTCTCTCTCTCTCTGTATATACACATACCTATATACCTGCCTACACACTCACTTATACATATATACATATATATATATATATATAGACATACATATATATGCATGTTTCTGTCAGCTACCCTAATACTGAGGTCTCATGAATCATACACATCATCTTTCCATGTAGGAGTGTAAACAAAACTGTTCAGCTTTAGTAAGTCCCTTGCAATTTCTCCTTCTTGTTTTTTTTCTTAATTACATTTTTGTGCTTTTCTTGATTCTTGTGTTCGAAAGTCAAATTTTCTATTCAGCTCTGGTCTTTTCACTGAGAAAGCTTGAAAGTCCTCTATTTTATGTTCCAAGCTTGGGGGGATGCGCCAGCTCTGCCACACCAGCACTCCTCCTTCCCCAAGAACTCCCAACCCAGACTGGACTTAGATCTTCAGCAGGCTCTGCACTCCTGCTCTGATCAGCCACTTAATTCTTCCCACCAGGTGGGCCTGGGGCCAGAATCAACTGCAGCTGTAGTTCTGTAGCTGCCCCACCTCTGCTGACCCTGGGGTGGTGGCTGAATCCAAACTCTATCACCCTGTCCTCAGCAGCTTTTCCCACTAACCTTCTCTGTTGTCTTTGGTCTTTGTGGGTTGAGAAGTCTGGTAACTGCTGCAGCTCGCTGATTCAGGGCACTAGGGCAAGCTCTGCCTGGCTCCTGGTCTGATTGGTCCAAGCTCCCCACGCTGCTGCTCTGTTCTGCTCCCAGTTCTATGCGGGATAGACCTCACCCATAGACCATCCAGCTGTCCTGGGATAGAGCCCTGCTTCCCTCTGCTATTTTGTGGGTTCTGCAGTTCTTCTCTGTTGTCTTTGGTGCTTGTGGGTTGAGAAGTCTGGTAACTGTTGCAGCTCACTGATTCAGGGCGCTAGGGCCCACTCTGCCCGACTTCTGTCTGGTTGGTCCACACGGCCCACGCTGAGTGCTGCTCCCCTCTAGACTCCGCTCTCCTCTGCTCTGTGTGCGATAGATTTCATCCAGTGACCACTGGGCTGTCCTGGGCTTGAGCCCTGCTTCCCTCTGCAATTTTGTGGGTTCTGCAGTTCTAGAATTGGTTCACAGCCATTTTTTATAGGTTTTTGGATGGACTTGGTGGGGAGCTCATTCTGCTTTCCAGCTGCCATCTTGGTTCCGCCCCCTTATTTCAGTATTTCTAATAAAGCTTTTTTTAAAGCTGTATTTTTGTTTGATGCTTGAATTATGGGTGTTGTAATGTTATTCTCTTATTCTAGGTTTGTGTCTCTCACCTCTTTGGGGGAGAAAAATAAACAAACCAAACCTTCTCCCAAAACTTAGATTTTTAGGAAATGTCGTTAGTTTTACATTTTCAGAGTAGAAGGAACCCACATTTAAGTGACATTTTGGTTCTTTTTCTCATATTAAATTTGATATAAGTGCTAGATACCTCCTTAGAAGATTATTGTGAATCCTTTAGAATGTTTTTCATTTCCATTTAAGTTGAATACCTAAAGTATTTGTGATCATGAGAGCTGTTCTACTTAGAAAGTCTAGTTCAATATTAATGTAAGGAAATTTGCCCTTGCATATTTTCACATGTAATTTCTTTAATTGGTTTTATGCATTTTGCATAATTTAAATACAGACATCTGGGCGGTTTATTCAGCCAGCACAATGTTTTGTTTTACTGAAAATATCTACAGAGTATTTTCTGCACTGGTTGCCAGCAGTTAACTGTTCAACATTTAAATAAAGAATGAAGTTTCTACAGTGGGAAGCGTAATGGAAATTAAACTGCTTCAAGAGGTTCTCTCCGTTAGAAGGGCAGTGTTAATTATATTTACCATTTTGTTCCCCCTTTACCAATAGTCCTAGGAAATTTAAGGCTATTAATAGAACTAAAATGTGATAAATGAGCATGTTCTTATATTGTACTTTCTAACCAAGTGTAGGGATTCTCTGGCCACCATCCAAATTCTTTTCTTTCAACCCTGGAGCACTTTATCATACATTGCATCAGAATTATACAAATAAGAAGGTATGAGCATTCCCAGGGCAGTTACAACTAGGTAGTGGCTACTTCACAAATGTTTTTAACTTATAATGCCAAGTAAAGTGTCATAGACCTTGTGGACATTTAATAATGCCAACAACCTTGAGGGAGGTGTTTCCCAGAACCTCTAGTGCAGTGCATCTTAAACTGTGGTCATGACCCCACCCACAGTTTAAGAAGCTGTAAAGGAGTGCTGAGTGGAAAAAAGTTTAAGAAGCCCTGCTCTAGAATCATATTCAGCAACAACTCTATCCTGCTGTGAGATAATCTTAACCCAGCTTGACTTAAGAGCTGTATTTACTTGGGTTGATAACTTGTATCTGTTAATAATTAACTCAAATATTTAAAAAAAATTAAGCACCTGCTATGTGTGAGGCCTATAGCATAGCCATCTCTTGATCTAGGAACACTGGCTTTGTGACCTTGAGAAAGTCACTTAACACCCAGAAAGTTCTGAGCTGCGTAGGTAGAGTGCTTCCTTACCTCCTTACCAGAAATTCCTTTTACCAGTGAAATCTTAGGTCTGAGACCTATTCCTATCCCTATGTGCAAGGCATAGCTCTAGGAAGAATAGAAACAACAACACAATTTCTCCCTTTAAGGGGTTTACATTCTACTAAATACTTCTAAGGTCCAGTAATACTTACACTTAAGTATTAGACAGAACTTAAGTCTTAGAGTGACCACTTTGATCACCTGGGTCCATTTGTTCCTCCCATCCTCTGTTGTTTATTTGATGGACTTGGTTTGCTTATAACCATGGTACTTGCTTTTTCTACCCTACTTCTATCCTTCCAGATTTGGGTGTCTATCTTTTTTGCTGGGACTTTTTGGACTCACATGGGCATCTCTGTTAACTGACCTCTCTGATTTTAACTCCTTATCCATCAAAAATTGTGTTCTTTCACAGATCCATCTTGACTCCTTATCCTTCCTGTAGAAGTGGCCTATATTCTGCCCCTAATTCTCTTAGTCTTCCTACCTTCAATATGGAACAAGTATAGCGAGTAACAGGTAGCTAAATGGCACAGTGAATAGAGTTGTTATACCTGGAGTCTGAAAGACTCAAGGTAAAAATCAGCCTCAGACACTTACTAGCTCAGTTAGCCAAGAGTGGTGGCGCAGGATTATAATCTCTACCACTTTGTGGGCTGAGTCTAGCAGGTAGATTGAGTTCAGGAGTTTTGAGTTTCAGTAGGGTTAAAGCGGATAGGATATTTGCCATAAGCCTAGCACCAATATAATGAGCCCTCTGCAAGGGGGCCACCAAGCTGCCTGAGGAGGAAGGGTGAACTGATTCAGGTAAGAAGCTGACCATGTCAAAGCTTCCATGTCAGTCAACAATGGAACTGGACCACAAGTGGCCACTGAACTTCCAGGCTGAGCAACATAGCCAGACCCAGTTCTACCTTCCCTCCCCCCCCCCCCCCCCAATTAATTTGGCAGCTTTGTGGAAGATGGATTGGGGAGGGTAGAGCTTAGGGTAGTGAGATCAATTAGGAGGTGTTTACAATAGTCTTGAATTATAATAGAGGCTGTGTGAATAAAGAGGGGATAGATTCAAGAGATATTACGGACTTAGGATATACAAGAGTTGGTTTGATATGGGGATGAAGAGTAGAGAAGTATCAATGATCATTCCAGGTTACTCCAAGAAAATGATGAGGTGACAAGGTCTCAAAGGATATGGGAGGGGAATGTGATTAAGAGCATAAATAGAGAAGTTAGCTTTAACAAGCAAAATGCTGACCTTTGCTAGACTGGAACAAAGGAGGAAAGAATAGATTATGAAGAAGAGGGGTTTAATTGGGAAGAAGAGGAAGTTGGAGATAACCTCTTTTTTTTCACTAAAATAAGAGATAAAGAAGTCCTTTGCTGAGAAAGGGCATAAGGAGGAGGTGGTATAAGAGGTCTGAGGAAAGAGACGAAGGTTCAGAACATTAACTCCGGAGAGTATGATAGGTCAGCCTAGGGAAGTGTGAAAGCTTCATTGCCCAGTTAATTGGAGATCATTCTACTTAAGATTAGGTGAAACATGTGATGAGCACAGTTGACATAGTTGCCTGGACCTGATTAGGAACGGAGAAAATGAAAGTAGTCCAGAGTTTGGTTTGATAAGGGGTGATTGGTAATCGGAGCAACGTCCTGGAGAGTCATGGCTAGTTGTTGATCCGTGATTGAAATAGTTAATCACAGGCTCAAGGCAACAAAAAGCAGGAAGTTGAGTAGAAATGACGGCTTAGGAAAACTGGGAAGCCCTGCTGAGGTTGAAGACTAGGTCTAGGAGCAGTGAGAAAGGGAGAGATTGAAGGGTAGAAAGTTGTGGTAGAAGAAGAGGATTTCCGTGTACTGAACCACGGAGATGGAATAGTTATGGGCGATGATCAGATCAGTGGTGTGACAATCCCTGTTTGTGGCTGAGAGAGTGAAACTGAAGCTCGTAGAAGGTCAGGGAGTTGATGAACTAGGGGACAGGATATTTGAGAAGACGTTGAAACGTAGGTTGGAGGCCTCTATTGTGAGGTAGGAGTTGGAATAGAGAGTAAGACTGTGTGCCAGGAACCCAAGTCCTTAGAACGAGGTAATTGCCTGAAGAGCCAGCACTCTTTCATTTTTTTTATCTTTTTCTCCTCAGCATCTAGCGCACTGCCTAGTACATAATAGGAACTTAACAAATGCTTGCATTGAGAAAAGGGGAAAAATGGACCCTGGAGGATAATAGATATCAGCAACAGTTTCGACTGGGTAGTTAAGAGATGGGTGGAATGACTCTCAAAATGAGGCTGCCAATGATGGCATCAAAGGGGACAGTCAGGAAATGAATGAAGAGTATGTCTGCTCTTCTCCCTGACCTAGTGCTTCTGGACACATTAGAGAAGGAAGTGGAGAGGGTGGTTAGTGACGCAGGGTCTTCTGCATAGAGGCAGGCTTCTGTTTGCTCAAGAAGATGGGAAGAGTGCAAAGTGAAGGGAAAAGGAGATACAGGAAAAGAGGAAGTTAACGATAGATAAGTGATTCTAGAGGATACAAGAGAATGGCAGAGTAGAGGAGGAGAGGGACTTTGGAAAGCTAGGGATGAGCATGAAGGAAAAGGTCGGGGGGAGAAAGGGAAAGAATTTTCAGCTCTGCTGCAGCTGACTTTTAGTCATGGAGATATTGGGGGCAGACAGGGACCTGGCCTGACGTAGGTGAGGTGAGGACCAGTTATCAGGGATCACCCCCTCTCTAGGGTCACTGGATGACTGAGCAAAGAATCGAGTAGGTGTCCTAGCTGCCTGACATTCCCAGAGGAAGGCAGTGATTAGGTTTCTCAGGGCTGCACTGAACCTCTGTTCTCTACCCGTTGCCAAGCCTCCCCTCATGATGGCAAGAGATAAAATACACCCAGGAGATGCTTCACACATGGCTTAGATCACTGTATTTGAATTCCTGGAAGCAAAGACTCCCATATTTCCTTAAGTGTCCTGAGGCTCAGGCTTTTTGATGTTTTTGAGGCTCTAATTAAGCAGGTCGTTCAGTTTTCTCTCAGTGGATGTATCTGCTGAGGACTAGGTAACAGAGTTATTACCTTTATACAAGGTCCTCTGTTGTCCTGTACTCCAGGAGACTAAAGTCTGCAGTGGAAATGACACCCTTTTGTGGCCATTCTTCTATTTTCTCCGATTCCATAGGCCGGGACCTTTTATAGTTCTATGACATCTTTGAAAACAAACAAAAAACCTCAGGTGTTCACTGCTTTCAGGGGCTCAGTTGAATTCTCCCTTTAAGCAGTTCCAAGGTGTCTGTCTCTAGACATCCAGATTCACAGCATTCTTGGTCTAAAAGAGACTTGAAGTTACTATTGCAAAGGTAGAACTTTCAGTGGAATTTAAGGCAACAGGATATCTAACACCGCCTAGGGGTTTTTGGTTGAGGAGGTCTAGACAGTGACTTAGAGAAGTTGGGTTATAATGGCCTCTCTGTAGAGCAATCTCTCTGAAATTTCCATGTCTGGCAAAAGCTCACCTATTTCAAGCCTTTGGGAACCCTCTTATTTCAGAATGGCTTCATATAAAAAGGTAACCGATCCTCTGTCTACTTTCCCCTACTCGTGTTGGTGAAGAGGTTGTCCTAAGTTCACAAGCAGCAAATGTTCTGAGACACCCAGTGTGCTCTGATTGGGAAGTTGACTTTTTGGGACAATGTTATTAAAAGGCTAGTCTTTTTGCACAAAAACCAAGAAGTGTGGTAGAAGAAAGAGAAGAAATAAGAAAGGAGAGAAAAAGCAAAGAGAAAAAGAACGAGGCTCTCTGTACAGGTTGGAAGCAACCAAAGTTGTGAGCGGAAAGGACCGTTGCTGAAGAGACAAGAGTTAGATGCATTGGTGGGAGAGGGTAAATGACAAGTTGGCCTTTCATACTGTAATGCTGAAGGCATGGATGATAGACACAGGAATCAGAGAGGCAGAGGCAGGTATCTGTGTCTAACTAACTTCCAGGGAAATCAGTACCATTCAGCCATTTGGGCGATAGAAGCATTCATTATAAGCCAAGTAATTCAGCTTCTTGTCCAAATTTTCCACAGAATGGTCCAAAAATTTTTTGGAGGGGAGGGGAATTATATATCTTATAATAATTTCCATTAAAAAAAAGTAAAAAAAACAAAACAAAACAGTGGGACTTGTTCCTCAGGTATCCAGGAAATTTGTTTATCTAGAACAGTTCATTTGTTGCTTGAAGGTTCCAGGTAACCCTGCTGTTGATGGTGAGTAGTCTTAAGATTTAGACAGCCAAGTAGCACAATGGATAGACAGCTGGACCTGGAGTCAGGAAGACCTGAGTTCAAATGTATCCTCAGATATTTTTCAGCTTTGTGATCCTGGGTAAGTCACTAAACTTCTGTCTGCCTCAGTTTTCTCAACTGTAAAATGGGGAAAACAATAGCACCTAACTTGCAGGGTTATTCTGTGCATCAAATGTGGTAATATTTGTTCAAGTACTTAAGACAGTGCCTGGCACATAGGAGCTGCTATATAAGTGCTTATTCACTTCTCTTCCCTGTAAGATCAGGAATGTGGTTTCCTAAGTAGACTTACTTATAAGAACTGGTTCTTACTTTAAAGTATTAAATTGATTTTTCTAGGACTAATCAGTGAGTTGTTTTGTTTTGTAGAACCAACTAGTTTTTCCCAGGCATTTATCATCCCTGTATAAGCTAATATATATATTAAGAATTCACACAGTTTAAAAAAAATTCACAAAGTAGTTCAGAGAATGTCACACATTAGATTGCGAGCTCTTTGAAGGCAGGGACTGTCTTGTGCCGCTTGTATCACCAAAACTTAGCATAGTGCTTGGCACATAGTAGGCCCTTAGTGTAGGCTTATTGACTGAATGACTTACGGTACACTTAAAGCCTCTTCTGAACATTACCAAGTTGGCTATCTAAAAAGAAAAAAAAAAGTGCCAACCAAATGATCTCTAATTTTTAAAAATGAACTCTTGTGTAATCAGAAACCCTGTAGGTATCCCTCTTTCTAGGGCCCTCTTCTCTTCTCCCTCTATAGTACTTTGCTTGGTGATTTCATCAACTCCCCCTGGATTTAATTACCATCTCTATGTGATGATTCTCAAATCTATCTGTCCTTCCCCAAACTAACTCTCTGCTAACCTCCATACTGGTATCTCCAACTGCCTTTTGTGCATCTTGAACTGGATGTCAAGTAGACATCTTAAACACACGTCCAAAGCAGAACTCTTCTTTCTCACTAAACCCTGTCAGCTTCCTACCTCCGTTATTTCTGTAGAGGGCAGTACTATCCTCCCAGTCCCTTAGGCTTGCAACCCAGGAGTCATACTAGTTTCCTCGCTATATCTCACCCCCATATCCAATCTGTTGCCAAAGTCTATTGAGTTCACCTTTGCAACATCTCTTATATGTGCCCCCTTCTCTCCTGACACTGCCACCACCCTGGAGTAGGCCCTCATCATTTCATGCCTGGACTATTGTAATATCCTGCTGGTGGGTCTGCCTGCCTCCAGTGTCCCTCCTTCCTCCAATCCTTCCTCCCTTCAGTTACTGAAGAGATTTTCTGAAAGTACAGGTTAGATCATGTCCCTGCCCTGATGCCTAAAACCATCCCTCCCTTTCCCAGGAGTCTCTCCCTCACATCACTTGATAAACTCTAGTGGCTCTCTTTTGCCTCCAGGATCAAATGCTCTGTTTGGCATTTAAAGCCCTTCTTAATCTAGCCTCTTACTACTTTTCCACTCTTCTTACACCCTACATGTTACTCTTTAATCCAGTGATAATTGCTTCCTGTCGGTTCCAGGAATAAGACACTCTTTGTCTGCCCCAATACTCCCACTCCTCAGCTCCACCTACTGACTCCCCTGGCTTCCTTTAAGTCTCAAATAAAAATCCTGTCTTTTACTGGAAACCTTCCCCGAACCCTTGTAATTCTAATGCCTTCTGTTAATTATTTCCTATTCATCCTGTATACAACTTTGGGCAGTTAGGTGGCATAGTGCAGTGGATAGAGCGCAAGGCCTAGAGTCAGGAAGACTCATAATCTTGCATTCAAATCTGGCCTCAGATATTTGCTAGCTGTGTGATGCTGGCAAGTGACTTAACCCTGTTTGCCTCAGTTTCCTCATCTGTAAAATGATATGGAAAAAGAAATGGCAAACCACTCCAGCATCTTTGCCAAGAAAACTCCAGATGGCTTCTACTGAACAACAAAAATGACTTGCTTTGTATCTATTTATTTGTATGTTATCTCCCTTATTAGATTGTAAACTATATGAGGTTAGGGACTGTCTTTTGCACTCTTTTGTAGGTGCTTAATTAGTATTGATAGATTGATTATCATTTGCTTCTAATTATGTGCGAATTGTTGTTTTCTCTTGTAATGTTCTTTAAAATCCTAAATACTTCACAATTTTCTTTTTATCTGGGTAAGCCTGGTTGTCAAATGCTTTGTTCAGTTGCAAAATATGTGTGGCTCTAAATATTTTATCTGTTTCTTTGGGGATACAGTATGCCTGTAGTTACAGAAGGGGGTGCCAGGCTGTGCTATGCTAAGTATTCTATCTTGTCAAAGAGGTGTTTCATAAATTATGCATAACAGTACATGCCACTCAATAAATATTTAATATGTGATAGATATTTTCATCTGAAATTACTTTTTCACTTGAACAATGATTTAAACCCTAGTTTTTAGTTTTATGAGGTGACACTTTTATAATATCATGTAGTAGTAGAATGCAGTTTGAATGTCAGAGAGCCTTAGGGCAGCATTAATCACAAATTCATTTCCCCCCCTGAATCTTGGAAAACTTTCATATAATTCAGCTTTTGCCAGTGTGTGTGTGTGTGTGTCTTTTCCAGTCCAGGTAATGCTTTTGACCTGAAGAAACTAATGTTCTATATTTCAAATGTTCTTCAAAGTCCATAAGCCCTGAATATTTCCATATAAAGGGTTGCAGTGGGAAAATGAATATTTAACTGGGAACTAGTCCAAAGTAATCTGTATGTTATAGGGGAACTGTTGCAGGTGAATATTACTTCTTTGGGTGGGAAGGAGGGGATCCTCATTGTTTTGCACACTTTGGGGGTGAAAAATTCAAAAGAAATGTTATACATACTGAGATAGGCAGAGCCCTGACACTGCCATGGGGCTGCTGCATGCAATCTTGTCAGTACTTGAGATTGCCTTGTTCTCTGGATGAGCCTGATTTATAGTGTGGGGCTATGTGGTAAAAATTCTCTCTTGGTATAATCGTCTCTTTAAAAAAAAAATTGTCTCCCCAGCTTTACATAGCTAGCTATGAACTTTACTGAAAGGAGAAAATATACTAATTCCACTAATGCCCTCGAGTGAGAGTGGAGGGATCATTTTCTTCAAGATTTACAAGGACCCCAGAGTAGTAAATCAGGGTTATTGAAGTCACTGACTTTTGTCTAAGACTAAGATTCTCAGCAGTTTTTCTGGTACTGGATGCACACATGACTGACAGGAAGAGCAGGTTAAGGGCATTGCTGATTTTGACTGACCCTACTAGTCCTTCATTTCTTCATCCCTAATTTAAGTTATATAGGGCTCTTTCTTTCCCTTTGGTTGGTATGAATTTCAAATGAATTTGCTATCTTTTCAGATGTTCATTTCTTGAAATTCTTCTTAACTCTCTGTCAGTTTTGATCTCTCTCTCTCTCTCTCTCTCTCTCTCTCTCTCTCTCTCTCTCTCTCTCTCTCTTTCCCCATCCCCCCAAACATTGGCATTTTCTTGCATGGTTCCAGGCCTTCAAGACACTTTCAGGACAACTGCAGCTATGACAGGCTTCCCCCTGCTCTCCAGCCTCTCCTTAAATTTTATTTTCCTCCATTAGAATATAAGCTCCCTGTAGGTCAGACCTGTTTTATGTGGTTCTCTTTGTATCTCCAGCACTTACCTCACTGTTTTGCACATAGTAGGCACCTAATAAATGCTCTATCTTTCCTCTCCTCCATTATAGACAAATAATACACACACTTTGGCATGGACTTATGGGGGAGAGCTCTGTTCCACTCTATTCTTATGCACTTAGTGTAACATCTTACAAGCAAGCTGTCCCTTCTGAAATTTCTGAGTTCTATTCATTTAATATACATTTATTGATTCTCTGTTGTTTATAGGGCACTGTGGTAGCTGCTTGTTAATAGCACTCCACATAGCAGATTGAAAATCTTGGATTTAGAGAATGTCAGGTGTTGATTGTCTTTTAACCTTTAAACTGCATGTAAGATGTTCGCTTGGTTTCATTTCTTAAATTGTTTGAAAGTTCTTTAGGAAAGTGACACATTTGATTTTATGCACTTTTTTTCTCTCTGGCATTGACTTCAATTGACTTTGATACATTTTTTTCTCTTTGGCATTGACTTCACTTGACTTTGCTGCATGAGGTAGCATCAGAGAGTTGGAAAAATGCTGCTTGGGAGGAGCTGTGTGCTGAGTATCTCTTATTCCCTCTGATCATGTGATGAGTCTTGAAGATGGCTACAGAATGGGAGTTAAGTGCAGCCCTGAGAAACCTAATCACTGTCTTCCTCTGGAAATGTGACCCTAGAGAGGGGGTGATTCCTGTTAACTAGTCCTCACCTCACCTATGTCAGGCTAGGTTCCTGTCTGCTCCCATTATCTCCATGACTAAAAATCAGCTGCAGCTGGGCTGAAAATTCTTTCCCTTTCTCCTTCCCATCTTTTACTTTATGCTCATCCCTAGCTTTCCAAAGTCCTTTTCCTCCTCTACCCTGCCATTCTCTTGTATCCTCTGGAATCTCTTATCTATCGTTAACTTCCTCTTTTCCTATATCTCCTTTTTCCTTCACTTCACACTCTTGCCATCTTCTTGAGCAAACAGAAACCTGCCTCTATCCAGAAGACCCTGCATCACTAGCCACCTTCCAAAGCAGGAATCTTCTCTATATTATCACCAACAGCCTTCTAGACCCTATTCCAACCCATCTACTGGTTGGGAACACACTTTAAAAAAAATCTTCATATTATAAAAAAATTTTGTAAGTGAATTTTTTGAAATTTAGAAACAAGCTAGGAAGAAAGGAAGGAAACAGGCATTATTAAGGGCTTATTATGTGCCAGACACTATGTTTTACAAATGGTATCTTCACAACAACCCTGAAAAGTAGATGTTATTACTATCCCCATTTAACAATTAAGGAAAAGCAAGACAGACAGATTATGTGACTTGCCCAGGGCCACATAGCTAGTGTCTAAGACTGGATTAGAATTCAAGTCTTCCTGTCCACTATCCACTGTGCCACTTGATAGTAAATGAAAAGAGGCAATATATAGTGTAGTGGAAAGGCCAGTGGATGAAGAGTCAGAAGATGTGGGCTCTAATCTTCCATTTCACTTACTAGCTATATGCCTTTGAATACATCACTTAACTACCATATTTCACCACATAATCTTCACAGATTTTATGCCAATTTTTTTGCAAAAAAAGTAGGGAGCATCTATCATGTGAAGCTTTTAAAATTGTGCTGGTATTCCTTAAAAATCATTCATTACTAAACTGTCTTTTGTGCAAGATTAGGATACACAGAGTACTGATGAATATGCATTAAAATTGGGAAGATGCAAGTCTTAGCATAGTGACTTACTCTTTGCAGCTCTGCCTGTAGCCGGCTGGCTCCCCTTGCCCCTACTGCTCTTCACTGAGTTGAACACTAATACCAGTGGTACTGTAGCTCTCTAAACAAACGACACAAATGGCCTTTTGGAAATTTACTGACAATGTGAGTGTGCTGAGAATCCTAGGCTCAGGGTTCTCAATGGGTGAGAGGTAAGTGCGTATCCATGTGCCACTGCGGAATACGTTGCTGCTTTGTTTGTTTTTTAAGTGGCTTGATGAGCAGAATTATACCAGGCGAAGATTATATAATGAAACGTTGTAAACCAATTTTTGGACTAAAAAAAAACACTCCAAAACAAAAACAGTGTGCAACAATTATGTGGCGAAATAAAGTTGTCTTGGCTACAGTTGTCATATGTGAGATAGAGATGATACTTACTCTTTTGTCTCCTCCGCAGAGTTTTAGTCATAATGATTATGATAAAAATTTTACAGACTACATACATTCCTTACCATAACCCTATGATGTGGTACTATAGATCGTATTGTGTCCATTTCACAGATAAACTAGACTAGAAAAAATTAAGTGACTTGCCCTTGGTAGGATAATTAGGCAGTATCCAAGAGTAAGATTCGAACCCAATTCTCTCCTGACTCCAACTCCAGTACTCTTTCCTTTACACTACATGGTCTCTCACTGTTATGAGGGTCAGATGAACTATATCGACGTTTCTTAAACTACAAAGTGATCTACAATTGTGAGGGATAAAGAGATTAGAAATGGTAAGTAATACCTTTTAGGCATAATTATGAAATTTGAAGATGATATAATGTTGGGAGGGATGTTGCTGGGTGACAAAACTAGGATCTAAAAAGGAACCTGAGAGTCTAGAATGAGAAAATGAATGCAAGAAGAAAAAATTTAAACCCAATGCAGTAAATATTAAGTGCCTACTATGTGCCAGGCATGTGCTAAGCACTGGGAATGTAATTAATTAAAAGAAAGATAGTTTCTGTCCTCAAGGAGCTTAGAATCTAAAGGGGGAAGATAGGGTGCAAAGGGAGCCAGGAAAGGGGGCTGGTTGGACACCAGGGGTACCCAGCATGGGGCAGGTGCAGTGTGGAATGATCTGAGTCTAGTTAATTGGAATAAATGTAAAGAGTTAAATGTAGCTTAAAAAAAATCAATTATCCAAATGTGGGTGGGAAATCCTAACCATAAGCAGCCTGCGTAAACATCGTAAAGCTAGAGTGGATCCAGAGGAGGATGAGTGAGACTGTGAAGCATCTGGAAACCATAGCTAAAGCAATAGGATGTTTATCTTGAGGAAGGGAAGACTTGAGGAAAAATACAGCGACTGTCTTCAAATGTTTGAGGGATGGTCATGTGGAAGAGAAAATAGACTCATTCTATGCTACTTCTGAGGGCAGAACTAGAGAGTTCTTAGTAAAAAGAGCTGTCCAAAAAAAAAATGTAATAGACTCCCTTACATATTACTTGTGGTTCCCCCCAACTCCCTTTGTTTCTTGCCCAGGACAGATCTCAGATTGCCCAAATTATTGATGCCCAAGTAGTTTAATAAGTATTCAGATTTAATACTTGAATCCTTAGCGTTTTCCCCAAATTGCTGTTTATTTTAAAGGCATTTTAAACACTGTTGTTATAGTTGCATAATAATAATAGCTAACATTTATATAGTGCCTACTGTGTGCTAGGCACTAATCTGAGAGCTTTGGAAATATTATTACATTTGTTCCATACCAGCTTTTGTATTTTTCTTTGATTGCATATATCCTTTAATTTTTTTTTATTCTTTTAAAATCTGACTTCTTTGGATCACAGTTTGTAAAGATACATTATTCTCTTTAGATATCTCTAGATCTTTTTTCCTTATCAGGATCACTTCTGATTATCTAGTCAGAATTTTGCCTCCTTTTCCTCTAAAGATATTTTCTTTTGTAGAGTCTGTGCTGTTAGAAATTTGGGAGAAGGGGGGTTGTCACAGTTTCTTTTAAAAATTGTTTTTTAATTTGAACTTAACAATTATCAGTGAATCCCAGCATTCCAGCGTACAAAACACAAAAAAGAAGATTGTGTGTGAAATTGAACTTCTGTTGTGCAGTTTTTAAAGTTTATATTAAATTTAATTTTTTGTATACATTTCTGAATTTCTTTTTCTTTAATCTTTTTTTTTTTGTATATCTATTATTTCCCGCTAACTTACCTCTTGTAATACCTAAGTATAGTGAAGTAACACAAATCAGTGTGTTGGTCATCCATGAATATATGTGTGTCATTTTTCATCTCTAGTCCACCATTTCTTTGCCAAGAAGTAGGAAACATACTTCATTATCATTACTGGGGAATGTGTTCTTGTTATGTATTTTTATCAGCTTTCTGAAATTTTGTCAGATTTAATGCAAAGTTTTCCCCCCTCAGTTAATTATTTGTCTTCTAATTCTAATTGCATCTATTTTTTTCACAAAAAAGATTTTGCTTATGAATTAAAATTGTTATAATTTTATGTGATTATTGCTATCTTTTTGTTATAGTTATATTTTCTCTGAATTTTTTTGAAAGATTGCCACTCTAGGGACAGTGTAGTTCAGTGGTAAGAGCACTAGACTGGCAATCAGCCACAGGACCTATCTAGGTTGGGCATGTCTTTAAAATGAGGGGTTGGACGAAGATCGTAGATTACATTGAGAAAGGTGCGTTAGAGGTCATCCAGGCTCACTCATTTTCTAATTGAAAGAAGGAAAAGTGACTTGCCCAACTTCATACAGGTAGGAATCCTTAGAGGTGGAATTTGAACCCAGGTCCTCTGATTTCAGAGAGAGTTTTTTCCAGGTTTAGATATATGATCCTAAGATAGGATCCTGTTCCTAAGGTCAATTGTACACATTTAGCTATTTCCATTTTTCTTGTCTTGGCTACTATGAACTCCAATATAATATGTTGTTTTATTTTTCTTTCTGGATTTCTGACATTTTTATAATCACTCAAATTTGTCACTGAAATGAATTTTATCAAGTCATGTTCTTAATTTTTCATGTGTCACCATTTGTGGATTGTTCTTCCACCTCCAACCCAAGACCAAAAGTTGGCTCCCCTATGAGATGACAACCCTAGATTCAACTAGGTTGTACTCTGTGGATTCATTATTGACAAAGCATACAATTTGAGTTGGAAGGGATGTTGGCAGGTATTTAGTCCAACCCATGAATAAGAAGAATCTCCACTATAATATACCCAATAAGTGGTTGTACATTCTCTGTATGAAGACCTTCAAGATTGGGGAACCCACCACCTCTCCAAGGAGGCCATTCTGCTCAAATATAGCATGAGTCTTCACTGTAGTGTTCACTTTTAAGCCAGTTTTTGCAGTTAGCGTAAAGTCAGCACATTTATCAAAATAACAGTAAGACCATGCCTTATATGTGTCAGGCACTGTGCTAAGCATTGGATTACCAAAAAAAAGTAAAAAAGAAATAAAGGGGGAATTGTAATTCTTGTCCTCATGGTGCTTATAATGAAGCTGAAGGGAGTGAGGGTGGGGCATGATGATGAAATTTAGGGAGAAATGAAGGGATAGCTGGCCTGAGCTCCCTCCTTCAGTAGAAGTTCTGAGAAGAGTTCTTCATCTCTTTCCTTTCCGGTCAGAGGCCATGGCCCTAGGGGCAGGGGACCCTGGTGAGGTGTGAGTTCCAGGGCATAACTGATCTTGTAGGATGTAGAGGTCCTGGGGCATGTCCAGATGAGTGCAGGCAGGTGGGAAGTGAGTAACAAAACTGCTCCCATAAGCCTGCCATGCACTTTCCTGTAAATGTATACCCCATCAGAAGGTGGGGCACACCCAGAACATACTAGCAGAGAGATGCACATCGAGTGCATTGGCAGAGAGGTACACACATATAGGGAGCACAGGATGGCTTACATGACTGGTAGTACTGCACTGGAGTGTTTTTTCTCTATCTCTTTCCTGACCCCCCTTAATTGGTCTCTTCTGATTTGGATTCTTTGGATTCTTCCTCTGTAGCTGGCTCTCTACTTGATGGCCAGAACTACTCTCAAAGAATTTACTGGTTGGTATTTTCATATGGGCCTAAGGGTCAGCCAGGTAGGGCAGTGGATAGAGTGCCTGGCCTGGAGTCAGGAAGATCTGAGTTCAAATTCAGCCTCAGACCTGTAATGGCAAGTAAAGTAAGACTTTGTTGTCTTTTGTTTTGGAGTGCTTCTCAGCATTAAGGCAATCAAGTGCCTTTGAGTCTTGCCTTTGTTTCGATCAAGACTCTTTGATTGAATTGTAATTCTTTGATGGCCTGCTTAGGTCACATGGGTTTCAGTGGCATGGTTGTGATGCCCTCTGATCCTGAAGAAGTATACTATGAGGTTAGCATTTTGCTTGGGGCTCACTCATTGGAAGAGTATTGTGCGATTTGACCAGATAAGACTCTGCGTAGCTGTTGGAGCCCCCTGGCTTTGAAAAATCCTGATGCTGGTACTTTTCTTTCTGGTAACTATGTATGTAATGTCTTGGACAGATAGCTAGAAGCCTGTCTCCTGATTTGTGTTATTTTGCTCTTCTTATATTATTTCTGCTTGTAATTTCTGTTTGTGTTTTCTCAAGTTCTCTCCCCTGAACTAAGTGAATAAGTGACTTTTCCCCCTGAACTAAGTGAATGATATAGGTATGTTTGATTAAAGTGAGATTGTAAACCCCTTAAAGTTACTTTCCTTAGAAAAGCAGCTCAAAGAATCTGTGCTAGCAGCCCTCCTGTGTGCTGGCGTCATTGGTCTCACCCAGCTGCAGTAGCACCAAGTAGCATTGTTGTTACAGACACTTACTAGCAGTGTGACCCTGGGCAAGTCATTTAATCTTGCTTGCCCCGGTTTCCTCCTCTGTAAAATGAGTTAGAGGAGGAAATGGTAGGAGCAGCTAGGTGGCATAGTGAGTAGAGCACCGGCCTTGGAGTCAGAAGGACTTGAGTTCAAATCTGGCCTCGGACACTTGACACACTAACTGTGAGATCTTGGGCAAGTCACTTAACCCCAATTGCCTTTAAAAAAAAGAAGAAGAAAAAAAAGAGAAGGAAATGTCAAACCCCTCCTGTATTTTTGCCAAGAAAACCCCCAAAATGGTGTTGGACAGGACTGAACAACAATCACTACTGTAAGTGCATAGCGGATCATTTTCATTATTCTCTAGGCCAGGGCTTCTTAAACTTTTTCCATTTGCAACTCCTTTTTGCCCAAGAAATTTTACACCACCCCAGGTATATCAGTGTATAAAATGGGTATACAGAAATCCAACATTTACTGATAATAAAATATTTAGAAATTTATTGTAAAACAGTTCTTTGGCATACATATATTTTTACCATTTATTAAAGACGAAAGCAAATTTGCATACTAGTGCAATGGATGTGCTTGTTTATTTTTAAGTAAAGGATTAAATCTCGGTAGAATATTTGATACTGCGGGATGTAGAGCGTCTTCAGCAGTTTTTTCAGAGTTGATTGCTATCTTGATTTTATAATTGTCGGTGCTGAGAATGCTGCTTCACATAAATATGTAGTAGAAAATGGCCGATGTGTGTTTAGGGCCATTTCAGAAATTGTTGGCAATTCTGTCCTGATCCCAAGCCAAAATAAGGAAACTCAGGTTTTAAACCTGTTTCACTTGATAACTAGGCAAATTCTTCTTGAACTTTTAATAACAGATGACTGAGGTTTTCAATTATTTGAGTATGGTTTATGAACCCAATTTAGTTTTTTAGAATCAGAATTTGAAGGGAAGTATTTCTGAAGCTGTGTCTCCAGGCACTTCAGATGATCAATTATAACTCTCACAATTAAATCTTTGGGAAGGTTATTTTCAATTATAAAATTATCTGTAGCTGTAAACATTTCTAGAGAACCATTTCCCACCCTATTCTTCCATATGTTAACTTTTTTAGTAAAACTTTCAATTTTATCTGTCAACATACATATGTTATGTTTTTTCCCTTGAAGCAACATGTTTAAATCATTGAGATTTTTGAAAATATACAACAAATAACACAGTTTTGAAAGCCTTAAGTCATTATGAAAAAAATGAACAAAATTAGATTTCAGCTCAGTCAAAAATATAACAGCTTCATCTTTCAATTTCAATAATCTGTTTAAACTTCTCCCTTTAGAGAGCCACCTTACCTCTGCATGTAGTAATGAGCTTTTGTAATTAAAGTCCATGTCTTTCCAAAGGTTTGAAAAGAAATGACTGTTAAGGGCATGGCTTTTAATGAAGTTAAGGATTTTGATAGTATTGTACAGCACAACATCTAACTCTGGTGATTTTTTTTGGCTACGAGTGCCTCCAATGGATCACGCATTGAGTAAAAGTGATACAGTTTTAACTTTTGCTACAAATCCAACGTTCTTGCCTGTCGTTGTTCCAGCACTGTCTGTACAGACTCCAATGCAATTTTTCTCCCGTAAATCTTCATTTGTGAAAAATTCACCCACTTTAAGATGTATATCTTCCCCTCTTGTGTGCCCTTCCACAGGGTGACAAAATAATAACTCCTCATGTGTGTTTCCTTTACAAATATATCTTACATAAAGTAAGAACTGTGCTATCTTAGAAATATCAGTTGTTTCATCCACCTGAATTGCAAACTTTAGGCTGCCCTTAGCCTGATAATAAACTACTGGAAGTGGTCATTTTTTGTTTCTGAAATTATTTAGAAATACTATCATTCAGTAAAGGAATTTTATGAATTTCATCTCCATACTTTTTCCCATGAACTATTTCTGACATTTTAATAACTGCAGGGAACAGGAGATCTTTTCCTTTCATATATCACGTAGGGCTTTTTACTTTTTTTTTGCAATTAAATAAGAAGTTTCATAAAGTGCAAGTAAATGCTTTTTGTTGACAGTAACAAATTTCTCAAAACATTGTTTTTCTTTATTTGAAGGTTTTAAAAGTTGTTCAAAATATTCCTTTGGTTTATTGCAGTATGCTATATACTTGGTATTAAGATGTCATTTTAGTTTGGCTGGTTTCATGCTCTTCACAGATAAGACTTCATTACAAAGAGGTTTTTCCACACCATCATCATTATTAGAAATAAATCTATATTGCAAAAATAATTTCACATATTTTCTTTTTCTTGTCAATTTAGGTGTACTACAGCCTTGTACAAAGACTCTACTCCACTGTCATCAGTATTTTGTCTAAATTTAGCCACTTATCCATAACCAAAAATATTTTTGTCCTAAAATATAAATAAATATTTCTAATAATTTCTCAAATAAATACTATCTTCAATTTATGAAATTATGTTTCTGCTTAATCTTTAAAAATTAATGTTCATACTCACACATGCAGCAGTGATGGTGGAGAAATATTATTAAAGGGCTTTTGTCTTTACTTGCTGCAATTAAACACTTTTGTTTCTGGAAAAGAAGGAGATAACAGCAATTTTTAAAATCAAACTTTCTAACACAATCCAATATAAAGATATACTAATTTGATATTTACACGCTGAGGAATGATAGTAGAAAAATATTAAAAGTCTTTATTTTCCATAATTAAACTATTATGTTTCTGTAAGAGCAGAAAAATTTCTATGTACAGTAAAAAACACTGCAATTCATAACATATAGTAGTCTTGAATCTGAGAGGTGGTGTTTCTGGCAGCATTGTTTGGCATTGTGTAGTGTGATGGTATGTGCAGTGCTGTTGTGTGTTCAGAATCAAGGCTGCAGTGAAGTTGTGCAAGTCAACATGGGCAAGCACTGCCAGAAGCACCTCAGATTCATTATGCCTTTGATTTTGAATTAAGTTTTGGTCCTTGCATGTTCAGAAACCTTTTACTGTTGCCAAATTTTTCAAGACCCTCATATTTAATTATACCACCCACAGTTTAAGAAGCACTGCTTTAGACTGTGTGATATTAGTTGCCTTTCTAATGGCCTAAACCCTATAATTCACTCAAGTTGGTTAACCAGTTCTTATCTCCTAAAAAGCTAAAATGCTTCTTTACAATTCCCTCACACTGATCAGAGTCTGAACCAATTACTTTATATGGTGCAAATGGAGCTTCTTATAAGTCTGATAGAGGCTGATATTTATAATTTGCAATCTTTGTTATGAGCTTCACATATCCTGCAACCACTTATGTGTGAAAAAGCCATATTTTTTGTTTCTTCTTCACTAGTTGATGGAAAACAGCATTCCTCTGACAATACCCTTCACCTCATGCCTCCACTCCCACTTTTCTGGCTAGCAGAGTAGGTTTTCCAAGCCCTTCCTTGTTTGAGTTCCCTTACTGTTACTTCACTATCTGGCAGAAAAAAACAGGTGACATTTATTTTGTCATTGATGAGTAATCATTTCGCAGTGTTTTATTGACTAAGTTGTATGCAAGCCTTGTACTAAAAGGAGAGTAGAGTGGAAAGCACTCTGGAAGTAGAATCAGAAGACTTAGGTTCATAGTCTGACAGCCATGTGACCTTGCTGAGTCAATTCTTTTCTGGGGTGGGAGACATCACTTTCATCTGGTATATTATAACTTTAGTTGAGGAAATAGCATTTAACTTAAGCCTTGAAGGATTTAGACCTAAGTAGCTCCAGAAGTTTAGTTGATTTTATCTGTTAGAGTTGAATGTGAAAATAAATATCATGAATAATTACAGCATGCAATGGGATGAAATTTATAACCACACTTTTACCATGCTTTCCTGGTTTTTAATGAAAAGTAAATCTTGGGGCATTTAAACACTCTATTTTAAGAATGTAGTTTTCCCTTTAAACATTTCAGTTGGCTTTTTTCTTTCAGTTGACTTTTCTTTCAAATAAATTTAACCTTTTTAAAAAAAAAAGTTTTGTTTTATTTTTCCCTTCTCATTTTAGGAACAAACGTTAGCCCTGAGGAAAGAAGGAATAGGAGTGGTTCTGGATTCTGAGCTGCCTCATCTGATTGGCATTGATGATGACCTTCTGAGTACTGGAATAATCTTATATCACCTGAAGGTAGAAATGAATCTAATCAGTCACTTTACATGGTTTCAATTGAACATTGTAATTGCATTTTGTTTTCTCTCAGCATATTTTATTGTTATACTCTTTGACTATGAAGACAGTAATTAAAAGCTGTATGGGGGGGGGGGCAGAGCCAAGATGGCGGCCTGAAAGCAGAGACTTGTTTAAGCTTTCCCCCAGGTCCCTTCAAACACCTGTAGAAAATGGCTCTGAACAAATTCTAGAGCTGCAGAACTCACAAAATAGCAAAGGAAAGCAGGACTCCAGCCCAGGAAAGGCTGGAGGGTTGCTGGGAAGGGTCTATTGCATGGAGTTGGGAGCAGAGTGGAGCAGAGCACAGCCCAGCATGGGCCACCCCAGGACCAACCAGACTGGGAGCCGGGTGGAACACGCCGTAGGGCCCTGAATCATTGAGCTGTGGCAGTTACCAGACTTCTCAATTCAACTCACAAACACCAAAGATAACAGAGCAGCAGGTTACTGGAAAAACTGCTGGATCAGAGTGAGAGGAGTGTGCAGTTGGCCCCAGCCCCAGGGTGCTAGAGGTGGTACAGCTCTGTGGCTGCTTCCAGAGGTACAGCTATGGTTGCTTCCAGCCCCAGGCCCACCTGGTGGGAGGAATTAAACAGCAGATCAGAGCAGGAGTGCAGAACCTGCTTTGCCCTGCTTGGATCTGGTTGGTGGTTCTTGGGGGAGTAGGAACACTGCTGTGGCAGAGCTTGCTGTATAGTAGTAGCTCTAAAAACAGCAGTGCTTGCACCCTAAAGCTTGGGACAAAGCACTGTCTCCTCTACAAGCAGTCATACCCTGACAAAAAGCTCAAGGGTCAAGTAGTTGGTTGGGAACATGAACAGGCAGTGAAAATGGAATCAGATTCACTCAGACTTTAGAGTCTTTTTTTTTTGGTGACAAAGAAGATCCAAACATACAACCAGAAGAAGCCAACAAAGTCAAAGAGCCTACATCAAAAGCCTCCAAGAAAAATATGAATTGGTCTCAGGCCATGGAAGAGCTCAAAAAGGATTTGGAAAATCAAGTAAGAGAAGTAGAGGAAAAATTGGGAAGAGAAATGAGAGTGATGCAAGAAAACCATGAAAAACAGGTCAATGACTTGCTAAAGGAAACCCCAAAAAATGCTGAAGCAAATAGCAACCTAAAAATAGACTAACTCAAGTAGCAAAAGAACCCCAAAAAGCCAATGAGGAGAAGAATGCTTCGAAAGGAAGAATTAGCCAAATGGAAAAGGAGGTCCAAAAGACCACTGAAGAAAATACTACCTTAAAAATGAGATTGGAGCAAGTGAAAGCTAGTGACTTGATGAGAAATCAAGATATTATAAAACAGAACCAAAGGAATGAAAAAAATGGAAGACAATGTGAACTATCTCATTGGAAAAACTACTGACGTGGAGAATAGATCCAGGAGAGATAATTTAAAAATTATTGGACTACCAGAAAGCCATGATCAAAAAAAGAGCCTAGACATCATTTTTCAAGAAGTTATCAAGGAAAACTTCCCTGATATTCTAGAACCAGAGGGTAAAATACAAATTGAAAAAATCCACTGATCACCTCTTGAAAAAGATCCCCAAAAGAAAACTCCTAGGAATATTGTAGCCACATTCCAGAGTTCCCAGGTCAAGGAGAAAATACTGCAAGCAACCAGAAATAAACAATTTGAGTATTATGGAAACACAATCAGGATAACACAAGATCTAGCAGTTTCTACATTAAGGGATCAAACGGCTTGCAATATGATATTCCAGAGGTCAAAGGAGTTAGGATTAAAACCAAGAATCACCTACCCAGCAAAACTGAGTATCGTGCTCCAAGGGAAAATATGGATTTTCAATAAAATAGAGGACTTTCAAGCTTTCTCAGTGAAAAGACTAGAGCTGAATAGAAAATTTGACTTTCAAATACAAGAATCAAGAGAAGCATGAAAAGGTAAACAGGAAAGAGTAATCATAAGGGACTTACTAAAGTTGAAC
>CM053625.1:218773565-218865400 GCA_028646595.1 Phalanger gymnotis | reverse complement strand
ACATGGAAAGATGATGTGTGTAATTCATGAGACCCTTCTCAGTATTAGGGTAGTTGAAGGGAATATACATGTATATATAGGCAGAGGGCACAGGATGAGTTGAATATGAAGGGATGATATCTAAAAAAATAAAATCAAATTAAGGGATGAGAGAGGAATATATTGAGAGAGGAGAAAGGGAGAGATAGAATGGGGTAAATTATCTCACATAAAAGTGGCAAAAAAAAAGAAGTTCTGTAGGAAGGGAAGAGGGGGCAGGTGAAGGAGAATAAGTGAATCTTGCTCTCATGGGATTTGACCTGAGGAGGGAACAACATACACACTCAATTGGGTATCTTACCCCACAGGAAAGTAGGGGGAAGGGGATAAGAAAGGGGGTACGATAGAAGAGAGGGCAGATAGGGGGAAGAAGTAATCAAAAGCAAACACTTTTGAAAAGGGACAGGGTCAAGGGAGAAAATTCAGTAATGGAGGACAGGATAGGATAGAGGGAAATAT
Source organism: Phalanger gymnotis (assembly GCA_028646595.1). NCBI lineage: Eukaryota > Metazoa > Chordata > Mammalia > Diprotodontia > Phalangeridae > Phalanger > Phalanger gymnotis. The sequence continues at coordinate 218,864,902 of CM053625.1, read as the reverse complement.
AGTTAGTCTTTCACAACATGAGTATTGTGGAAGTGTTTTACATAATGATACATGTGTGGCCTATGTTGAATTGCTTGCCTTCTTAGGGAGGGTTGGTGAGGAAGGAAAAGGAGAGAGAGTATGGAACTCAAGGTTTTAAAAGCAGATGCTCAAAACAAAAAAGTTATTTTTGCATGCAACTGGGAAATAAGATTTACAGGCAATGCGGCATAGAAATCTATCTTGCCCACAAGAAGTAAGGCAAAAGATTGGTCATAATTCTTCTCCACAACTTGACTAGTGTGTAAATTAATTCAATGCCAAGTTATACATGGAAGTTGTATGGGATTCCATGCCGTCTTGGGGAGGGAGGGGGGGAGGGAGGGAAGAAAATCTGGAACTCAAAATTACGTGGAACTGTGTGTTGCAAACTAAAACTAAAAATAAAAAAAGAAAGTAAGAGAAAAGGGGTTGTGGGGGAGTGGGGTGACAGAAGGGAAGGCTGACTGGGGAATGGGGCAATAAGAATATATGCCATCTTGGAGTGGGGGGAGGGTAGAAATGGGGAGAAAATTTGTAACTCAAAATCTTGTCGAAGTCAATGTTGAAAACTAAAAAATATTAAATAAGAAAATATGGAATTCAAAAAGTAAAGTTGTGTGGTAAAAATCCAAGTGTCATTGGTTCAGATAATTAAAATATCAAAGTAGAATTATGTAGTTTTAAAATTTCCCCTTGCCTGACCAGTTTTTTATTCATTATTTAATTTTTCCCCAGTCCCAGGTAAAAACAATTTTTAAAATTTGTTTTTAAAACTTTCCTCTTCCTCACTCTCCCTCCTTCCCTCCATTGAGGAGGAAGGCAATTCCATATAGGTTATATGTGTGTAGTCATGCAGAATATATCCATAGTAATCATGTTGTGAAAAAAAACAGAGACAACAAAAAACCTCAAGAAAAATAAAGAAATTGAAAAAAAAAAGTTGCCTCAATCTGTATTCAGACATCATCAGTTCTTTCTCTGGGGTTGGATAGCATTTTTCATCCCAAGTCCTTCAGTGTTGTCATGGAGAAAATAGCTAAGGTATTCACAGCTGATCATCTTCTAATATTGCTGTTGCTTTGTACCCAGCACAACAACCCATGTAAGTATTTTTACTTTTGTCTGAGAGCATCCTGCTCATCATTTCTTATAGCATAATAGTATTCCATCATAATTATATAGCAAAACTTATTTAGGCATTTCCCAGTTGATGTGCATCACCTCAGCTTCTAATTATTACCTGTAGAAGTGAGCTGCTATAAATATTTTTTTACATATAGGTCCTTTTCCTTTCTGTTTTTTATCTCTTCTGGGATACAGACCTAGTTGTGGTATTGCTATGTCAAAGGATATGCATGGTTTTATATCCCTTTGGGCATAGTTCCAACTTGCTATATAGAATGGTTTAATCAGTTCACAACTGTGACAACAATACATTAATGTCTCATTTTTCCTACATGCCCTCAAACATTTGTCATTTACCTTTTCTGTCCTTTTATGTAATCTAATAGGTATAAGGTAGTACCTCAGAATTGTTTTAACTTGCACTTCTTTAATCAACAGTGAGTTAGAATATTTTTTTCATATGGCTAGAGATAGCTTTAATCATCTGAAAACTGATTATATCTTGATCATTTATCATTTGGGGAATGGCACTTCTTTCTATCAGTTTGACGTAGTTCTCTGTATGTTAGAGAAATGAGGCCTTTATCAGAGCAACTTGCTTCAAAATTTTTTTTCATGGTTACTATTGCTAACTGCATTTCCCTCCATCCTGTTCCACCTACCCCTGTTTATTCTATTCTCTCTCTCCTTTCACTTAAAAGTGTTTTGCTTCTGATTATCCCTTTTTCCAATCTGCCCTCCTTTCTATCACCCCTACCATAACCCCTTTTCTACTTTTCCTGTAAGCTTTGACTTCCAAATTCTCTCCCTTCCTCCCTTTCCACTTTCCTTCATTGAGAAGGTAAGCAATTTGATATAGGTTATACATGTGTAGTCATGTAAAGCACTTCCATAATAGTCATGTTGTAAAAGATTAACTATATTTCCCTTCATCCTATCCTGCCCCCCGATTTATTCTATTCCCTCCTTTCACCCTGTCCTTCTTCAAAAGTGTTTGCTTCTGATTACTCCCGCCTCCAATCTGTCCTCCCTTGTGTCCCCCCACACCCAGCCCCTTCCCCCCTACTTTCCTGTAAGGTAAGATGGATTTTCATACTCTGTGTGTGTGTGTGTGTGTGTGTGTGTATGTTATTCCCTCCTTAAGCCCCTTCTGATGAGAGTAAGGTTTACTCATTCCTTCTCACCTCCCCCTCTTCCCCTCTACTGTAAGAGCTTTTTCTTGCTTCTTTTTTATGAGATAATTTACTATATTCTACCTTTCCCTTTCTCTTTCTCCCAGTATGTTCCTCTCTCACCCCTAAATTTTATTTTTTAGATATCATCCCTTCATGAAATTCAACTTACCCTGTGCCCTCCGTCTACATATATTCCCTCTAACTATCTTAATGATGAGAAAGGTCCCATGAGTTACAAATATCGTCTTTCCATGTAGGAATGTACAAAGTTCAACTTTTATAAGTCCTTGTGATTTCTCTTTCCTGTTTATCTTTTTATGTTTCTCTTGAGTCTTATATTTGAAAGTAAAATTTTCTATTTAGCTGTGGTTTTTTTCTCAAGAATGCATTTAAATTCCTCTACATCATTGAATATCAATTTTTTTCTCTCATGGATTACAGTCAGTTTTGCTAGGTAGGTGATTCTTGGTTTTAATTCTAGCTTCTTTGACTTCCGGAATATCATATTCCAAGCCCTCTGATCCCTTAATGTAAAAGCTGCTAGATCTTGTATTGTCTTGATTGTAGTTCCACAATACTTGAATTGTTTTTTTCTGGCTGCTTACAATGTTTTCTCTTTGACCTGGGAACTCTGGGATTTGGGTATAATATTCCTGGGAGCTTTTGAGATCTCTTTCAGGAGGTGATTGGTGGATTCTTTCAATTTCTATTTTACCCCCTGACTTTAGAATATCAGGGCAGTTTTCCTTGATAATTTCTTGAAAGATGATGTGTAGGCCCTTTTTTTGATCATGGCCTTAAGGTAGTCCAACAATTTTTAAATTATCTTTCCTGGATCTATTAGTTGTTTTTCTAATGAGATATTTCACATTGTCTTCTATTTTTTCATTTTTTTGTTTTATAATTTCTTGATTTCTTGTAGAGTCCTTAGCTTCTGTTTGCTCCATTCTATTTTTAAGGAATTATTTTCTTCAGTGAGCTTTTGGACCTCCTTTTCCATTTGGCCAATTCTTCTTTTTAAGGCGTTCTTCTCCTCGTTTGCTATTTGGAGGTCTTTTGCCGTTTGGTCTAGTCCTATTTTTTAAGGTGTTATTTGATTCCTTTTTAATGATTTAATGTTGATTCCTTTTTTAATGATTTCCTTGCATCACTCTCATTTCTCTTTTGAATTTTTCCTCTACTTCTCTTACTTGTTTTTCCAAATCCTTTTTGAGCTCTTCCATGGCCTGTGACCAATTCATATTTTTCTTGGAGGCTTTGGATGTTTTGCCTTTGTTGTCTTCTTCTGAGTATGTTTTGATCTTCCTTGTCACCGAAGTAAGTTTTTATAGTCTGATTTTTTTTTAATGCAGTTTGCTTATTTTCCCACCATATGCTTGACTTTCTAACTGTTTGTTAGGTAGGACTCTGTATCCAATGTGTAGGATGTCCTGTCCCAAACTTTGAGGGTTTTGTGCAGCTGTTTTCAGAGATACTTCTAAGGACCTGTAAGTTTTCAGTTTTTCCAAGGTGGTATGATCTAAAGAGAGGTGTTTACTTCTCACCTGGCTCTGGTCTGTGAGTGACCACAAGCACTTTTTTTCTGCCCTGGAACTGTGAGGAGGGTTCTGTCTCCACTCCTGCTACAAGCTCTGCTATGCCAGTGCTCCTCCTTGCCCCATGACCACCACCTAGGAGTGTGACTCAGATCCAAATATGGGCAAAACAACGAAGTCCTGCCTCAGTGCCAGCAAAGAGACCCTTGTTATCTCCTTTTGACCAGTTGTTCGATTGCCTTACTGTCTGTGGGCTGAGAGCTCCAAAAGCAGTTGCTGCCACAGTTACTGCCGCCACTGCCACTGCTACCACTGCTGCTGATTCATTTACTTCTCAGGCCTGCTCCTGGTTTCCTGGGATTGGGACTGTGCTGGGACCAGGGCTGGACTCTCACCCAGGTCCAACAGACCTTTTCTACTGACCATCTAAGTTGTCTTTGCCACCTGTAGGTTGAGAAGTCTGGAAACTGCCATGGCTGCCAGTGATTCAGTCCTCTGAGGCCTATTCTGGGCTTGCTGGAGCCCAGTATGTACTGGCATGACCTTTGCTAGACTGTCTTCCTCTCTAACCCTGGTGTAACAGAGCTCTCCTGTTGACCTTCCCGGTTGTTTTGGGCTAGAAATGTTTTACTGTCTTTTTGTGGATTCTGCTGCTTTAGAATTTATTTAGAGTCATTTTTTACAGGTATTTGGAGGGGATTGGGGGAGAGCTCAGGTAAATCCTTGCCTTTACTCTGCCATCCTTGATTCATCCCTCCACCCCCACCCGTCCCCCCTGCCCCGCACCCAAAAAAAAATTTTAAGGCTATATTTCACTCAGGTCTGGGATGGTGTGGGGAAGGGTTCTATTTTATGTATTTTCCTATAACTTAAGGGCTTGGTGATAGAATTGTGGGGAGGGAAGAGCAGAAAGAAGACTGAGAAAAGAGGTAAGCACCTGAAGTAATACTTTAAAATTTAGTTTAAATTTCATTTAAATCTCTCATTTCTGGTAATTTTAGAATTCAACCTAGCACCTGTGTTCTTGGGTCATATTACAGTGTATTGAAGTAACATTTGACTTGCTAAAAGTATTCATGGTGGTATAAAGGTGTAAATTCCAGGCCAAAGAGGGATTCCTTAGGAATAGGCTGAGCCTCCAGATGCACTCCTGTTTGGTACTGGGTTGATTGCATTAAGTTGCAAGAGTTGCAGAGGCTCCCAGAAGGGGAGCTTATAGAACTTATTCACCAGTTTATTTATCTTGGAAATACAGTAAAAGGTGGGCAGTGATTTGTGTCCAGAATTTAAAAGGAGAAAAGGAAAGCTAGGTTGCCTTTGGGAAATTGTAGGACACTTTTACATGCCCCAAGTTTTGCATGAAAGCAGAGACCCATCTTTTTAATACTAATGTTTTTTGTGGTGTTGCTATATGGTAGTAAGATGAGGAAAAACCACTACCTCTGAAGAACTAAAGATGAGCATTATACAGAGGGCAATGAAAAAATGCATGGTGTGTTTGCGAACAGGCCACCAACATGTAACCATCAAGGAACTCTGAAGAATAAGAGGAGTCTTAAAATTTGTCCTCAAAAAATTGTATGCCAAGAAGAAAAGATGGGTTAGTTATATGATAGGCAGGAAGGATGACAGATGGGCAGCCAGAATGTTTTACTGATAGCCTCTTGATGTCAGGAGAAAGTGAGAAAGGTTTTTAGCTTGTTAGGTGGCTCCTGTGGGGAATTTTGGAGACAGTAGGGATGTGTGTTGCACGAGATAGGTAGGAGTGGATGGGAACTCCTGAATCAATGAAATCCCAGATCCATTTGAGTATTTGAGAATATTGGAGTTGAGAGACTTGGATGTGTTTTTTTTTGACTTTATTCTCATGGCTAGATTTAGTATCAGAAGACTAGGCTTCAAAGCTCCTTTCTGCTGCTGCATTTTGCCAAGTCATTTACCCTCAGTGAACTTTAGTTTCCTTATCTCTAAAATCAATTGAATGGATTGGATTAGATGATCTCCAGAGGTTCTTCTAGCTCTACAGTTTTGGCCCTGGCTCAAGGGTCTTAAATTTTTTTTTTTCTGAAACTTGACTCAAAATGAGGAGCAGGACGGCTGCCTCATGCACTTCATCGTCCTTCCTCAGCTACCTCGCTGGAGCTTCTTTTGTCACTGCAAAAACAAGGTCATCAAAACAGTACTCCAATGAGATTATTTTTTATTAAGTAATTCATTATTTTTAAAAGATCTGTGATTTTATTGGCATGGTTTTGCTTTCTACCAATGAAGATGGCATTAGGCTACACAATAGTGGAGATAGTATCTATGAGTTATTGTGGGGGGAAAAATTAACTGGTAGACAATCTTCTGGACTTAATGAACTTAAATTAGACTGGCCTTTGGATGATATGTATATAGTTTGTCTTCAAGTGTATGTGGAAAGTCTTCTGGAGATATGCTAATGAGTGGATTTGGCCGGCATAGTCTTTATAAACCTAGTATGCATAAAGGCCCCAGAGAGGATTTAGTGGAGCTATCCAATACAAATATACACCTTTTGAAACAATGAGAAACAAAGAGAACAAAATGAAGTCTGCAGAAAGCTTAGAGAGAGACTCAAATGAGCATATCATCCCTGTTGTGGTTGGAATTACCAGCTATATCAGCAGATATAAAATACAATAACTTTGTTTACATTCCATTGGCAATTCTTTTTCAGCAGCAGCATTAAAGGAACACTTGGGCCCTAATCCTGAGTATCTTATGTGCCATATGAAGTATAAATAACAGTTACTAAGATCAAACTGGGAAGAATGGCTGGCCCAGGTCAAGTATACTCTGATGGCTACTGTGACAGAATTGTCAAAGCCCTGAGGAATTAATTTAAAAGATACTTTGGGAAAGAAGATATCATAAGAATAGAAAAATTCATGGACCATGTTAAGATAACTGAGATAAAATCAATAACCACTGATCCGTATGTTTGTTTTCTTATCTTTGTAAAATCCTTATGAGAGTGCATACCAGGGTTATCCTTGATTAAAAATAGAAGAAGAGCTATGCAAGTTTTTTTGTTTTTTAGATGCAAGACAGCGTTTATTTCCTACAGAAATATGTATAACATGCAGAGGCCTCACAGGAGCCCCCAGATAGATAAAGAAAATATATTTAGCGCTCAGATGACAGACAGGCTTTTGCTGCCATTCTCTACAGTGGACAACTGTATCTTTATAGTCATGTTTTTGACTGAAAGGTACAGAGAATATAATATCTTGCTGTTGGTTGATTATACACACATGAACACACGCAGATATTTGATTCAGGAGAGTAAACAGCCTCCAAGAATGAACTTTGACACATCTTTCATGCCTACATTGAAGTCATACAAAATTCCTTGATAAGTGCAGGGATAGAGATAAGTGTTTCAAAGTCTTGATTATTAACATCCAGTGGGCTATGAAATAAGGAGATATATGTTTTGCAAAGGTGTTTGTCACTATAAGGGAACATGTCTTACACAATGGAAGAAGTCTGCATAGATGACGAGCTTCTCCAAGCGTTCCTGTTTTTAGATGAGTTATGCAGACTGCAACAAGCCCTAGGGCATCGTAGGTTGTCCTTACTGAGATCCAGAAATTATTCAGAAGTGATCAACCTAATATGTCACATAGGAAAAATGAAAGTAGATTTTAAAAATACCTGTTGTCTAGACTATTGTTATGGATTACTATGAACAATCATTCAGTCAGCCAAGCTGTCTTTTGGTGCATGTGCCAGGCATTGAGTTAGTCCATCAATACATATACAGAGTGTTCCCAAAAGTCTCACTCTGTCCCACCCGTACCTCCTATCTCATAATCTCTTTTTAAAAATTTAATTTATTTTTTGGTTACATTTTAAATTTCAAACTGTCTCCCTCTTTCTTTCCCCTCCCTGCATTAGAGAGGGCCATCCGTTGATGCAGATTTATACGTGTATATAAAACCATGTTATGCATATTTCTATTTATCAGTTTTTTAGCTGGAGGTAGATAGCATTTTTAGGTTGTTTATAGCTGATATGAGTATTTATAATACTCAGAATAATGAACATTTACTCTTTGAACAATATTGCTATCATTGTATACAACATTCTCTATGCTCTGTTCCTTTCATTTTTGATTATTTCACACAAGTCTTTCCATGTTTTTCCAAAATCAGCCAGCTCATCATTTCTTTCAGCACAGTAGAGTTCCATCACAATCATACACCACAGCTTGTCTAGCCCTTCCCCTTCCCCTCCTATTTCTTGATCTAAGAGTCTCTTCCTTATCCTATTTCTTTGCGTTCTTATTTCTCTGTAAGTTAAGAAGACTTTTATACCATTTTAGATGTATATGTTATTCCCTCTTTTACCTAGTTCTGATGAGAATAGAGTTCTAACCCTACCAGCCCTCAACCCTGCCTGCCTTCACTGTAGCACTTCTTCTATTCATGCCTCATTTGTATGAGATAATTGCTCCATTTTACCCCTCTCTACCCAGTTTTATTTTTTAGGATCCTCCCATTCTACTCAACTCAACCCTAAGCCCTCCATCTACATATGTTTATTTCAGACTACTCAAGTAATGATTACATTCTTGGGAGTTACAGATAACATTTTCTCATATGAGAGGTAAAGATTTTAAAGTTATTAAAACCTTTATAATTGGTCTTTAATGTTTACCTACTTATGTTTCTCTCAAGTCTAGTAAGTCAAATTATTCATTTAGCTCTGGTCTTTTCACAAATGTATAAAAGTCATTTAGTTCATTAAATGGCCATTTTTTTTTCTATTTCGGATAACACACAGCTTTGATGCGTAAGTTATTCTTGGTTGTGAGCCTAGCTCCTTTGCTTTTCAGAATATATTGTTCCATGACCTTTGGTCTTTTAATGCATAAGCTGCTAAATCTTGTGTTATCCTGACTGTAGCTCCACGGTATTTAAATTGTTTTTTTTTTTCCTAGTTGCTTATAGCATTTTCTCCTTGACGTTGGGAATTTCAAAACTTAGCTATGATGTTCCTATAAGTTTTCATCTTGCTGTCTCTTTCAGGTGGTGATTGGTGGATTTTTTCTACTTCTGTTTTACCCTCTCGTTTTAAAACTTCAGGGCAGTTTTCTTTAATAATCTCTTGAAGTATAATATCTAGACTTCTTTTTTGATTATAACTTTCAAGTTGTCCAACAATTCTTATATTGTCTCTGCTCAATCTGTTCTCCATGTCAGTTGTTTTTCTAATGAGATGTTTCATATTCTCTTCTATTTTTTCATTGTTTTCATTTCGTTTTATTATTTCTTAGTGTCTTATGAAGTTATTAGCTTCCCCCTGCCCAATTCTAATTTTTAAGGAATTATTTTTTCCATAAATTTTTGGGCCTCTTTTTGCAATTGGTAGACTTTCTTTTTATAATTTTCTTGTATTACTCTTATTTTTCTGCTTATTTTTTCCTCAATCTCTCTTATCTAATTTTAAATCTTTTTTAAGCTCTTCCAAAAACTCTTTTTGGGCTTGTGACCATTTTGCTTCTTTTCTTTGAGATAGAAGCAGCTGTTTTAACTTTACTATCTTCTGAGTTTGAACTCGAATCTTCTCTATCATCATAGTAGCTCTCTATGGTTAGGTTCTTTCTCTTTTGCTACTCGTTTTTATTATTTTTTATAGTGGTTTATTTCTTATCTGTTGATTTTGTGTTAAAGTCAGTCTGTGGTCCTGGGGGTTGGGGGAGGGAGATAATATCTCAGGCTTAAGGTTTTTCGTTTGTTTGTTTTCTGGGCTCTATCTAGGGGCCTAACTTCAGGCATTCCTCTCTGCCCCTGAGCCATGACCAGGGCTCCTTGTCATTGCAAATGCTCTTGATCTCTGTGGTCCCTTTCACAGCTGCCACTTTAGCTCACGCTCTGCCCTGGAACCAAGATCAGGAACTCTTCAAGTGCCCACAAGTAACAGGGTCTAGGCTCTATTCTTTCTCCCCACAGCCACAGCCGCTGACCAAGTCTGGTCAGCAAACCTGAAGCTGAGTCTGCCACCCAATGCAGCTGCCCCCTGGGCTTGTTGTTTGTTGATTTGTTGTGTCTGCTCTGCCTGGAGATATTTGCACTTTAGTCTGGCCAAACTGCTGCACTGGGAGGTTGACTGTTTCCTAATATCCTCTGAAGTTGTCTTGGGTTTTACCCCAACTTTTAATTATTTCTGCCACTCAAAGTTTGCTTTCAGGTATTAATTTCTTTTTTAAATGGGAGAATTTAGGAGAGCTAGGTAATTTCCTGCTTTATTCCACCATCTTACCAGAACCCTCCTTGTCCCAAAAGTCTTAGTGCCATCTTAAGCTACTAAAGCGCTAAAACTTTTGGAATATCCTGTATTTGGTATGCAGTCATGACAAATAATTAGATGGGCCCAGAATGGAATAGGAGGAAGAAGAGTAGACTGGACTGTATTTGGGAAAGAGCATAAGGCTCTTAATAGTCCCAGTCTGCACCCTGGTGCAAGGAGCTATCTCTTTAATACAAATGCTCTACTATTTATGTGATTTCCAAAGAATCAAAATTGGAGGTGATGTTAGGGGCAATGGAGATATGCATGGATGGATACACCTCCGATATAACATTTCCTAGCATTTCCTTTGTTCAAGAAGTACTGTAAAAGATAAGTGTTTAAGAAATGTTTAGTTAGAAAAGGGGTTGAACTAGTCATGCAATGAGAGCAAAGAGTTACACAGACAGTGCTCCAGTATGTTGACTTGTGAACCCAACTTCATGTTGTGGTTTCTGAACCTTGGAAAACAGTAACCTAGGAAAAACTGGATTTACCTCAGTACTTTATTGAGAGCTGTTGGGAATAGGCATATCTGTATGCATGCAGAGCTAGAATCCAAAGCCCTTGCCTTGTGCCCTATCTATAGTCATATTAGATGAAATATCATAAATGAATGCTTGACAACTGTTAAAGCACCATATACATGCTATCTATTATTGTTATTTTTAAGCCACTTCTCATTCTTCTCCTATCCTGTGGCACGTGAAGGCATCTCTCCTTTCTTGTTTCTCTCATACGCTATTCAGTCAGTTAGTAGCCTACGCTGTGCTAGACACTGTGATAAGTACTAGATATACAAAGAATGGTAAAAGACAGTCTTTGTTCCAGAGAAGCACTCAATCTAACGGGGGAGACAACATGCAAATAACTATGTACAAATTGCTGTGTATATATGTACATATATATGTATATATATATGTATATATGTATGTGTGTGTGTGTGTATTATAAATAGGAAATAATCAACAGAAAGAAGGCAGTAAAATTAAGTGGTATTGGGAAAAGCTTCTTGAAGAAGGTGAGATTTGAACTCTGGGACTTGAAGGAAGTCATTCAGACATCCCTTTTGGATGTTTTGTCTTACTTGTTGTTAATTGAAATTTGCATAGGCTTGCATATGCGAAGTCTGAGTCTAAGCTTTGTTATATTGGCAACTGCCCTACTTACTGAACCTGTAAATCATGACTTTGAGTTATTCTTAGTTCGTTTTTGGATTAAATGAAATTGCATTCATGTGCTCGCTCTAGTAGCTATTTGTCCTTTACTGCTATCTGGTTTATCTCATGTGTCAGTTTCTTAGATTAATGACCCCATTTCTCTCCCTAGCTAATCTCTCCTTATAGCCTTAGGGTGACATAGTAAAATAGCACATTTTTACATGTAACTACCTATGTAAATAAATGTATAGCCTTCTTCTTTATATGCCTGGATTAACTTTTATCTCAGGCCTTCCCTGTTCCAGTGGTTAACCAGTTTTGACCCCTACTCACTGTGTACGTTAGTACTCATGAAACGTGAAAAGGTTTAGAAGAAGGCCTCTATTATATTGGTTGGATTTTCTGTGAAACGCCCGCAAAATAACATGCACACAGATCGTGCAGGATGAGAAGATGTATATGAGGTATGGCGTCCCCATATCGATAAGTTCATAGATGCATTAAAATATTGAAGTAAGTTCACAGCTTTGCACAGACCCCAACACATGGGTACTACCATGCTATAAACTCTGTGCCTTTACACAAATGGCCCCCAAAAAGCAGGCCCTTCTCTTACCTTGGTCTCTCAGAATCCCCATCTCCATTTAAAGTGCAGCACAGCTGCCAGCACTTTCCTCTTGAAATTCCTCTTTATTGACTCCTGTATTATATCTCAGTAGAAAGTAAGTCCTTTGAGAGTAAGATCTTTTTTTTTTGTTTTTGTTTCACATCACCTCACAGTGCCTTGATCTTTTTTGATACTTAATGATTATTTATTGAATCACATTTTAAGGATGCCATCTCTAGCTTAATCCAAGTTATTGATGACAGTATTTAACAACATAGGACAAGCATAGATCCCTGAGGCAGTCCCCAAAGAACTTTGTCCAAGCTGCTATTTAATCTTGAATGAATTTTCTTTGGGTTCATCTATTCAGCCAGTTCTGAATCCACTAATTATATGTGATCTAGCCTACACCTCTCCTCCTATCCATTTAAAAAAAATATATCATTTGGAGACGGCTAATGCTATGCTAAAACCCAGGCAAACTATATTTACAGTATTCCCCTCATTAACCAAGCTTATAAGCGTATCAAAATATGAAATAAAACTTGTCTGTTACAATCTTAACTTGATATTATTATTGCTATGTTTTAGCATTCACTATCTCTTTAATAATACATTCTACAATGTTGATATGAATCAAAGTAAACTCCATTCTCTTCTTTTTTTTGAAAATCATTATTACATCATCTCTTCTTACTCAATTCTCTGGGTACCCTTTCTAGTTCTTTATGATTCTTCAGGCATCATCTTGCTGGCTGGGAGCTGTGTGTGTGAGGGGTGGGGGTAGGGATAAATAATCTCACTTGACAGCTCTTTTCAGTATCTGAAATCAAATCTGACTTCAGATACTTCCTAGCTGTGTGACCCTAGGAAACTCACTTGACCCTGTTTGCCTCAGTTTCCTCATCTGTAAAATGAGCTGGAGAAGGAAATGGCAAAGCACTCCAGTATCTTTGCCAAGAAAACACCAAATAAAGTCAACAAGAGTTAGACATGACTGAAAATGACAGAACAACAAGTCTTCCTCTGCTGTCTTCTTCTGACATTTTAAAAAAAATCTGAGTTGATTCCTGGGTTTCATTTTGACATCTAAAGACTTAGGCCCTTTGGCCAGACCACTCCTGCTTTCACCACCTTTCCTTTCCAACTTAATCACCAATTCTAAATTGAAACTGGTAGTTTGTGCCAAGGTCCCCATCATTTTCCTCTCAGAAGGCAGTGGGAATCAGATTCAGAGTACTTCCTTCATTGGTTTCTCCTCCTTTTGAAGGATAAAGTTATTACTAAGGCAAATCAAGAAATTATTAGCCACCCTGCTTTTGTTGAAGGGAAAAAATGCAAAACTCTTATCAAATGTCCAGATGATTGTGGTTTCCCCAGGCACTGTTCAGTTCAGCAAGCATTTATTAAGTGCCTGCTATACACAAGGTTGAAGAAACAAAAAAAACAAAATAGTGCCTGGGTCTAGGAGATTGCATTGGAGGGCAGAGAAGGAATGGTAACATACCACATGGACAGAAGTTAAGAAGACAGAATAGATACAAAGTCAATACAAAGTAACTCTGGGAGATGGGGACAGAACAGTTAGTAGTGAGAGACTGTGGAAAGAGCTCTCCCCAAGCTGAGCGTTAGAAGGGAGTTAAGGACTCCAAATAGTGGAGATGAAGAGGAAAGTGTGAAATGAGGACAGTACCTTGGCTTATTCCTATTCCATTAGAATTTTAGAAGAAGATTCTCTCTTAACTATCTGCCTCTGCCTGCTTTTCTATCCTGCATGTCTGGGTGTCTTTGGTACCAAAAAGAACTGGGTGTCTGAGTTTAAGTATTGGAAGAGGGCATCAGGTGAATGGACGAGACAGACAAGTCTTTCACTAACTGGTCACAGCAGAGCTGGAGCAGAGAAGAACAGGTTTGCCAGACCTTCCACCAAAAGGTATATTTTCATTTCAGGGTAACAGTAGAGGAGCAGTTTAGTGCTTTGAGACCACCTGTACAAAGCCTGAATGTGACCCACATGTGTAAAATCAATATTTTTCAATATTTCACTTGGAATCAAGAGTTCACTTGGAAAACAAATAAAGGGACTCCAGGTGTGAAGGGGCATGCATTCTCAATTCTGATTGGATATACATTTTAAAGTTCTATCTTTTTCTCTTGGGATTTATTTCCTAGTTCCTTATCTCAGTTTTCTATGTATCTATCCCTCCATCATATTTATTACCTCCATATTAAGCTTGTGCTATTTCCCAAATTTTTCTGTCTCTGCCTCGCCTCCTCATTAAGGGGGTTAGTAGTATACTCTAAATAAAAAATTGCTTCTATTTCTCTTTCTGTTGATCTTCACCCAAACACTGTCCACCATGCTTCCCTTCTCTTGTTCCAGGATGTTTTTACGATGTGGCATAGTGAATAAACTGCTGGGCCTGGAGTCAGGAAGACCTGAGTTCAAATCCAGCCTCAGACAGTTACTAGCTTTGTGATCCTGGGCAAGTCACTTAATTTCTGCCTCCCTTAGTTTCCCCATCTGTAAAATGGGAATCATAGCACCTACCTCCCAAGGATGTTGTTAGGATAAATTTAGATAATATTTATAGAGTTCTCTGTACACTTTGAGGTGCTATAAATGCTTGCTATCATGGTTGTGATTATTGTCTTCCTTGCCCTTTTTTGGTCTGTCATCTTTCTCTTGAATAAGTTATGCCCTTCCCAAGTTGTATTCCAGTCATGGACCTCATCTGACCACAGCTCAGTGAGACCTGTGAGGGAAAATTTGACTTATCACGTTAAGATCTGTAGTTCACTTTGTTTTTCAATTGTTCTTCCCCCATTTGTGTATAAAAATTTGAATCCTTTCTTGTAATTTGTCTAATGCTAACCTCTGGGTGTTTTAACTGATAGTTTTCTTGCATTGCAGCTATTTTGTATGGTTTCTAGGTTGTTGGACATAAGTGGGAAGTTTTCCAGTGCTCCCCAAACCCGTCCTGATTAGATACAAAATTCCAAATAAGAGCATTCTTATCAGCCATCATTAGATGTGCTCCCTTCTTGGCCAAGAGTCTATATTGCCTGTATCGTGAGCCATTGACCAGAAATCCAGATCTCATTCTCAAATTCTCTCTTCTTAACTTAAAATTTCTCTTTTCTTAATTTTTAATTAATTTCATTGAAAAGAGTGACCAAAACATCACCTTTGCCTGTTGTAGATATTATTTACTTGTTAAGACTGTAATTTTTTATATAACTTTCTGGGTTCCTTCTGGCAGTAACATTTGTGCCCATATATATCACTCAAGGTTGATAGTAGTCATTGGCCTTAGACAAAAGATGATATTAAAAAAAAACTAAGTATGCTTTTTCCTGATAAGACTATGTGTTTTCTTTCCAGGAGGGTCAAACTTATGTTGGCAGAGAAGATGCTTCAACAGAGCAAGATATTGGTAAGAAATCTATGGCACATCTTTCTTTCCATTTAGCTATATTACTTAATGTGTAAGCAATGAATGAGCTTCTGTTGATCAGTCTGAATTGGACTTGGTTTAAGTAAATAACCTGCTTTTTAAATTATTTTTTACATTTTTGTTATTTTGAAATCTGCCTTAAAACTGTAACATGGAGAACAATTCTAATTCAAAATAAGTGTGTAAGCTTGCACTTATTCCCTGCAACACACACATGTGGGTAGATTTTCTGTGTGTTTGAAACCTCAGTTTGAAGGGACTCAAGAAGATGCTACAGTGAGAACAACAGTAGCATCAGCTGCAGCAATAATAGCAGTAATGATAGCTAGGATTTGACCTGCTCTGTGCCAGCACTGCTAAGTGTCTTACACAACACTGGGAGGTAGATCCTATTATTATCACCACTTTATATTTGAAGAAACTGAGGCAAATAGAGGTCAAGGTCACATAGCTAAGTGAGTGATGTGGGGTCTGAACTCTTGTCTTCTTGGCTCCAGGCCCAGTACCACCTAGTTGCCTCATACTGATAATTTGCAACTTTTTATGTACAGTTCTGGAGAAACTGAATAACGACGTTTTGAGAGTAAAGATAGAGATGATGTGAACACCAGTTCCTAGAGTAATCATTCGTACTTCAGTAATCCCTCTTCTCCCCCACCCCCAGAAAAAAAAAATCTGTGCTTTGACTATAGCAATGTAGATCACAACCTCAGGCGATGAACCTTGTCAGACTTGACTTGGATGATCTTGGACAACGGAAACTATCTATTGCCAGGCCTATCCGCAGAGCTTTTCTAGAATAGAATGTCAAGACTGAACTGGGGTTCCATTGGTAGAGTTATAGAACTTTGGTTCAGAGCGATTCCCAATAAAATATCAAAGGAAAGCTTCATTGGAGGATCTTAAGAAATTGTAACTCACACAAAAATAATGCAAACCCTTTTGATTTTTGATAGATGGAGTGGCCAGGTTTATTATATCATAGGGCTAATCAGCAGGCATTTTTTGCCCAGTTCACTCATCCAGAATAGAACCCTAGCATTCCCATCTTTTCTGGATAATGCTCACAGAAGAGAATTCTTTCCCAAATGCTGCAGACTGTGACCTTTGAATGTGTCTTCAGTTTACTTTCCTTGGGGTTCTTTGGAATGGTTTTGTATCATTCCTTGGACATCCTAAGCATAAGCCTGAGCTACCTACACCTGGGATACTGCTTCCAAGATATAGAAAGGGGTCACTCTTTTGCCTACATCGCTATCCTCTTGCCTCCTTCTTAGTAGTTAATTTATAAGCTTTCCTATCACTTCCTATGTCAATGAAAAATCATCAAAATGACAAAAGGTATGGTAGAGAAAAAAATCAATTATAGACTGTTTTAGCTCACAAAATTAAAAATAATCATTTTTGAAAAGATTATTTTCCTATGTCAATAATTCCCACACTTTATACAATAATCTGTGGCCATCTTCTATGTTCTGAGGTGTGTTACAAAATTCCTAGGTACTTGTAACATATAACTTTGAATGTCCTTTATTTAAAATTTTACATAGTCTAGAATCATTAATCTGGGTGGCATCTTGGAGATTAATCTTTAATCCATTCCCATTTTGTGCAGATTATAAAACTAAAGCCCAGAGAGGTGAAGGGACAGACCCAGAGTAACGCAACTAGTTAGGGTCAAAGTTAGGATTTGCATCTGGGTCTCATGCCTCCAAGTCCCCTGCATTTTGTACCATACTCCCAGCTTCCATTTTATAGAACACATTTGTAGAATTCAAAGGGATTTGTAAGATCAAAGAAAGTATTGTGAATCCATATAGGAGGGACAACAGAGAAGAGCTGGTATAAAAGAGAGCATCTTCCTCATTATTTGTTGATTTATTTCACAATACAGTTCTTCATGGCCTAGATTTGGAAAGTGAGCACTGTGTCTTTGAAAATGTCAATGGAACAGTGACTTTGATACCACTCCATGGGTCTCAGTGCTCCGTGAATGGGATTCAGATCTTAGAAGCTACACACCTGAATCAAGGTATTTGACTGAGGACCTTTTCCCTAGTACCTTGTAATGTTTTATTATTGTATTGTATTGTAAAAAATACAACAATAAATAAGTGTTTGTTCTTATTCAGTAATGAACAGCAATGTTTATTATTGTATCACATGCTATTTGTGGATAAGAATGTAATTAGACAATGAAATTTTATCTTAAGTTTGTTAACTGGTTTTGCAGGAATATAATAGAAAGGCTTTTTTTTTTTTTAAATCATTATGTGTTTCTCTTGAGCTTCCTTGAGTTAGGATTTCCTCCTGCTATTTAATACTCAGCATGTCTGTGGGCAGCTGGGTGGCACAGTGGATAGATTGCCATGCCTGGAGTCAGGGAGAATCATCTTTCTGACTTAAAATCTGGCCTCAGATGTTTACTGACTGTGTGACCTTGGGCAAGTCATTTAACTCTGATTGTCTCCATTTCCTCATGTGTAAAATTAGCTGGAGAAGGAAGCAGCAAACCACTCTAGTACCTTTACCAAGAAAACCCCAATGAGGTCACGAAGAATTGAGTGTGACTGAAGCAACCAAACAACAAATGACCAGAACAAAACTCATCTTCACCCTTTTCCCTTTGCATCCCATCTCTGTTTTTTTTTCTATTTCTGTTGAGAGCATCACCAGTCTTCAGGTCATTCAGGTTTGAAACCACTGACTCATTTTTTACTTTCTCTTCTCCTTCAGCTTCTCACCTGCCCTTATCAAAACCGTTCCAAAGTTTTGTTCATTCTGCCTTCAGTGTCTCTCACATCCATCTTTTTGTCTTCTGTCACCAGGCCACTGCCAATTCAGGCCCTCATCACCTCTCACCTTGAGAGCTGCAATAACCTTTTGACTGGTCTGCCTGCTTTCAATCTTTCCTCCCTGCAACCCATTTTCTACATAGCTGTCAAATTAATATTCTCAAGATCTGGGTCAGGCCAGATCACTCCTGCTCGGAACTCTTCAGTGACCCCTTATTATTGCCTCAAGGACAAATTACAAACTTCTTAAACTTAGCATTTAAAGCCTTCTCCAGTCTGGCTTCCAGAGTTATTTCTTCTTCACATTCTTGATATTCTAGCAAAACTGGCTTGCTTGATGTTTCTGGAAATTGGCATTCCATGTCCCACCTTTTCATAGGCTACTCCCTTGTGATCTGTTACCTCCCTGTAGCTACCTCTTGGAATCTCTAGCTTCCTTCAATGCTTAACTCAAGTTCCACTATTTCTGGGATTTACCCCCTCCTCCAGTTGTTATTCCTTCCTGAAATTCCTTATGTTTACTTCTCTGTGTAATTTTGGCCTACTTCCTGTTTAATGTGAGAACCTTAAAGGATGCTATTGCTCTGTGTTTATTTTCATACTCCCAGTGTCTTCTAGGGTGTTTTATATGCAGTAGTAACCTAATAAATGATAACTGAATTTAATGTTAACTCTTATTGTATTAGTGAATTCAAAGTGGTCATGCATGTGTATTCTTTTTAAAAAGTGGTATTTTATTCATACATACGAAGATCTGGGCTTCAGGTATTTAGATTTTCTAAAGCAGAGAAAATGATTACTTGTGGTAGTGTAGTTAAAAGAGCATTGGACTTTGATTCAGAAGACATGGGTGCTAGTCTTGACTCTGTACCTTTTCCTAGAGGTGATACAACATAGTAGAAAGTACATTGGACTTGGAGTCAAGAAACCACCTTTGAGGCCAGGCTTCATCCCATGCTACCTGTGTGGCCGTGGGCAAGTTCCTGAATCTCTCTGACTCTCAGTTTTCATACCTGTAAGGGGGGGGTAGGAGCTGCTTTGTGGACTGTAACCCATCATTTGACTGTGAGCAGTTGTTCCTCCTCCTGCTCGCTGGGTGGCTTTCCACGAGTCCTTTTCCTCCGAGTCTGTGTCTTGGTGTATAACATGAAGGCTTTGGTCTGGATTCTTTCTTAGCCTTTCAGCTCTCCCCTGGGGGCTGGGAGGGTGGGAAGTTCTGATCATCTTTGCCCTGAAGTATGCCTTTCTGATCCTTGCTTACTGTCAGAGCTGCCTGTACCACAGTCCCCATTCTCTGAGCTCTTTACCTTCAGGGTTTTCATCTTCACGCTCTCTTTCTCCCCCTTGAGATCTTTTCTTTGGCTCAGAAGGACTCCAGGAAGCTCTGGGATACTTTTCTTGCGGTTCCATTTACGGTTTGGGATCTGTGGGGTTCTGCGACCTAACATGAGATATTAACCACCATGGCTAACATTATTGCTGTGGAATAACTGACATTTATATAACCAATTGCTTTACATGTCATATCATTTGACACTAAAACCAACCCTGGGAGGTAGGTCTTATGTATTATTATCTTCAATTTACAGATAAGAAAAATGAGGTTGAGAGAGGATGGGTGACTGGCAATGGTCACATAGCTCTTAAGTGTCATCAGTGAGATTCACATTCGTGCTAGGACTGGGCTTCTCTCAGAATGCCATCGTCTCCTTGATGCATATCCATGCTGCATTAGGGCAAGTAAACTCTCTTTTTGTTAAAGTGTACGGTGACTTGTGAGTGCCTCAATTTCTTTCAATATTGAACATGAACTTGAAGGTGATTGTCATCAGGCCAATCCCAAACAAAATCCCATCTCTCCTGACTCTGTGTCTAGTTTTCTTTTCTTTACACCACATTGGCTTTCTTATTTCCCCAAATCCAATGTCATGAAAGATACTATAGACTATAATCCACCTACAAGATTAGAATTACCTGCACTCACATTTATGATTTACCTTTCATCCTACTTTCTCATCTTCAGAAATTCTTACTCTGAAATCTCACTGCGTTGTAAAAGTGATCCTTGGTGTTCAAAGGCTATGCCAGCAGAATCCAAGCTATGGCATATTGTATCATACTTGAAATATTTCAAGTATGGTAATAGAAATAGATAGTCTGAGGACCCAATCTAGCCCAGTTATGGAAAGGCTCAGCATCAGGACTTCAGCCACGTGATGACAAATCCTTTGACCATAGCAACTCATGGAGTAAAAAAAATAAAAAATAATGCAAAGTGGCCCTCAATCTTGTGTTACCTCCTTATGCTCTTGCAGTGACAGTGGTCAAGTGATAAAAAAAGGAGCACAGGGTGCTATGAATCAGTTATTGAACTATCTGTAGGCTATTACTTAGCTGCCATTTCTCCAAATGTGAAGTCCTTATCTGCTGACCAGTAAGTGAACATACTACCGGAGGAACTGTACCAATCTTGAAATTTTCCCTTTAAATCAAAAGAAAGAAGCAAGTTGGAGCTTAATGGAAGGAATAGATCACAGCCTTTCGTTAGGGAGACAAATCAAGGATTTGGCAGAATTGGTTTTATTATGCACCCAAAAGCAATAGGAAACAGTCATCTTATAAAACATTTAGTCAACTCAAATATTTTTGTATTATTTACCCAAAAAACCCCATGATAATAATTGTTGCTTATGCACCAGGATCTTCTCAAAAAAAAAAACAAATTCAATTAATAAATGTTTATTAAGTACCTACTGCATGTCAGGAATTGTGCAAGGTGTTGAGAATTTGAATACACAAGCAAACCATTCATTACACTCAGGTAGCTTGTGTTCAACAGGGATGAAGAGGTAGAGAAATTCTATGACAAGTTTAATTATATCCTCCAAATTAAATCAATATATAAGTATGTGATACTTGAGGACTTCAATGCAAAGTTGAAAATAATGGAGAATGTCAAGAAATATATTGTCAATAAGGATCAGGAATAAGGAAGGAGAGAGTTTAAAGACTTGTAGACTATATTGAAGCCTGATGCCTTTCTATACAGTGAATACTTTATTTGAGAAAAAAAAGTTATCTATTTTACATATATATGGAGAGAGATATAGATATAGATAGATAAAGATATAGCTTTACCAAATGATATATTTTAGCAAATGGAGGAAGGTAATAATTCTTGATTTAGCCATTTGCCTATAATCAGACCACTATCTTTTTAGAACAAAGATCAAAATTATTGCAAAGGTAGAATGAGGAAAAGATAGTACATAGAATTGAAATAATGCAATTGACCCATTCATATAATCAACATTCCACATTAAATCAAATCTTTTCCATCATGTAGTTGGTTGAGAAATTCAGAGTACAATATTCCACAGCATGGGTTGCTTATTAAATATTTTTAAATAAAAAAAGAATTTGATTACGTAGAGCAAAAGAGATGGAAGAAAGTGGCATTAGTTGCTTTCAAGAAATTGCAAAGCTTTAATGGCTTTGAACTTCTTTGAGAAACAGAGGCCCATGTTCTTAATATGAACGTTCTACTAGTGTTGCTCTATGGCTCTGAGTAATAGAACAAAAAATTAAACTCTCCAAAAAATTAAACATGAGTATTACACAGAGGACAGTGGAGAGTTGCTTGATTACTGTGTGATATGTGTGAACAGGCTGTAGCTTATTATAAATATACAGTTTTGAAGGAGAGTAAATTGCATCATTAGGGGAAGTATGATGAGCTAGTTATGTGTCACTAATGAGGGATAACCAGTGACTGGTTCGCGTAACCTACTAGTCAGTCAGTAGTCAGTAGACATCTGTTAAACACCTACTATGTGCCAGACACATAGTAGAGGATACAAATATAAAAAAGAAAGACAGTCCCTGCCCTCAATCTAGTGAAGGAAGACAATACACAAAAGAAAACTGAAAGGGATGGGGGAACGAGAGGTATCTGAAAACCAAGGCATGTTGTATAAATGAAAGAATTCTAAAATGGGTATTGCCAAGTTTGTTTCAACAATCTGGCTAGCAGCTGCTGTGGGGTTGTAAAACCAACAACAACCAGCTCACAGAACATTGCAAGCCTAGGTTTTTTTGATCTGTTTTACTAAGGAAAGCAATGTTAAGGTGTTAGCAATCTCAATTTAATCCAGCATACAAATATCATTCACTTAGTCCAGGGGAAAAAGCCAGCACCCGAACTTCAGAGCAAATACAAACAAATTACAAATAGACCAAATACAATTCATAGTTACCAAGAAAACCATCAACATCTGAGTTCAGTGGGAAGGCCCTTAGAGCAGCTTCCCAGAGTCACTCACCTCCAGGAGGGAGAGCCTTAAGCAAATAGCTTTGTTCTCCCTTTTTATACAGTTTCAGATGTCATCAAACATCAACAGAACTTAGGCTCCTATGATTGGCTCTAGTGTTAGCATCTCCCTTCACTGGCCCCACCTGGAGCCCCACCTTAGTTACCAATTCGTATCCACATAGGCTTAGCACCTAATAGATAGGGGTTTGGGCCTAGGGCTTAGAACCTAGTAAGACTCAATCAAAGACACTGAATTAATCAAAGGAAACAAAGGCCAAACTCTTCAAGGATCCCCAATACACTAAGTTGTCTCTTTCCTTAAATGGAGGCATTTATGACTCCTCACTTCAGTCAGAGGGACAGAGAG
This sequence comes from Phalanger gymnotis, assembly GCA_028646595.1. Lineage (NCBI taxonomy): Eukaryota > Metazoa > Chordata > Mammalia > Diprotodontia > Phalangeridae > Phalanger > Phalanger gymnotis. The sequence continues at coordinate 218,842,029 of CM053625.1, read as the reverse complement.
TATTGATCAGGCATGAGTAACAAGGCTGTTTATATAGCATTGTAAGATGATGAAATTTCCCAATTATGAATTTACTGGGAACATGGTGGTGAAGCCAAAGAAGTCTGAAAGGAGTTTAGCCTGGTGAGAAATCAGGAGATGTGAGACTGTACTATCCTTGTGAAATCAGAAGAAATTGAGGAAATCTTCTAGCATGTTGGGTAGAAAACCCATAGCATACTTAAGAGTTGGCAGGCATAGAAAGGCATAGATTTTTTGCTATTTGCACATCATGTTGTAAAATCTTGCTCTTGGCTGCAAACAAAGGAGATGGGGGGCACATTGTTGTGAAAAAAATTTCAGGGTAAGCTCAGTATAGGTCAGCAGTGTAAGGTGGCAACCAAAGAAGGTAATGAGATCTTGAGCTTCATTAAGGGAGATATCACTTCTAGAAATGGAGAGGTCATAGTCCTACTGTTTCATCAAGAGATTTATGTTCTGCCTTGTACAGTATGTCCTAGTGGGTAAAAAACTGGCCTTGAAGTTTACAAGACCTGGGATCAAATTCTGCCTTAGTTCATACTGACTGAGTGACCTTGGACAAGTCACTTAACTTCTGTGTTCTAGGTAGTGTTTAGCTTATAATTAGACTAAAATTGCTAAGATTACAAATGGTGGAGAAGGTTCCCAGCTCCACTGATAGAGGGAGTTTCCTCCACCAGTGAGATCCTAGGTGCAGTTCCTATCCCTATCTGGACACCATATTGCAGAAGTTCCGTGTTAAGCTAGAGAATATCCAGAGGCAAATAGCCAGCATTGTGAAGGGCTGTCAAGACATCTCATCTGAGGATGAGGTGAAAGAGATGGGCCTTGTTAGTTTGGAGAAGAGAAGACTCCAGGGACGTGATTGCTGTCTTCATGTATTTGGAAGCCTGCTATGTGAGAAAGGTGTTTGATGTTCTATCTGGTTCTGTAAGACAGGGCACATGCTGCAGAGAGCTCAATTTAGGTTTGAGGTCTGGAGAAACTTCCTAACAATTGTCGTGGTCCAAAGTGGAATGAATTACCTCAAGGGATTGCGAGTTCCCTGTCTTTGGAGTTTCTCAAGAAGAGGCTGGATAACCACTGGTGTTGGTGTGTTGTAGTGGGGATTCTGCTTACTTATGAGTCCTGTGAGATATCTGCCAAAAACCCTTTCAATGTGTAATTGTGTGATTCTTTGGAAGAAATACCAGATTGATGTAATCTCAGGTCCCTTTGAGTTCAGCTACCTGAACCCCCAAGTTACTATAAATATCTGGGCTTAGCAAGAACAAAGTTCCTGTCCTTCAGTTTTCTCTTTGCTTACAGAGTACAAATTATTTTTATCCATTGACCTTTGCCCTCACTTGAACTTTCATATGGACAACGCAAGTCCATTAAAACATTCATTGTCAGGTTAAAGATGATTGGAACTAAAAACTTTTCCTTAATATTAATGATTAAAGTCGCTGTATGGCTTGTCCAAGGAAAGTGATTGCATTAATTGGTATTCAAGGTTAATTGTCAGGATGTTCTTTCCCTGAAGGGTGCTATTAATTGTTTTACTCCTGTGATGGCATGATTTTCAATTCTGATGGTTTAGAACACCTCTGGCATTCTTCTATGCCACAGACTTCTCAGTACCACTGCTAATGAAATAGAGGTAAAATGCTGTGTCAGAAGATATTAGGATGCGAGAGTGTAGGGTCTAATTGTCCTTAACAAGTCTAAAGGCAATGAGATCCTACATTGTGTTATTTCCCAAGGCAATACATGATATAATCAAGTAGCAATGTGATTAAGATTTTTTTTTAAAATTTTACTTAGGCATTGCAGCACTCCAGGCTATATGGGTGTCAAAAACCATAGAATTAAAAGATTAGAGTTCTTCCTTTAATTTAATCCATTTCATTTCAACACACATTTATGTACCTACTATGTGTGCAAGGCATTGCAATCAGTCCTAGGCCTACAAAGATGAAAAACAACACAACTTCTACCCTTACATTCAGGTATGGAGGATTCATTATATACACAATGACTATAATACTATCTTAAAATAATTCAGTATGTAAAGGAGGTCAAACAGATTGCTACAGCTCACTATTTTATCTTCTTGTGAGCAATAATCCTAGGGCCCATTTTACCACATAAGAAAATTAAAGGTTAAGATATATGTGATTTGATTATTAATAAGAACTGGCTAAATGAACTGATGATGCCTCTTAGTCAAATACAAATTAGGAAAGGCTGATCTGATGTTCCCATAACTTCAAATATATAATGGTTGGATATTCAAACAGATATACTGGAGAGACTTTATGTTGCCTCCAGGATCAAATACACACTCCTCACCCCTTAAGGCACTCCACAATCCTCATCCAGCCACCTGTCCTGCCTCATTTTATATTACTAAACCTCAGGCACTATGAATTTCAACCAAACAGCTGCTAGTTAAAACCCACTTCTCTCCTTCTTCTTTGCGTTGCTCCTGCATTGCCTAGAATATACTTCTTCCTTATCTCCCTCCACCTTCCCAATACAATCCAATAAACATTTACTATGTGCTGGGTGCTGTGCTAAGCAATCACTTGGGATACAGTTAACAAAAAGAAAAATAGTCCTTACCCTCAAGGAGCTTACAGTCTAATGGAGGAAATGGTGCATAAAAAGAAGGCAAGAAAATGGGAGTAGGGTAGGTGAAGGGGACACTAGACTAGGGATTACCCAGTGCAGGGATATTTTGTTCTGTGGAGTTGACACCAGGAGGGGCAGCAGATGCAAAGAGGGTGAGCTGGGAGTCCACTTTCTGCCCTCCATAAAGCAAGGCATTGTAAGGAGCTTGGCACTCTGCTCTCCAGTCAGAGTAGAGAGGAGGCTGAGGGAGGTGGTGTTAATCAAAGCTTGAGTTAGCAGCTTGGTGGTGAGTTTAGAAGTGATGAGCCTATTTTGGCGTGGTAGAGTTGAAACCAGGCAGAGTAGCACATACAAAGTAGAGTTTCATCTTTCAGTATCCTTAGCCACTTTTAAGGCTCAACTCATGTGCCATCTTTTCCTTGAAGGCTTTCTTGATGACCTGCCCCCCTGCCTTCTCTCATATGTATCAGTGAGCTTTCCCTCAAATCACCTTACAGTTATTTAAGTGTATACATATAGTAAGTTTCTTGAGGGCAGACTCTTTCATATCTGGCTTTTTTTCCTTAGTGTCAAAGCATAATTCTCTGAACATAGTTGCTTGTTGAATTGAACTCAAGGGAGGAGGGAAATGAGAAGAGGTGTCATGGGTCAGATGACTCTCAATCCTGGGAGGATTTCCGTGCATGAAAATGAAATAAGTGGCCCTTGTAGTTAGGTGGAGACAGATGCACAGATACAGATGAAGGCAGGACATTTGGGGAATAATTAACACAGTTTGGAAGGAGCTTGAAATAGAAGAAGGAGAGTGGGATTGTGGAACTCAAATGCCAGGCAAAGGAGTTTGTGTTTTGTTTGGTAGATTATAGGGGGTACATTGAAGGGAACCTCACATTTAAATAGTGTCATAAGGTTAATAATGAATCTTCAGAACAGACTGTGCCTTGGCTACATTATTGATATGGCAGCTGGAAAACTTTGGTGATAGAACACAAGAGAATGCACATGTAGATTTTTGATAGATTTGAATTATCTGTGTACGTATCTATATTTATATATTTATATTTCAGGGGCAGAGAATGAGGAAAGAGTTTAAACCTGTGATTTCTTTGGTATGATACTCCTGGTGAGGATATTTTCCACCCTTGCAGATTGGCATCTGATCTGTAGCTCAGGCTTACAGCTTTGAGCTACTGAGAGGAGTTGGTCACACACTAGTCATATGTGACCAGATGTGTCAGAGGCAGGACTTGAACCCAGGGCTTCTCTACTTTAAGATTACTTCTTTATGAATGCGAATCGAGGCACACTTCAGTCTCACCTTTTTTCCCCTCCACTTTTTTTTTTCTTCTCTCTTTTATATTTGTTGTTGGGTTATGATTTTTTTTTTGATTCTGTTTCGTCTTTCTCAAGAGTCATGAGAAAATGTATAAATTAATTCAATGCCTAGTTATACCTGGAAGTTATATGGAACTCCATGCCTTCTTGGGGAGGGAGGGAAGAAAATCTGAAACCCAAAATTATGTAGAACTGTTTGTTGCAATCTAAAAATAAAAAATTTAATAAAAAAAAAGATTACTTCTCTATGCCTGGTGCTATTCTGGAAGACAATGAAGAATGAAATGCTAAGGGAAAGTGATTGATGTTATTTTCATTGAGAAAAATGCCCTGGTTTTGGGAAAGGGGAGTAAAAACATGGAGCAGTTGGGTTTGTTAACTTCATTGCCTTGACTATTTTCATTTCTGTTTATAATTCATCTTATTACATTTTAAAGTTTGAGTTGGAGATAACACAGTGATCCTCCTTGCTGTTCTATGCCCTTTCTGCACATGGACATTGATTTGTTGTCTCTGGGCTTTTGGTGCCAAATCTCTAATTTTATAGCACTGTGTAACCGATTTACTTCTTTGCTACTAGTACTGATTTTTAGGACCAAATAGAGTAATCCCCTTTCTTTCTCTTTCTCTCTCTCTCTCTCTCCCTCTCCCTCTCCCTCTCCCTCTCCCTCTCTCCTTCTCCCCCCCCCCCTTTAATTGCCTGAAGACAGCTCTCATGCTTTTACCTCCTAGAACCACTTGTCCCATCTTCATCCACTGAAATCTCCCACGAAACCTTTTCTGATCTCCTTCTAACCTTGAATTCTGCCACCTCTACCCCCAACCCCATGCCTCCAATTTTTCTCTAGGCTAAATATCTTCATATCTTTCAAACTCCTCAAGTGGAATGAACTTAAGCAGCCTCACCATCCTGGTTGCCCTTTTGGGAACCCTCTAAGATAGCAACATTCTTTCTAAAATATGCCCTCAAAACAGACTAGAACATTGTCATGGTCTGGCCCAGGACAAGTATCATAGGAATTTCACCTTGGTAGTCCTGTCTATTCTGCTGCTCCTAATACAACCAAAGATTGCTTTACCTTTCTTGGCCACCATATCACATTGTTGACTCTCTTTGAACTCTTAATTTGCTGTCTAACCCTGACTCCTTCTTGTATTTGGCAAAATGATTCTCTGAACCCAAATGTACAACATGACAGTTATCTCTATCACATTTCATCTTACTAATTTCAGGCCAGTGTTCTAGTTTGTCAGGACTTTTTTTTGTTTAATCCTGTTATTGAAAGATAAGCTTGGGCAAGTTTTTACCATTTTGGAAAGGCTTAGACTGTGGCTCTGGTAAATGACCATGTCTTTTTTCCAAACACCACTCTATGAAAAGGCTTATTACTAGTAGCCCACCAACTTTCCATGGAAACTGATCCGATAAAAGAGAAATTTCCAACGGTCCTCCATCATTTTTTTTTACCCCCTTCTGTTTCTTTAGACTGGCAGAGTGGTGGAAAAGTAGCCAGAGGGTGGTAACTGTATTGAATTCTACATTTGAGATCCTTGTTCTATGACCAGCAAGTAAATATATTGCTAGGGTAGACTCATGAATCTTGATTGTTTTGTTATGAATAAAACCAAAAGAAAATAATGGAAGAATGGTTCCTACGAACTCCTTGGAGAAGAAGAGAATATAGTTGGTGTACTGTGTTGTTCTTTTTTTTTTTTTATTGAATGTTTTTATTTTTTTCTCAATTACAGGTAAAAACTGTTTTTTTACATTTGGTTTTTTTTTACATTTTTTGGATTCCAAATTCTCTCTCCCCTCCTTAAGAGGGCAGGCATTTTGATTATACAAAAGAAAAATAAAGCAAAAAATTATGTTAAGCTCTGGATTCAGACTCTATTAGTTCTTTCTGTGGAAGTGGATAGTTTTTCATCATGGGTCTTTTTGCATTGTTTTATATCGTTATATTGCTGAGAGTAGCTAAGTCATTCAGTTGATCATCATATGATATTGCTGTTACTATACTGTGCATTTTATCTTAAACCCAACACAACTAGCAGCATAGGTCAGGAAAAAGGAATGAGGGAAGCCAAAGACATAGGGATTACATAGGAAGCTCACATTCCTCTGTCATGAACACTTTCTTTAAAAAATGAATTGGTAGGCACTGGACCAGGTGAGCAGCAAATTATACTTTTGACAAATAGGATGTGACTTGTTATAGAAGTGGAAGTTTTCCAAGAGACAGCTGACTGTTTCATATCATCAATTTGTCAGCATTGTTATCAGATTTAGTTAAAAAAAAGGAAGAAAGTATAATGAAAAAAAGATAATGCATACAATTAAAAAAAGCTTAATATTGACCTATGTAAATGAATGATTAAAAATAAAAAAATGAGAAATACATAACAAATTACATGGATACTAATTGTAATAATTTTATCTTGAAGTTTAACTAATGTAAATTAATTGCAGCAACAAGAAGAAGGAAAGAGGCCAGAAAGTACCATAGTCAGCAAGCTCTGACTTCCTTGCCAAAAGGAGCAAGATGCTTTAAAGGGTTTTTATTTGATCATGAAAAAGCATTTGCTTTTTTAGAACATACCTTACTGTACAAATCCGATTACAGTAAGATGTCTTACCATCAGTACATCAGAATCTCTAGAAATTTCTTGGAATATATAACAGAAATAACTCCTTTTGGTGTCCTCTTAATGATAAATATCAGCTAAAACATAAAACAAACATGTATTTTCACCAAAGGATACTTCACTGTGATAGTTGAGATCTAATGCAGAGCCAAGGTCAGAGAAGGATTCCCTGTGACCTCTGAAGGGAGGTGATGGTTCTCATGCTGACTGTGTCATGCCTATTACAGAGCTGTGAGTTATCTATAGTGAATGACTTAAGGCAATGTGGGTATAATATTCACAGAAGAAAGGCCAAATTGATGAAGTATATCTGTGTATAGCCCAAATTTTGCTTCTAATAGAATTTGGCCATCATACATATATATCTGGGACAGAAAGTACAGATGGACTTAGGTTAGACTCACAGCTGAATAGTAGGAGAATAGGTAGGACTGCTTTTTGGAAACTTAAAAAGTTTTTTGTTTGTTTATTTTTTACTGACCCTAGGCTTTCCATGAAAAGAAAGGCTCATATTTAAAAATTAGATTTTTATTGCTATCTTTTGTTGTTTTTTTTTTAATCTGGCTCTTTTCATTTATTTAATATTTTTGGTTTTCAGCACTGATTTTCACAAGGGTTCGAATTAAAAATTTTTTCCCCATTTCTACCCTCCCCCCACTTCAAGATGCCATATATTCTGAGTGTGCTGTTCCCCAGTCAGCCCTCCCTTCTGTCACCCCACTCCCCACCCCCATCCCCTTTTCCCTTACTTTCTTGTAGGGCAAAATAGATTTCTATGCCCCATTGCCTATGTATCTTATTTCCTAGTTGCATGCAAAAAAATTTTTTTTGAACATCTGCTTTTAAAATTTTGAGTTCCAAATTCTCTCCCCTCTTTCCTCCCCACCCACCCTCCCTAAGAAGACAAGCAATTCAACATAGGCCACATGTGTATCATTATGTAAAACTCTTCCACAATACTCATATTGTGAAAGACTAACTATATTTCCCTCCATCCTATCCTGTCCCCCTTTGTTCAATTTTCTCCCTTGACCCTGTCCTTTTTCAAAAATGTTTGCTTTTGATTACCTCCTCCTCCTATCTACCCTCCCTTCTATTATCCCCCCCCCCCCTTTTTTTTATCCCCTTCCTCCTCCTTTCCTGTGGGGCAAGATACCCAATTGAGTGTGTATGTTATTCCCTCCTGAGGTCAAATCCGATGAGAGCAAGATTCACTCATTCCCCTTCAGCTGCCCACTCTTCCCTTCCAACAGAACTGCTTTTTTCTTGCCACTTTTATGTGAGATAATTTACCCCATTCTATCTCTCCCTTCTTCCCTCTCTCAATATATTCTTCTCTCATCCCTTTATTTGATTTTGTTTTTTTAGATATCATCCCTTCATATTCAACTCACCCTGTGCCCTCTGTCTATATATACATGTATATTCCCTTCAACTACCCTAATACTGAGAAAGGTCTCATGAATTACACACATCATCTTTCTTTGTAGGAATGTAAACAAAACAGTTTAATTTTAGTAAATCCCTTATGATTGCTCTTTCCTGTTTACCTTTTCATGCTTCTCTTGATTCTTGTGTTTGAAAGTCAGATTTTCTATTCAGCTCTGGTCTTTTCACTGAGAAAGCTTGAAAGTCCTCTATTTTATTGAAAGTCTCTATTTTGCCTTGGAGCATGATACTCAGTTTTCCTGGGTAGGTGATTCTTGGTTTTAATCCTAGCTCCATTGACCTCTGGGAATATCATATTGCAAGCCGTTTGATCCCTTAATGTAGAAACTGCTAGATCTTGTGTTATCCTGATTGTGTTTCCACAATATTCAAATTTATTCTTTCTGACTGCTTGCAATATTTTCTCCTTGATCTGGGAGCCCTGGAATTTGGCAACAATGTTCCTAAGAGTCCTCTTTTGGGGATCTTTTTGAGGAGGTGATTAGTGGATTCTTTCAATTTCTATTTTATTCTCTGGCTCTAGAATATCAGGGCAGTTTTCCTTGATAATTTCTTGAAGGATGTTATCTCAGCTCTTTTTTGATCATGGCTTTCAGGTAGTCCAGCAATTTTTAAATTATCTCTCCTGGATCTATTTTCCAGGTCAGTGGTTTTTCCATTGAAATATTTCACATTGTCTTCCATTTTTTCATTCCTTTGGTTCTATTTTATAATGTCTTGCTTTCTTATCAAGTCACTAGCTTCCACTTGCTCCAGTCTAATTTTTAAGGTAGTATTTTCTTCAGTGGTCTTTTGGACCTCCTTTTCCATTTGGCTAATTCTGCCTTTCAAGGGATTTTTCTCCTCATTGGCTTTTTGAAACTCTTTTGACATTTGGGTTATTCTTTAAGGTGTTATTTTCTTCAGTATTTTTCTGGGTCTCCTTTAGCAATTCATTGACTTGTTTTTCATGGTTTTTTTTTGCATCACTCTCATTTCTCTTCCCAATTTTTCCTCTACTTCTCTTGCTTTTCCAAATCCTTTTTGAGTTCTTCCATGGCCTGAGACCAGTTCATATTTTTCTTGGAGGCTTTTGATGTAGGCTCTTTGACTTTGTCGACGTCTTCTGGCTGTATGTTTTGGTCTTCTTTGTCACCAAAGAAAGATTCCAAAGTCTGGGTCTGAATTTGAGTCCGTCTTTGCTGCCTGGCCATGTTCCTAGCCAACTATTTGACTCTTGAGTTTTTTGTTGGGGAATGACTGCTTGTAGAGTATAGAGTACTTTGTCCCAAGCTTGAGGGGCTGTGCTGTTGTTTTCAGAGCTTTTTCTACACAGCAAGCTCTGCCACACCAGCACTACTCCTCCGAGAACTGCCAACCCAGACCACGACTAAAATCTGAGCAGGCTCTGATCCACCACTTAATTCCTCCCAGCAGGTGGGCCTGGGGCCAGAAGCAACCGCAACTGTAGTTCTGTAGCTGCACCTCTTCTGCTGTTACCTGGGCGGTGGCCAAACTGCGAACTCCCTTTCACTCTGTCCCTGCAGTTTTTTCCCACTAACCTTTTCTATTGTCTTTGGTGTTTGTGGGTTGAGAAGTCTGGTAACTGCCACTCCTCACTGATTCAGGGCACTAGGGTTTGTTCCACCTAGCTCCTGGTGGTCTGGTTGGTCTGGGCACAGCTCGTGCTGGGCTCTGCTCTGCTCCGCTCGCAGTTCCATGCCATAGACCTTACCCAGTGACCATCCAGGCTGTCCTGGGCTGGAGCCCTGCTTCTGTCTGCTATTTCATGGGTTCTGCAGTTCTAGAATTTGTTCAGAGCCATTTTTATAGGTGTTTGGAGGTCCTGGGGGAGAACTTAAGGCAAGTCCCTGCTTTCTAGCCGCCATCTTGGCTCTCTCCCCTTCCCCCCCTCCCCCATGTTTTTAACTCACTTCGATTTACCCTATTTCCTCCCCCTGCCCATACCTATTTTTCATGACAAAAACTTTTTTTTTTTATGTAGAGAATCAATACATTACAAAACAAACAAAACTCCTGGCATTGCATGCAGTTTTCCATACCTGTGGACATCACACCTCTCCACAGGAGTGTAGGGATGATATCTTCTCACATATCTTATTTTGGACCACGTTTGTACTTTGTAATTTTGCAACATTTATGTTTTATTATTTTATGGTGGTAGTTCTTTCTACTTTTTACATTGTTACAGTCATTGTTTCATGTGTTATTTGTAACCACTACTTCCTTTTCTAGATTTTCCATCTAGATTAACCATCTCTTTGGTCTATAGTTTATAGATTCTATTCTCAGTCTTTTTTTTTTTTAAGTTAGCACATTTTCTCTTCTTTCCTTTAATACCTCTCCTGTTTTCTCTTACATCACTAGTAGTGGTTTAGCAATCATATCTATGAATACCCAAGAATGTAGTTCATCTGTTTCTGGTAACTTATTGGGGTGTGTGCGCGCGCGCGCGTGTGTGTGTGTGTGTGTATGTGTGTGCATGTGCACACATACACCTACACACACACACACACACACACACACACACACCCATACACACTGATTCTGTTGGTTTAGAGTAATCCCTGTGCCCTAAACTATTAATGTAGCACTATCAATATTCTGTCATTGCAACTCAGCAACAATTGTATACCTTAGAGTCTTAGAGAGTTGCTTAGAGCATGCAGTCAGTGTCAGTGTCTAGGTCTTACTGACTCTCCTGTCAGTAGTCAATGATGGATGCCTGTCTTTCTTTATCTTCATATTTATGTTAGTTAGCAGCTCCCCATTAACCTTTTTTGGTTCTGTTCCTTCCAGTTTTCAGTAGAGGAACTAAAACAAAATTTAAGTGTTGACCTATTCTACCTTCCCTATGGTTACAGATATCTCATTCACTCCAAACAGCTGTTTTTTCCTTCTTTGATCCTCCACTTTTCCCTAAAATAGTTTTTAAGAATGTATTAGCTTCTATAATCTGCCTCCATTCATTTTGTGTTTTAATATTCTTGACATTATTTGTTTTTAAAAAATAAATATTTATCTTTTGTTTATAACCTGAATTTTCACCTTATATCACTCTCATGACATTCTTATAGAACCAGGCCTGTATTTTGTTTATGCTTTGTTACCTTCTCCTGCTTCTGTCTTTTGTACATACATTTAAATAAAACTAAGTTGGTTCTTGAGGCCTCTGTGCATAGTCATTGTAACAACAGTGTTTCTAGCAGCTGTTATGGGGGTTAAAGACTAATAACAAGAGTTCACAGAAGGGCTGCTAGCACAGATTCTTTGATCTGCTTTTCTAAGGAAAGCAACTTTAAGGTGTTAACAATCTCACTTTAATTAAACATACAAAAAGCACCCTCAACTTCAGAGCAAGTACAAACAGAAATTACAAACAGATCAACAGACAGGCTTTGTCTGATCAAGACATCACATACATAGTTACCAAAAAGAGAATCACCAACATCTGGTTTTTCAAAGCAGGGCGGGGCTCTTAACAATAGCTACCCAAAATCTCATCTGGTCAAATCACATGACACTCTTTCAGTGAGTGTGAGAGCCCCAAAATAAAATGCCAACCTCAGATCTTATGTACCCTTCTCAGGGTCAGAGGGTGTCACAAACGTGTAACTAAAAACTATGTGACACTTCTTCAGGAGTCACAACCATGAGACTCACTAGGCTTTCTTGTTTCTTAAGCAGGTCAAAGACTCTTGATGCAATGAAAGAAACAAAAGACAACAAAAACTCTACTTTGCTTACCTTTACATTTGAAAAGCAAGACTCATCAGAGGTACTTGATTACCTTAGCATTCTAAAAGAGAAACTGGTAAAAACTTCCCACCCTAATTACCTTAACAGTCATTCAGATAACTCAACCATTTTTCTTGGCTTCAAAATGTTTCTCTTTACATCTTCAAAATTTCATTCTTGTGAGTTTCCCATCTCTCCTGAGCTGCTTTATAGCATCCCTCCTCTGTAACCTTTGAAATCTACTTGCCTCAAATTTATCATGCCCAACCTTTGTCTGTGTTCTACTCTTAGAGTCACAAACTCTAAGAGGAAGTGGTCACTTCTCCTTTCTCCAATGGTTCACATTATTCCCTAGCCAATAATCAGTTCTTCCCAATTAGTGATAATTGGAGTCAGAATATAGTTTCCACAATTTGCTTTTTCCACCTTTTGAAGGATGAGATGATCTGTTAGGTCCAGTCAAGAGATTATTGGTTGCTTTGCTTTTGTTCAAGAAAGATCTCCAGTAGATATATGTATAATTGAAGTCCCCTATCATATCGTGCCTCTTTGCTAGACTTGAGGACTTGTTTGCCTACCTATTCCTTTTTCTGTCCAGATATTCTGTAGCATTTGTAGTATATTTGAGTAACATACTCTTCTTTTCTCCCTCAATTGATAGTCTCTAAAATCTTTAATAGCTATTATTATTCCATACTATTGAATAGTATACTTTGATGACATAAACACTTCCATTTCTTTTTGCATTGATATTTTTTAAAAATGTTTCCTACCTTGCATCCTCACTGATTTCTGGATTTCTTTACCTTCTTGTTTGAGTACCTTTTCATATCCTCTTAATATATTATGCTATTCAGTTCTACCCACCCACTGTCCCTCACCCTTTTACCTCTTCTGTGTTGTTTGAGGAAAGTAAACCCATCCAGAGTCATAATCTAGAAACGGATCTTATTCTGCCAAACTTCAGTCAAGTTTTTCTTCTTAACATTAGTTCATCTTTCTTTTTTCCTAACTTTTGTGCATTTATGTGTAGACATTTGCAGGCTCTTTCTCTGGCCTTTGTGTCATATCAACTTCTGAGTGTCTCAACTTCATTTCTGTTCCTACGTTGTAACTACTGTATATGGTATCTAGCTGAGTGGATATGAGTTATTATTTCTTATCACACTTCTTGGCAGGCATACTGTGAGTCATACTGTAAGCCAAAGTCTGTGGAAATTATAGACTCAATTAAGTTTGAGTGGACCTCACTACTGTATTGGAGTTCACGTGGTTTCTTGAATAACTTAAAATTTTAGAGTTGACAGTTTTTATCTAAAAACTAAATTTAACCTTGTCTCCTTGTGTCTCCTGGACAAAATGATATTGTATTGATGTCCTCCTTGTCTTTGGCACCTAAAATACCCTTCTAGCTTTCCTGTGTGTCTTTTTCTAGTCTTTCTCTTTCTGATTTAAGAGGGTATTAGATTTAATATTCTCACTGCTTTGTCAGATTTCATCAGTCTCAGTTCTGAGCACTTAGCTTTTAATTTTTAAATAGTTTCTCTTTTTTCATCTCCACCACCATCACTACCACCACCATCATTATCATTATTAAAGAATATTTACTAAGTTCCAACATCAATATGGACTCCGGGAGCCTGAAGCTTATTTTATTTCCTTTCTATGTGATAACTAAGATCTCATAGAGCAAAATCGATGATTTCCAGAGGTGCAGAAACATCAAACCCAGGAAAATGAAAGCTGGAGCAGGCCTGGATGAAGACCCATTTGAGAGAATTCCTCCCTTTTGTGGAAGGAGAGGCTTCCAAAAGAACCATGTTCTGGTGCAGTAGTGATAGAACTAGATGCAAAATTAGAAGATTCAGGCTTGAATTTTGACATTGCCTCCTCTCCTCTCTCTGGGCCTCAATTTCTTCATCCTTAAGATGGATGTTAATTTAATTACGCTCAGCCTCAGTTTTTTCACCTGTACAAGGAATGGTTTGGTCTAGGTGCCCTCTGAGGTCACCTTCCAGCTCTAACTCTGTGATCCAGTGATCTTATCAGTGATGAGTAACAGTGAACCATACTAGGGTATCCTCCAGATTAAGTGAAATAACATATATGAGGAGTGTTATCAATCTTAAAGCTCCATAGCAAGACCAGTGATTCTCTGCCTTCTGGCTCTAAATGCTTTGATCTTTCTACAGGTAGGTGTTACTACAAATCTGAAGCCCTATAGGGATCTTGGGATCCAGTGTTCATGTGCTATATCAGCATTGAACTTGATCTCTGTTGAGTCTGACAATTTGGAGTCCCCAAAGCTTTGTGTTTTCCGCTCCAGTTGTTTCCAGCTGTTGCTTGATATTCTATATTTAAATGTCTCTTTTCATTAGTAAATTACTATTCATTTGGAAATGTGTTATTTAGACTGTTCCATTAAAAAGCACATGTAGTAATTACCACTTCCTTATCTAAATCACTTCAAACACTTGTGAATTCCAGCTAATATGAGCTTTGTCTAAATATAGCAGGTCCTCACTATCAGAGGAAACATTCTTCTTGGATCAGTTCTTCAGTTCAATTCAGCACAATTCAGAAAACACTTATTAGGTACCTTCTATAGCAAGTGTCAGGCCTTGGAGATACAAAGACCACAACAATCCCTGCCCACAAGGTTCTTACAATCTTCTGACCCTTAACATTACATTGATTTGCATTTGTTAGCTTTCAGGCCTCAGACAACATGTGCTTGTACCCCCTACCCCCACCCCCAATATGGCAAATAGAAAATGTTTTCCTCTGATAGCTTCTTTAAAACACAAATTATGTGCCTTTTGATAGGCCTATGGATAAATACACTGAGAATGTTTTTAAAGAAAGGTGTATTTCTTCTTCTCTTAAAAAAGTGTATGCCTGTAAATGGGAGAGCTTTGGGATCTTATATGGTCCTTCTACAATCAATCAAGATATATTACTATTGACTTCCCACTATATGACCAATTCTTCAGGCAACTAAATTATTAAAGTGAAATTACAGAATATTATTGTTGAAAGGGACTGTAATAGTCAAGCTTCCTACTCAATTAAAATTATAATTATAATAACAGTTATCACAGCATCTTGTCTAGTTGGTCATCTGGCCTGTGTATGGCCTTTTCATTCATTCCAAATATGTCAGGAGTAAGCTGGGAGAGTGTGTTAAAAGGTACTTTTGTTTAACATTACCCTTGTTTTTATGATGATGTTCTTCCTTCCAAGACCTTATTAAATTCTACCCTAAAAATATTTATATTACTTTGAAAGTTTGAAGATGCTATAGTTTTATATGGACAGCAAAAACTTAATCATGTGTGTGTTTACCTTAGTATAAATATATATAGGATTTACTATATACTATTGTGCATAGTATAGTACATTGTATAGTACACTATACTGTATAGTATAGTATATAATGTACTTAGTGTATAACTTAAAGAAACTTCTATTCTGAAGACAAAAAAGATGCCTCCATTTTCAGTGATGAAAAAATTTGGAAATTTGGGGTTATAATCACAAATGGACATTTGGGAAATATTGCCCCATGTGGGGCCAGGTCCAAATTATTTACATTTTTATCTACTAGAGTTGAGGAGACCATTATTATCCTGAGGTAATCTGAATTCAGTTGAATGAATCCTATTTTTCTTTTTTTTAAATTTGTGTTTTTGTGTTACTGATTATTTTGAAATAATGGATTGTGTAACTGTTCTCTCATGTCACTTACACATCAGTAGTTTTTAACCCCAAACTTTAAAATAATTAATAACGAGCTTTAGATTCTGTTCTTTGAGAATATATTTTTTCTAATTTCTCTTACTACTCTTCACTGGAAGAGTAAATAGTTCTTGTGTTGTGTGAAAAATGATTTTCCTTAGTAATCATTATCTTGGAAACTCAGAGCTTCTCTTATCCTTCTTTCTTAGTAAGCTTAGTTTTTTTCTTCAGGACATTAAGATCTAATCTGAATGGGTCTACTCCTGCTCATTGTGTTGCCTGGACAGGTCTGGGAAAATGTTGATTCCTCCCTGTTTTCAAGACAGGTGATATGGAAATTGAACATTTTTGGTCAATTTTGGACCAAGGTTAAGTGACCTAAGTCAGGTACTCAAGACCCTCATTTTAATATAGCCCACCTCCCAGTGTATTGACCAGTCAGAGTTGATTGGCACCCCTTGGGAATACCTACTCTTCAAACGGCATATAACTGTGTACCTCAACCCCCAAATCAAACCAGTTCTAGACTGATCCATAATCCCCATGCAATGCATGTCACCAGCTTGTGAGAGAAATTAAACATGGATGCTGCCTAATTTTGTTTGTTTTTCTTAGAACATACTCTGTGAAAGGTTGACAATTGAAAGGTGTAATTTTTATATCCTCTCTCCCCTCCATCCCCCATTTTTCCAGTTTATGTTTCATAAAGGTGAGTTATAATCTTCATCATCTCTTGTAAGTATAGGAAAGTTTCTCCCAAAAGACACTTACCTTCTTAAGGAGAATCGTTGTGTTTTATAAAACTCTTATTTTTCCCACAAGTGATAGGGCTATGAAGAGTGTTCAAGTTAAAAGTCCTTTTTACAAAGGTTTTTAAGGGTTCTTATTTTCCCTTTCTTCTGCCTGCCCCACAACATACTTATCTTCTAGGACCTTTCCCTCATTTCTATCCCCCATTTTGGTCATCAGATTCAAAGTTTTGTTCTGTCATCTCTAAAGAGGGGAAAACAAAACAAAACAAAAGCTATTTTCTTGGTTATATATGTTCTAGTATGTTGTTTTATGGAGAAAGCTAACAACTAAGTATTCCAGTTATCAGAATCTTTTAGAAGGTACCTGTCTATAAATTTCAGTCAGTCAATCCATCAGTGAACAAGGATTTCTTAAGTACCCACCATGTACCAGACAGAATGCTATGTGCTAGGGATATAAATAGAAAGAATAAAACAATCCCAATTGTTAAGGAACTTGCAGTGTGTTGGAAGATAAAAATATACTTAGTTAAAGATATACAAAATAAACATTTAGAGAACAAATATAAATAAGGGCATCACAGTTTAGTCTAAGGTAGTTAGAAGAGGTTTTCATTAACAGCTTGGAAATCAGGAAACAAGCAAATGGTAGGG
The DNA here is from genome assembly GCA_028646595.1 of Phalanger gymnotis. NCBI lineage: Eukaryota > Metazoa > Chordata > Mammalia > Diprotodontia > Phalangeridae > Phalanger > Phalanger gymnotis. Next base: position 218,825,080 of record CM053625.1, on the reverse strand, counting down.
TATAGTGAAAGGTATTTTGGTTTTTTTTTTAAAGTTTGGGAAGACTTGAGCATATTTCAGGGTGGTAAACATGGAACAAGTAGGTAAGGAGAGGTTAAAGCAAGTTTGTGTGATTAAGGCAATCTGCTGAAGTAGAAGGGAGAGATGAAGGGCACACATTGCCCTTGGTAAGGAAAGGAGAAGGGTTCCCTTATTTTTGAGACTAGGGTAAAAGTGGAGAGAATGACAGATAATGTCAAGGGGTTTTGAGATAAAGAGAACAGGAGAAAAGGGAGTCAGGGCAAATTACCTCAATTTTCTAAACAAGGTAAGAGCCAATGTTTTCAGGAGAGAGAGGTGGGTGGGGAGTATGCCACCATGGCATGAAAGAAAAGATTATAGAACTTCTGTGGGAGTAGTGAGATAGGGAATCAAGGAGAAATAAAATGATTGCCTTGTTGCAGTGAGGGCCAAGATAAAATTGTATGTCATCAAGTAGCATAATTATAAATTATTATTTTTTTGACTTAGATTATTCTCTTCAACTAATGGGACTATGTTGAACTACCAGTAGTTCACATTACTCTGAAGAAAGCAGTCACTCCTTGTTAAGGAGGATGCAGTTTCAGGAGAGGATAACATTTAAGTTACATTCTTGCCCTATTAATACTACTTTCACTGCTCTTGGTGGACTAATTCATATCTTAGATTTTCTTTATTTTTTTTCGTATTGGTTACTATCAAGAAGTTAGATAATGACATTCAGAATTCCTTTTTCTTAATACAGTTCTTTTGGTATCTAGAATACAACCACTAGGAAACAACTTTTCACTTATTTTTAATTTTTTGTACTAAGGATGGTAGGTTTAACAAGGTTATAACACCAGTGTGAAATTCAGAAGGAAGAATGTCATCGAGGAATTGTACAACAGAAAGAGAAAAGTGGCTGATCCTATGGTAAGAACAAGGGATAATAGGTGGACAAGAAGAACATTTCTCTCTTCCCCATTGTGAACTTCTGGGAACACCTGGACAAGAATCCTTTATGCCAGGGCTGTCCAACCTTAGGGTATTTTGGGGCCGCATTAAAATAAAATAATTATTCGAGGACTGCATCCAGAATAAAAAATACAGTGCACTAATAGAAAGTGGGAGAATGAGAGGCAAAGGCATGAAGTGCGAAAGCAAACACAAAACAACAAAGCAACAACACAACAGTTTAATGGTAGGTGCACACTGACTAGTCTGCATCGCACAGACGGAACACATCCCACAGATCGATTGAAAATTCCTTGTGATATATTCCGTCCATAATATTGCTTAAAAACACCAAAGAATATTGAAATCAATGAGATTATTTATTAGTGATGGAATTAAAGAATCTAATACACATTCCATGCAAATTATTATTATTTTTTTTGCCCGTGAAAATTAAAACCCACAGGTGGCGGGCTGCAGGCTGCATTTTGGACAGCCCTGCTTTATGTTGCTCCCAAGGATAGTTAAGTTTAATCATATTAATGGATCCCATTGATCCACTTGTTTACTAATCATAGTCTTAGGGTTTCATTTAATGTTTATCGTAGCTCTCCCATTGAATATTCATCTCTTCTTTTTGAAGTACTTTAGAAACCATAACTAGGGAATTTACACTGATGCACATTTGAATGTGTAATGTTTTGAGTGTTGAAATATATTTGCATCTATTAAACCACTTGGAAAGGGGGAGGGTAGGTGATTGTCTTGAGTGTGGAGCTGAGAAGTCTTTTACATAATTATCACCTCCTTGCTTGATGAATAGAAGTCAGTGGAAGATTTTAACAGGTTTTTGATGGTGACAAAAAAGGCAGTAGATCTTCAGTTTAAAAGTAATCTGGCCAATAGTATATGTCAGCAGCAGAAACTCTTTTGCCCACTTGAAAATGCCACCAAAAAGATCCCATGATTACATGAATATATACTCTCACTAATTTTTTCGAGTAGATCCGACCCCTTTCCACAGTACAGACTGGCTGTTTCAACATGTACTACTGAATAGCTGTTTCAATAAATTTGTTATGTGAAGGTTTGCAAAGTAGTCAATCTCTCTGCTTATGTAAATGAGAAATTTGGCCATATTCCTTACCCCCTTTCTTTTTTGTTAGGCTTATCAGTTCTCATCTTACTGATTTTCTGTTTAGAATCTCACCTTCAGCTTTACATTTCAGTCATTTGAAATAAGGGAAATAAATTACCCAAAAAGTGAACTTTTGTGTAAACATTTGTTCTGAATGGATCGATGGAGAATGTATTTCTAGGCAAAATATGTGATTTTTAGGCAGAGAATGGAGGTACACATGGAAGGTATAGACAGAAAATAAATATACAGGAACAGGAAAGAATAGAAGAAACTGTGGAATCACAGGCATAGGCTCACATACAAGTTTAGTGAATTTGCTGTGGAACAGAAGTAGGAGTCAGTGAATAGAATCAATAGATGAGTAATGTAGATACAGAAATGAAGAATGAGGTAATATTTGTTTGGTCTAAGGGGAAATGGAAGACAAGTAATAATGAAGTTGCCTTGGTGAAAGTGAGATTTTACTAAGGCATTAGGGATAAGAAAGGATGAATTTTAAAAGACTATTGGAAGGAACAGAATAGTATATCAATAACTAAACTGTGTAGGAGGATGAAAATGAATAGTTGAAGCTGTTATTGATAGAGAATAAGCTTTACATTGGTGACAGAAAAAAAAAACTTAGAGAGTAGAATGAATGAAGAGGGAAAAATAAGTTAGTAACATGGCTTTCCTTGCTGTAAATTATGTCTCAAAGGAAATAAATGAAACAGTTGGGGGAACTGCTATTCTGTACTTAGTTTTGACCAACAAAGAAGAATTGATTTGTGAAGCTAACATGACAGGGGTTTTGGGAGAAAGTGACCGTATCATATTAGAGTTTGTAATAGGCTTTTTTTTTTTTTTCTGCCTTAAGAGATCACTAGGCACACTCATATAAACTCGAGATTCTAGGAAAGCAAATTTCAAAAAAGTTCATTAAAAACTAACTTTTGCCTAAGATGCATAGATTATAAATTAAAAAAAATATGTCCCTAAGTCTACAGAGAGACAGATTTAATAAATGTAAACAAAAATGTGAACTCAGCAGAAATATGATCCAAAGAAGTGATTACCAAGACGGTTTGGAACAAAGTAATTAGAAAGACGCAAGCTTTGAGTGGTTGAAGATAAGCATTTAGAGTAGTATAACTAGGACAGGTTCTTAATTACTTAATATTCCACCTTTCACTGTGAAAGTAGTTAGCTACAATGTGTAAGATTAAGTCATCATGAAATGATTACCCCTGACTCTGGTGATCTTTTTTGTGGCCATTTGTCTTTTGCTTAAAGAAGTCAGATTTGTATATTAGAAACAATTCCTAGTTTCATGACTGGGATGCCTTACCCAGTGTTGGGATTTTGTCTCTTTTTATGTAAGTTAATGTGTTGGTTTTATCTCTCAAAACCCACCTGCTTGGATTTGGGTAAATATTTTTTTAAGTATTTATTTTAGGAGGAGAGGGCAATCCATTATTTTGTATCTGTGTACTGAAAGAACTTAAAAGATGTGATTGCAGGCCCTCTCTTTGAGAAATCATTTAAAATGGGAGAATTGTCCAAAGATTAGAGCTTGATAGTTTTTCCCTTACTTTATAATAAAAAGAGGCAAAGTAGTAGCCCAGAAATTACACAAACAATGTTGCTGATTCTTAGCAAAATTCTAGAATGAAAATTCACCAAATGTTTTCTGGGCAATTAGAAATGGAAGCAATGGTTTCTAGGAACTGTCATGAATTCACAAGAACAAATCATAACCAAATTAAACTCATTGTACTTTTTTATAGGGTTATTAGGGTAATAGACCAAGAAATGGATATAGATATTTCAGGGACAAAAATTCTCATCTTGTCTTCTTGTGGACAAAATGGAACTATCTGGGCTTCATGTTAGTATAATAGATTCATTTGTATCTGGTTGAACAACCATACCCCAAAGTCTTTATGAATTGAACCATAACAGTGTGGAGTTAAGGGTCTGAAGGTTCGTTAATACAAGGTTCTTACATTTATCCTGTCTTGTTAACTATTGTAATTAGTGATTGAATAAAGATATAAAAGGGAAACTTAGGAAATTTGTGGCTCAAAGGTGGGAAGAACTATTAATATCATGAGTGAGTCAATATCTTAAGATACTTTCAAAGACTAGAATTATGGGTTGAAAGAAGACAAACTGTAATAGGGATAATCTCCTGCAATGTAGCTGTTGACAAGAATCTTTTCCTTGGATGCAAGAGAAAGGAGGACCTGGCTTAACAATAGCTTATAAGAGAAATGTTTAGGGATTTTAATTGACCAAAATATCAGCACCTCATTTGTATTATATGTATCACTGCCAAAATCCTAATGAAGTATTGTGTTACAGAAATGAATGTATAGTATCTAGAACAAGGGAGCTAATACATATATTCTACTTGATGTTGGTTAGATCCCATCTGGAACATTGCAAATAATTTTGGGCACCATGGTTTTAAGGGGGACACCGACAAACTCAAAGTGGGTCTAGAGGGTCAATCACCTCTGCAATATCTGTCATTTGATAAATAATTAAACAAATGGTTTATTTAACTCAGAAAAGAGAATTAGTAGGGGGGGAAACAGGGGAAAATGTTTTTCTCATCTTTGAACATCTATCAGATATGTTTTTTAAATAGCATTTTTTTCCCAACTACATATCAAGACAATTTTTAGCATTCATTTTTTTCTACAAGATTTTGAGTTCCAAATTTTTCTCCCTCTTTCTGTCCTTTCCATCCCTTCTTCCTAAAATGGCTGGTGATTTGATATAGGTTATACATATACTATCATGCAAAACATATTTCCATATTAGTCATAGTTGTAAAAGAAGAAACAGATCGAAAGAAAAAAATAAGAAAAAGAATGAAATAAGTGAAAAAAGTATGCTTTAATCTGCATTGAGTCCGTCAGTTCTGTATCTGGATGTTGGTAGCATTTTTCTTTGTGAGTCCTTTCTTTGTACTTGGATCATTGTGTTGCTGGGAAGAGCTGAGTCATTCATAGTTGATCAACTCACACTGTTGCTGATACTGTGTATGTTTTTCTGGTTCTGCTCATCTTTCTATCAGGTTGTACAATTCTTTCCAGGTTTTTCTGAAATCTGCCTGCTCATCATTTCTTATTGCATAATAGTATTCCATTACGTTCATATACCACAGCTTGTTCAGCCATTCCCCAATTAATGGGTATCCCCTCATTTTCCAAAATTTAACACCACAGAAGGGATGCTATAAATATTTTTGTATGTGTAGCTCCTTTTCCCTTTTTTATAATCTCTTTAGGATACAGACCTAGTAGTGGTATTGCTGGAACAAAGGGTATGCACAGTTTTATAGCTCTTTGGGAATAATTCCAAATTGTTCTCCAGAATAGTTGGATCAGTTCAGAACTCCACCTACAGTGCATTAGTCTCCCAATTTTCCTACATCCTCTCTAACATTTATAATTTTCTTTTTTTATTATATTAGCCAGTCTGACAGGTATGAAATGCTACCTAAGAGTTGTTTTAATTTGCATTTCTCTAATCAAAAGTGATTTAGAGCACTTCTTCATATGCCTATAAATAGCTTTGATTTCTTCATCTGAAAATTGCCTGTTCATATCCTTTGACTTTTTATCAATTGGGGACTGGCTTTTAATCTTAGAAATTTGACTCTGTTCTCTGTATATTTGAGAAACGAGGCCTTTATTGGAGACGCTTGTCAAAAAATTTGTTTCCCGGTTTTCTGCTTTCCTTGTTGTCTTAGTTGCACTAGTTTAGTTTGTGCAAAAGCTTTTTAATTTCATATAATTAAAATTATCTATTTTACATTTCATAATGCTTTCTATCTCTTATTTGAGAATGAATTCTTCCATTCTCTATAAATCTGTCACCTCTTTAATTTCTTGTTTGTTTATTTTTTGGTTGGATTTGTCAAGTTCTGAGAAGGGACAGTTAAGATCTCCCACTAGTATAGTTTTGCTATTTGTTTCTTCCAGTAATTCACTTAACTTTCCCTCTAAGAATTTGGATGCTATACTACTTGGTGTATATATGTTTAGTATTTATAGTACTTCATTGTCTATGGTACCTTCTAGCTAGTTGTAGCTTCCTTTCTTAACTTTTTAAATTAGATCTATTTTTGCTTTTGCTTTGTCTGAGATCAGGATTGCTCCCTCTGCTTTTTTAACTTCCTTTGAAGTATACTAGATTCTGCTCTATCCCCTTTTCTTTACTCTATGTTTCTCTTCTTCAAATGTGTTTCTTATAAGCAACATTTTGTAGGATTCTTCTTTTTGATTCACTTTGTTATCCACTTCCATTTTATGGGAGAGTTCATCTCATTCATGTTCACAAATAGGATTACTAATTCTGTATTTCCTTCCATCCTATTTTTCCCTCCTCTTTGGCCTCTCTCTCCTTTAACCATTTCCCTTTTGACCAGTGCTCTGCTTCTGTCTAGCACCTCCCTGCCCTCCCTTGTGACAGTCCCTTACCCTCCTATTTCCCTGTTGGGTAAGATAGATTTCTGTATTTAATTGATTGTGTGTGTCATTCCCACTTTGAGCCAATTCTGATGAGGGTAAAGTTCAAGCACTGCCCATTGCCCATCCTATCATCTTCCCCTCCACTGTAATAAGTCTTACACATCCTTTCATGGGAAATAATTTACCCTGCTCTGCCTCTCCCTTTCTTCTGCACCCAGCGTACACTTCTTCCGTATCCCTTAATTACTTTCTATGTCATTCCCTCAGATTCACCTTATACCCATTACCCTTTGTGTATATTCCATCTAGCTGCGCTATTAGTGGGAGAGTTCTTAGGAATTAGAAGTATTGTCTTCCCATGTAGGTATGTAAGCAGTTTAGCCTATTGAATCCTTTATGTTTTCTTTTTCCTTTTTTATACTTTTCTTGAGTCCTGATAATGGGGATCAGTTTTTTGTTCAGCTCTGGTCTTCTGAAAGTTTGAAATCCTTTTATTTCACCGAATGACAATTTTTTTTCCTTGAAATATTATGCTCCATTTCATTGGGTAGGTGATTCTTAGTTCTAGTCCTAGCAACTTTGCCTTCCAGAATATCATGTTCCATGACCTCTGATCCTTTAATGTTGCAGCTGCTAAGTCCTACGTAATCCTGATTATGGCTCGCTGATATTTGAATCATTTCTTTCTGGCCACTGGTAGTATTTTTTCTTTAACCTTATAGTTCTGAAAAATTTGGGTGTAATGTTCCTTGGAGTTTTTATTTTGGGATCTCGTTCCTGAAGTGATCAGTGGATTCTTTCAATGCTTATTTTGCCCTCTGGTTCCAGGATAACAGGGCAGTTTTCCTTGGTAATTTCTTGAAAGATGCTGTCTAAGTCCTCCTTTTGATTATGACTTTCAGGTTGTCCAATGATTCTGACATTTGTCTCTCCTGGATCTGTTTTCCAGGTGAGTTATTTTTCCCAAGAGGTATTTTAAACTTTCTTCTATTTTTTTTATTCTTTTGAATTTGATTGATTATTGCTGTCTCATAAAGTCGTTAGCTTCCATTTGCCCTGTTCTAACTTTGAAGACTTGTTTTTCTCAGTTAGCTTTTGTATTTCCTTTTGTATTTGGCCATTTGTACTTTTTAAGGAATTGTTTTCTTCAGTGGGTTTTTTATCTCCTTTTCCATTTGACCAATTCTGCCTTTTAAGTAATTGTTTTCTTTCCCCAATCTGTTGACTCTTTTTTCTTTTCTCTTGAATCACTCTCATTTCTTTTCCCAGTTTTTCTTTTGCATCTTTTATATGATTTTTAAGTTCCTTTTTGAGGTCTTCTGTGAGTTCTTTCTGGGCTTAAGACTACTTCCTGTTTTACTTTGGAATTTTGCCCATAGGTGTTTTGACATTGTTGTCCTCTTCTGAGTTTGTGTTTTGATATTCCCTCTCACTATAATAACTTTCTGTGGTCAGATTATTTTTTTGTTGTTTTTTGCTCATTTTTTTTGGCCTTTTAAATTTAAGCTCTGCTCCCGTTGTGGAAGAGCACTGTCTCAGGCTTCTTGTGCCAGTGGCTGCAGGTCTTGGCTGTTTACCTGGTGCTGCACTAATGTTGCCCTGAGGACCCTCTTGTTTGTTGCTATACTGAGGGGGTGGGGTAGGGTGGGAGGTAGCTGATGCTGCTGGAGGCTGCAGGGGTCTGGCCACTTATCTAGTGCTGTGCAGGGGTCCTAGTGCTGGTATCTAGGACATGCTGAGACTGGTGGGGTGTTTCTGCATTTACCCGGAGCTACACTGAAGCATGTGGTGGTCTGGCCTCTAATGGCTGTCTGTTTGCCCATGCGATTCTCAAAGCTAGAGTCTGCCTGTTCCCTTGGCTATCCTGAGACACATGGGGAGTCCTGGTGTTGGTGTTTGTGTGCTCTACTTCACTGGGGCTCAGGATCTTCCACTGGTTTGCTGAGGTGGGGCTTTCTACTAGCTTGCTGGGACACTTCCTGGGACTGTTCTCTCCTTTTGCCTGAGTGAGACAGAACTTTCTTGCCAACCTTCCTGATTTTTGGAGTTAAAAAATTGTTTCACCCCATCTTTTTGCTGGTTCTCCTCTTCCAGGATTTGTTTGGGGGTGCTATTTTATGGTTGTTTGGAGGTGAATATGGAAGAGTTATGGTGATTCACTGCTTACTCTGCCATCTTGGCCCCTGGAAGTCATGGACATCTTTCACACAGAAAAGGACTTAAATATAATCTGTAGCACCAAACTATGTAACAAGGAACTTATTAGAATAGCCAGTTATCTAGAAATATGATATTTTGACTTTTGAGGTAGGTAATGACAGCCTAATTACTAGAAGTGTTCAACCACAGCTTAGGTTACATGTCAGGGATGTTGGAGAAGGCACTTTTATATTTGATAGGACTTCAGGTTATATGAATTCCAAGGTCTGTACTAACTCCAGGATTTAAACAAAAATACTTTGGTACCATTGCTAGTCTCAGTTTTCTAGGTGATTGTGTTCCAAAAATTCATTTATAAATTTGTTGTATGGAATTTGAAACTCATTTCCCTCTTCAGAACAATGCTTATATAACCCACAGTGTAGGCAGAGTGTGATATTAATGTAACTCATATGTTCCAGGTTCTGGGAGTGAGGAAATTGAAGGAGAAGGAATTCAATTTAGTTCACCAAACATTTATTCATTGCCTGCTGTGTGCTAAATTAAATAGTCCTCCCTTTTCTTAAGGAGCTTAATTTCTAATTAGTCTATTGTAGTGACAGAACAATAGGCACACAAGTAAATAAATACAAAGTAAGTCTATACAAAATTATTTTCTTCTCATTTTTGTGAAATTTGAAGAAACCAGTTATTGCTGGCAGACCCCTGGCCCACAGCCCCTGATAAAACCCCCAGAAAGAATGGACTCAGACCTTTTGGCATTTAGCAAATGTCCCTGGGGCTCTGTGGCTCCGCCAAGGAGTGTCAATAGATAAGATCATCCCACCAAAGGAGGACCTGTCAGAGTCTTTGATCTGTCAGGGTCTTTGATCTTTATCCCCTGGACCACCTTGTGACCTGGCCTGTAAATTTCAAAGATAATTAACCACTGTACCTTGTTTTTTTCTCTATAAATATGACTCCTTCAGCTTTACTCGAGGCCGTTCTGATTTGGGTCGAACCCCGAACGGTAGCCGGCTAATAAATTCTCCAATTAAAACTTATGCTCTATGACGTGTCTTGCTTGCTCTTGGTATAACATTTTCACAGTGAAAAGACTTGGCCTATGTCAGATTTTGACATGGGTGAAGTCAGGAACTGTGTTTAATTTTGTCTTTGTATCCCCCAGCACTTAGCTCAGTGCTAGGCATGTAATAGACACTTAATGAATGCTTGTTGACTGGTGACTTAGGTGCCATTCCACCTTTCCTTTTCTGTACCCCTCCTATTTCGGCGTTTCCCTGGTCTCCAGTCTATTTATGGTACCCTGAGCCATTCAGTGAAGTAGCTATATTTGATGGGTTAAGTTAGAGAAAGAATTAAAAGGACTTCACAGCTTATCTAATATGTGGAATGAGGGAGAGGAAAGAATGACTGGGAGAGCAGTTATGTCATCAAGAGAAAGAAGGAAAGAAATAGGAGGCAGTTCAGTCTGAACTGTGTTGATTTTGTTAGTCGTACATACAGGCAGTTGGAAATGTGACTGGAACTCTAGAGAGACACTTAGGATGGAGTATTTTGACTTAGAATAATAATCTCTATTGAGGTGATATTTAAATCTATAAGGACAGATGGAGATCATCTCAGGAAGCCTGTAGATAGAGAGCAGGGGAGGGCTGAGGCTAGAATCTTGGGAGATAGACGCATACAAGGGGCAGGAAAAGGATGAGGAACCAGCAATTTATCCAGAAAGTCAAGAGAAGGATACAGTATCAAGGAAAAGGGAGTGGTCAGCAGTATCAAGTACTTTTGAGATCAGGGAGAGCAACGACAGAAAAATGCCATTGTATTTAGTTGGTAAGAAGGCCATGTGAGAGAGCTGTATCAGGAGCGGATTAGTGAACAGAGTTGGGATAGTTGAGATCTAAGTGGTGAGGTCTTCTGTTTAGAGTGCAGGGTCAGGAAAAGATGAGACTGATGCCTAATGGAAAGATTCGGAATAGCTGATGTGGGAATGTTAAGTCAAAGTAGTAAGACATCTGATATAGATTCTACATATACATTCATATTAAACATATTTTCACATTAGTCATGTTGTAAAGAGGAATTAGAATGAATGGGAGGAACCCCGAGAAAGAAAAAACAAAACAACAACAAAAAAGTGCAAATAATATGCTTCCATCTGCATTCAGACTCCAAAGTTCTTTCTCTGGTTGTGGACAGACGATAAGAGTCTTTTGGAGTTATCCTAGATCCTTGCATTGCTGAGAAGATCTAAGTCTGTCAAAACTAGTCATTGCAGTGTGGCTGTTACTGTGTACAGTGTTCTTCTGGTTCTGCTCTTTTCACTCAGCATCAGTTCATGTAAGTCGTTACAGTTTGGCTTATTTTAGCCATCATAATATTTGGTCAGTACTTTGGAATTAGATCTCAAGTGAAGCACTTCACTATGTGTAATCCCCTAGGAATTTTAAGCATTTATTTGAAGTCTACTATGTGCCTAGCCCTATGCTAAGTGTCAGGCGATACAAAGAAAAAAAAGTCCCTTGGTCTCAAAGATCTCAGTCCAATGGAGGAAGCATCTGCCAACAACCATGTACAAATACACTGCATACAGGATAAATTGGAGATAATCAGTAAAGAGAGGGCCGTAGAATTAAGGAGGATCAGGAAAGGGTTCCTGAGGTGTCACTATTCATAGATAAAATCCCAAATGCAGCTCTCAAGTGCCAGACAAAACAGATTAAAATATAATTGGGAAATTTTAACAAAATAAAAATACAACATGTAGTAATTCATTTGTTTCAGTCATGTCTCACTCTCCATGACCCTATTTGGGGGTTTTCTTGACAAAGCTACTGGAGTGGTTTGCCATTTCCTTCTACAGCTCATTTTATAGCTAAGGGTAAGTGACTTGCTCAGGGTCACAAAGCTAGTAAGTGTCCAAGGTCAGATTTGAATTCAGAAAGATGAGTCTTCCTGTCTTCAGACCCAGCATTCTATCCCCTGTGCCCCCTAACTGGTGAAACTACAATATAGATAATGTTAGTTTGTGGTTTTCTACCTCAGTATCTGTGGACAGGGATCCATTCCTATTTGAGTTTGACACCATTGCTTAGAAGGTGGAATTTTAGAAATTGTTAAAGCACAATATTATCAAATTTAGTTTTTGTTGGATTTTTGTTCCTGTTCTTTTGATTGAAGGCTGATCAAATGAAATGGAAAGTAGCATCAGAACATATCTTTGCCACCAAAAATGTACCTTCGTTGTGTTTAGTGTCAATGTAGATAAATATTCAAGACACATTTTAAACTTGAGGGAAGATTAAAACATATACAAACCAGTTCGCCATTGAAGGAAGTAGGAGATGGAAATGAATACCTTTTCCTGGACCTTTGTATTGAGGAAGTTCTTAGATGAGTTCTATTTTTTGCGTTACTGCCTTCCTTCAGAGACAATCTTCCTTTTCTCTAACAGTTATGAAAGAGTGCGTTTATATAATATTGGAAATTAAGAATTCCAAAGCTGGTGACATCCAGAACAAAGAGCTCATGAAATGCCTACAAACCTGTCTTTTGCATTTCTCTAGTGAGCTAGTCAGGTTTTTTTTGCTGCATACTTAGGCATTACTGAGCATTGTGACAAACTATTTGGAAAAGACTAATCTTAAACCTCTTCATTATATTCATTGTTTCCTCTTCATTGTATCCTCAGATTCCAATATGAAAAATAATTTTGCCAACTAGCTTAGCAGATATTTTCATTCATCTGTATTCAGTAGGGGATAAAGAGAGAACATTATTAGAAAGATGAACACTTCCCCCTTGAAGTTTGTGGAGCCATGTTCCACAGCTGAAATTGATAATGTTAAATATTATTGCTCCACATCAAGTGTTAAAAATGATCACATTTTCAGTTTTTCTTTTTCTGTCCATATTGTGAAATCCAAAATTAGAAGCCAAGCATATCACAATTCAGTTGAATTTTACCTAAACATGAAAGTAGTTCTTTTTCTTCAGCTTTCTGCTTGCATCACTTTTTCAAAATGGAATTTACATGTATATTTTCAGATAGTTCATAAATTCTAAAACAGCCACTGGAAGAGAAATATATTTTTAATCACCAATCAAGCATTTATTAAGTACCTGTTGTGTACCAGGCACCATTCTACAAATGAAGTAGTCCAGTCTCTGGTCTCAAGGAGATTACAGTCTATTAGGGGAAACAACATGTACATGTATAAGTATATGCAAAATAAATGTAAAGTAGATATACACAAAGTAGTTAAAAAAGGCACAGTATTTATATTTTACTATGGGCTAAACATGGTTCCTATTTTACAGAAAGTCCATCCACTGTGATTAATCAGATTCACAATTAAGGAATATTTCATTTAACTTTAGTTCTCGAAGGCCCCTTAGAGCTCATATCAATCCAACCCCCTTTTTTCTTACAGATGAGGAAACTGAGGTCCAGAGAAACGAAGTGATTTGTCCAAGATTATACAATAGGTTAGTGGCAGAACCAGAGCTAGAGCCTAATTCTTTCAACTTTCAGGTTCAGCTCTCCTTTGATCATACCATACTGTGTCCAATGTTACGTAAATACTGTAGGGTTTTTTTGAACCAATAGCTTAGTGGGGAAAGATAAAAGAGATAGCCTGCAGCTACATGGGAGCTTTGCTTTTTGGGGGAGGTTTGTTTTGTACATTTTCTGAAGTAATTATTAATTATAAAGTAATGTTCTTGTAGGAAAGAAAAAAAGTGGTTAATCCAAGCCTGATGAAATGGTGTGTGTACTCTTCCACAAAATAGTTCCCCCACCTCTCCCTGAAATTAAGGAGGTGCATGTCTTTATCTCTTTTCCAATATTGTTCAACTTTGTTTCTTTTTGTTTATATTTTTGTGATTGTCGTATATACTCTTTTCCTGGTTCTACTTACTTGACTCTGCAAGTTCATTTAATTTTTCTAATATTTCTTTGACTTTATTTTAATTTCTTAGGGTACAATAATATTCCATTATACTTCTATGGTACAGTTTATTTAGCCAGTTCTCAATTGATGGTCACCTACTTTGTTTCTAGTTCTTTGCTACCAAAAAAAACGCAAAAAATAAAAAACATTGTTGGCACCTTTCTCTTTGTCCACAAAATAAGTTTCGACTGATTAAAAGACTAGTTGATTAATAGATACCAAGTGTTAAAAACTATAACATTCATTATATGACAGACCCTTAAGATGTTTCATTTCCCTCATACATAGCCATAATCCATTACAGTTTAGAAGTATAAAAACTATTCAGAGTTTTAAAATATAACTGAAAGAGGAAAATCTTTACATTTTTTATAAGGTTTTATAAGTTAAATTGCCAAACAAAACAAAACTTTTCTCTCTTTTGGTCATTAATGGGAGATTGTGTTTCATTTGTAGAAATCTGACCTCAGATGCTGCCAGCTAAGTGTATGAGTCATAGTTGGATGTTAATAATGACACGTTTATTTTCTTAGGTGCTGTCATACTTCTCGGGAGAACCAACATGTTTCGCTTTAACCATCCCAAGGAAGCTGCCAAACTCAGGGAAAAGAGAAAGGTGAGAGAAATCAAGTTAATTACAGGGGAACCGTTGTGACTAGTCTGAATTTTGGAGGTGCTTGTTATCTCTTAGGTGTTAGAGCCATTTGCATCGTCAAGGAGGAGGGTTCTGTGAGGCCGTGCTGATTTTATGGATCTTCTCTCCCTGACTCTTTACTCATTTGGGGAGGATGATAGATATCATCTAGAATAGTAGTCAAAGCACACCAGAACTCCCATAATTCAGCTCTTCCTAACAGCCCAAATTTTACCAGGTGCATTAATTGTTCTTCTTTTGTGCAAAAAAATGGGAATCCCATGGGTACAGTAGATTATAACTACCTTTTTTCATTCAGTCACTCAGTAGACATTTATTATGCACTTACTGTGTGCCAGGCATCATACTAAATCCTGGGGATACAAAGAAGGCAAAACACAGTCCCTGCTCTCAAGGAGCTGATAATCTAATGAGGGAGACAACCTGAAGACAGCTACATACGAACAAGAGAAATAAAGAATAAATTGGAAATAATCAATAGAATGAAGGCACTATACAAGATGACATTTTAGCTGGGGCTTGAAGGAAGCCAGAAATCCCAGGAGGTAGAGAATTACACGGATAGGGGACAGCCAGTGGAAATGCCCAGAATCTTGAATGGGAGTGTCTGATCATAGACTATGAAGGCTTCGAGGAATAATAAGGTGTAAGAACACTGGGAAAGTAGAGCAGGGCCAGGTCGTGAAAGGCTTTGAATGACAAACAAGATTTTATATTTGATCATGGAAGTGATAGGGAGTCATTGGCATTTATTGAGTAGAGGGGTGATATTATCTGGACTTTAGGAAGATTAATTTGACATTGAAGTGATTAATGGTCTCAAGTAGTAAGACAGTTGAGGCAGGGAGACCAACTAGGCAATCTGTCCTCACCTTGACAGATGGTATGCTGCAAAATATGGTGGATTTGGAGTCAGAAAACCTGGGTATGCATCTCAGCTTTATTGCTTATCTCCTGCTTATGTGACAAGTTACCCTAGGTCTCGGTTCTTCACTTGGACAATTAAGTAGTACGACTAGATGGCCTTTCAGCTCCCAAATCTAACCTTAGAATCTTATGATTTAACCCTGCCCCCATCTTTATTTTGATTATTAAGGGGAATTTCCCAATATACAGAGCCTTTTGTAATCTGTCCCTGTGGAATACCAGGTGCCTACTTAAATGATTTGGGGGAACTTGGTTTGGAAAGTATATACTGGCATTCATCATTTCTGTTCCTCATATACATCAGTACTTTTAATTCTAAAAAGGAAAATACATGTGTGCCTTTCACCGAAAGTCTTTTTATGACATGGAGATGTCCTGGTCTTCTTCAAGACTCTTGCTAGCAGAATGTGTAAGCTCTGGCAGATCTAACCAAACTAGGAAAGCTTTTAACAGCCTAGAGATGGACTGTGTCTGATGACCAGGGACCAGCCTAACTAAATAGAGAGGCTTCTCAGCACCATTCAATGACATCCACGTGATACATTTTTTCGGACATAACAGCTCACGTAGACTTTCCACTCAGGCATGGAGAAATTGCATTCTGCTTTGGGCCAACCAGTACCTACACCAAGAAAATAAAAACTTCTCGAAGTGTAATCATTCTCATATGTGTGCTTGGTTTTTAGCAATAAAAAAAAAACTGTTTAGATAATATACATGCTAGGTTTTGATTATTGAAAAAGTTAACAGACACGCTTTGTGTTCTCTTCTTAGAGTGGACTTTTGTCTTCCTTCAGTTTGTCAATGACTGACCTCTCAAAATCATGTGAGAATCTCTCAGCTGTCATGTTGTATAATCCAGGGTAAGTACTGTCAGAGCTACAGTTTTGATTATTAATTGCAATATTATTTTGAGTGTTATAGGGTCACTCTTCAGTTTTTTAGCAGTTAAGTGTGTTGAATAGATTTTTCTAGGTTCCAATGCAGGAACATGTCAAACACTAAAACCAGTATTTATCTTTTGAGAAACAGGACGAGAACAATGATTGAATGAATTTACTTAAAAACTGAGCTTCTCTAGGCCTCGGTGGCCTCACCTGTAAAGAGGGGAGAAAACCAGTCTTTTCTGTGCCTGAAAGCAAGGGATGATGTCTTGAGAGCTCTTTTATTTCTAAGATCCAGGGCTCTATGATTTTATGAGTCTTCTTGGCCATCAGAAATCGTGTAACCAAGGGACTCTGACACAGAATATGTGAGCCAAATCTTAGAATGAATGAAGGTCCCAAAGGATCTAATGGGCGTTCATGAAGTAGCTTGTTTATCTATGAGATCTAGATCAGCAAACCTAAAAAACACTAATCTGAAGGCTCCCAGGTACCTTTCCTTGTGGAAGTCATGAAAGATCTACTTAGCTCTTCACACAGAAGTTAATTAAGTACTGCCCAGAGGCCCATAGAATGAATGCCTTACCTATAAGTGGCTAACAAGGAGGTGGTTATTAGATAAGTAAATCTACTCTTATTGTGGGATTTAGAGCCCTCAGGGACCTTAGGAATCATCCTGTCTATCCATTCCCCCAAGTGGAACAGTCATTGTGGCAAGGGCAGGATTATAGTTCAGGTTTCCTGATACCTAATCCAATACATTTTCTCTTTTGGTAAAGATTTACTGCCTAGGAATATCAGGCTCTTCATCAGTGGCTGACTTCTCAAAGAAAACTAGAAATAGCCCCTTGGCTGTATAACTTGCTATTTAGTGGCATAGGTTTGTATTTTAGTATGATTGCCGTAAAGTGAGCTTTAGATTATATCTCTGATGTTTGAGAGTGTATGCATGTGGTCAGATGAAAGATAACTTTCAAAGGGACTTGCTACTATGGTAGTTATGTCTTTTAAATTTATTGGAACAGTTCTAGCAAATGTGTCCTCTTATGACCAAGATAAAATAGCTTACAAGCTTGCTCTGTTTAAATATTAACAGTCAGTAGGGAGAACTGCAGTTTAAATACTGTATTCATGTCTGTTTAATATTATTTAACAAAATTAACGATTTTGCCTGCTATACTAGAACTTTACCAAATCCACATGGAACTTAGGACTGATTGTCTTGTCTAAACATCACCCTGCATCATTATTGCCACTTTCAGTGCCTGTTACTTCAATTGGACTTTGGTAGTTTAATTTGGTTTCAATGTTTTGAGAGTCAGAAGGGTTAGTAATAAACCTTATGCCATTTTATCCTTCCATCCAATCATGATCTGACTGTGTGCCTTGGAAAATGTCTAACAGCAACTTTTATACACAAGAATGTGTGCTTTAAAATACTGCCTAATCATTACAATTCTTCAAATAAAAGTCATCCTCTGAGATGCCCCAGCTTTTCCTATTAATGAAATTCCAAGACAGAAGCTTAGTTCAAGAATTCTGGGTCATTCTGGTAAAGGTTATTATCAAGTCATGTCCCCAGGTACAAGGCTGTCAGTTATCAAAGAACTCCACATATAGTATGTAGGGAAGAAAACTCTCTGAAATGGGGTATTTCACAGAAAACAGTTCAGGTCAGTGACTAATCTCTAAAATCATACTCAGTGTGACTACTTTCTCCTAATCACTTTTTGAACTTTCAGAGAAAGGGAGAGACCATGTGCACTGTACTAAGCACTGGGGATACAAATACAAAAGCAGGGCAGTCCTTGTTCTTTAGGAGTTTGCATTCTGTTCGAAGGTGATAACTGCACGTAGGTTCAGCTTCATGGTATATGGCCATATAAGACCAGGAGCTATTTAGGATCCAATAAGCAACAGTAAGATGATGGAGCTTGGAGGACCTTGGGAAGGAGTGCTAGGGTAGATGGTCCCTGGCTAATTAATAATCTTTTGAAAGGAGGTAACCATCAGAGTTGATTCAGTTCTGTGTGATCTCCAAAAGAGGTTGGCCTAGGGGTTGGGGGGTGAGAGGGTGGTTCAGCATCCAGCCAAGAGGAAGAGTCCAGTTCTCAGGAGACACTTGGTAGTGAGAGTTGGGGTGGGGAGGAGGAAGATCCTGGATTCCCAGCTCTAGTGGTGGCTGATAGTACTCTCATGGTTTGACACTGCCCTTTGGTAGACTTGGGGAGGTTTGTCACACTGTCAGATCATAAGATCATAAATTTAGACCTTCAGGTGACCTTAGAGACAATTGAGTTTATTCCCCTGACTTCATATCCATTCGCAGATAATAAAACTGATAAACAGATTAAGTTGACTTGCCTAGGGTTACACAGCTAGTCTCAACAGTCGCAGCATTCTCAGGCAAAATTTGAACACAGGTCCCTCAGATTCCCAATTCAATGCCTATTCACTTGTCATGAGGCTGCTAGTACTGGTCTGCCTTCATCTTAATTATTAAGGCTACATAGAAGATAACTTCCATATTCACTGTTAAAGAGTATTATATATTGTTCTCATGGCTTAACAGAATATTTTTCTCTGTTGATCCCAGGCACATGCAAGATTTATTATTCAGATGTCATGTGAGCAGATTACTGTCACTCTTATTTTACTGCTTGTTATAAAAGAAATTCTATAAATCATGATGTAATTGAAAAAATTTCATATATTGCTTTATTGAAAAAAAAGTAGATATCTTATTGGGTGGCTAGGTGGCACAGTGGATAGAGCACTGAGTCTGGAGTCAGAAGACTTATCTCCTTGAGTTCATATCTGACCTCAGACACTTACTAGCTATGTGACCCTGAGCGAGTCACTTAACCCTCTTTGCCTCAGTTTCCTTATCTGTAAAATGGTCTTGAGAAAGAAAGGGCAAACCACCGAAATAACTGAACAACAACAGCAAAGAAGTCTCCTGCTCCAGTGATTTAACAAAATAATAACTAAAGCTATATTTCTGCTATTTATTTCTCATTTTGAATGTTACAAACTTAGTAGGTGCAGAGATTTTCAAGGTTAAATTAAGAATCGCAGTTCACAATGGAAGAGCAATGACAAGCATATGTGTTACTTGGGGCCAGCTGAACTAGTTGACTTTCAAATCCAGATACTAAACTTGTAAAAATGATGTTGAGCCCCCAGCTTGAAAAGTGAAATAAAGTGCATTGCCTGTAGGTCATCTAGATCCGGACAAAAATAAATCAGGAAACACTGATTATCGTGTGTTCAGCACTGGGCTGAAAGCTGTGGGGAGTATAAAAGGAGTGATATGTGAGTATTTATCTTCAGGAAATTTACAGTCACATAGGAGTAGGTTAAAACACTTGGAACAGCAAGATGAAGCAGTGCGTGATGATGAATAGAATGAGTTTGATGTTCAAGCTGCCTGAAACCCAAATGCATGAGCCACCACCATGACATTCTAGAGCCCATTGGAGACAGGCTGAAGATAGGGGACCTGCCGCCAGAGGGCTCCCTTTTTCCTCCCTATTCCTTCCTTTGCCTCAACTTTTGACTGCTCTCAAGACTTGGATGAGATGGGAATCCATAACTCTGTTCCTTCCAGGGAAGTGAAAGTACACCAGGCCCTACCATCTGCCCCACCTCCACTTCCTGGGATCCTCCTGGCACTGTCATCTGATCTACCTAGTCTAATGATCTTTGGATCTTGCCATCTCATCCACCGCTGCCTTGTTAGAACTTTCAGGCCTCTCCCTCTGTCCTAGAAGTGCACTTTCTGAAATTACAATGTGAACTTCTTGAGACTAGGGACTTTTCTGCTTGTATGCCCAGTGCTTAGAGTAAAGTATGCACATTTTTATTCACTCATTCATTAATGAGAAGGACATGATTCATATATTTCTCTAGCTTAGAAGGCTACCAGTGACAAGGAGGTGGTAACAAGTAAAGGAAATTGCCTCCTGAGACCTACTGTTTCCTCAGCTTATATTGTCTCCTTCAGCTCTAGTTGCTTATTTGGTCATGATACTTGCATTGACCCATAATATCATCTTATTTCACAACTTCAGGTCAAAGTCAGATCTTTTATTTTTGTGACATTATCATTTATACTTGGTCTTAACCACAAGAGTTACTAATTGCCAGCCTAAAATCTATCTAGATGAGGCAGGCAATGATTTTTACTTCACTGGTTGGGAAGGCTTTATATAAGAGTTTCCATCTGTTTGAGAGCTTGGTGGATTTGAAGAAACAAAGAAGTACGAGTAACACAGATTGCTTTACTTGGATGAGGAAATTCAAGGAGCCAGAAATGAGGGTGGCAGGGGTGGAACACTGAGTATGCTGGTTTAGCTGAGTGGAAGGTTTATGTTGGAGACTAATGGATGATGATCCAAAAGGTAGGGAAAGGCCAGATTGTGAGTGGTATTGAGTGCCAGGGGATGAAGATTTGATCCTGAAGGCAAAAGGTAGATATATATGTATGTACACACATACATACACACAAATCTACATGAGAACAAGAGTGATAATTGAATAAGTTGCCCCAATCTACATCTATACATGTAGAGATAGACAAAGGAATGGATAGAGAAATAGAAAAGATAGAGATAACAATAGAGAGAAATAGATTAAAACTTCTTGGTAGTGCTAAATGAATTCTTGTATTAAATTTGTTCAGTTCAGTGCATTAAACATTTAATGAGTACCTACTAAGGGAAAGACCCTTTGTAATTAAGTTTATTTTAAAATATTTTATTTTAGTTACAGAAAGTAGTATTGGAACTTAAAAAATTACTGACCATACCTAAAATGTACAGTATGAGGCATGACAGAGAATTATAGCTTTACTGGCATTTTTGTATCCCTTTTATTCAAATTTGGCTTCTGCTCCATGTTAAATTGGGAAAAATATTCTGATATTCATAAGGGGAAAACCACAAACTAACCTTCACAAAAAGAATTTAAACATATGCTAATCCTAAAGCTAACATTAAGGAGTGCCACAGTAAATGCTTTGTCTCAAAAGACCAGAGTATGCAGTGTGATTCAGGACAATTTAATCTGTATCTACATTTTGGTCACAGTAGAATTTTGTTATAATGAATCTATTTCTATGAACTGAAAATGAATCTGAAATAACATAGCTTCTCTATTTGAACTAACAAGTGATAAGAATTGTCATAAAAGTAATAGATTAGAACCAGAAGGGACCACAGAAATCATGTAACCTGCCATATGCCAAAACCAGCACTGTATAGATGTGAAAACCGTAAGTCAGGTTGGGGCAGAAAAAAGGGCGGTGGCTGGGGGAGAGGGGAAGTGATGTGTGTGAAGTAACTCACCAGAAGTCACAGAGCTAGTTAATGAAAGATCCATGCAGCACCAGGACCAAGTGACCTATGCTCTTTAGTCCAGTGCCTTAAGACACCGAGTCTTAAGGAAACCATCTCCTTTGGAAATGGTTTAAGATTCTAAAGACTGTACACATGACAAGAGTGCTGAAAGTGATTTCAGCACACATTGAGAATGACTCACTGATGTCAACTTTAGCTTTTTCCCTTAGCTTAAATCAAAGTAGACATCTTAGAAATAAGAACTAATAACTTAAACATTTATCCATAGTACACAGGAAAGAGAGTTCGTTGTGATACTTGAAATAGGAAAATGTGATGTTAGTAAAAAGGATCATTGTTGTTTCCTTGGGTTTAACCAGAGGAAAAGTTCTGTGAAACATTCCAATACATATTTTATCTTTTTTTTCTTCCTTACTTTCCTGCCCTGTAACTTTTACAGTGAGTGCACAAATCGCAAGTGAGCCTCATTCTGAGGTCTTCAGACTACATGCAGATGCTCCTTATTTGGTATCCTGGGCTTCAGTCAAGGGCTTGCAAGTTGCAGTCTCCTGCCCTGTTAATAGTTCAGTTCTCCAAGGACCTGTATTACTATCTATGTGGATCTCTCAAGTGTCCATAAAATTATAAGCCCTCTATTTCTAGGTCATCTGAAAATGGTTTATCTTACATCCAATCTGGCTATGAACTTTTCCCACCAGACCGATTCTCTTATTGTAGATTCTCAGTCCATCATTGTCCTATGCTCAAAGTTTTTTCAGCTTTATAAGATTTTCAGGATGTTCTGCATCCTTGGCATAACATTAAGAAACTAGAGATGTTACCAAATGTGACTTCAGAGAAGGATTTTGGAGGAGGCTGAATGACTAAAGAAAAAAGAAATTCATTCTCTCAGGATGGTGCATTTGGATCTGTTAGATTGGGTTGTCTTATAACTAACCTGTTGTTTTATGGTTATAGAAGCGAGCCTTTACTTACTCATTTGACTGTGCCGGGGTAACAGATGATGACAGTTCAGGTCATCATCCTGCTCCTTTTAAGCTTTCCCCATGTCTCAGTCATTTAGAGCTTACACCTAGTTGACTTCAGCCAACATTTATGACACACCTTATGAAACAGCCAGTCTGATAGATACAGAAGGAAAGAAAACACAGTTTTTGCCCTTCAGAAGCTTAAAATCTAGTTGAAAAAATAATGCCTTACATTGTGTAGAGCTTGACTCTTTGCAGTGCATATTCCCATCCAGTATCTCATTTGATTCTCACAAGTGATCCTGTGATATGTTATTATACCTTGGGCAGGTATTATCATATTTTATTCAGCAAAGAAATGACAACTTAGAATTGCTCTGTGGTGACCTACCCAAGATCACACAGCTAATAATGAATGATCTGAGACTTGCAGCTAGTAGGGCAAGGCTTTCTCACTCCCCTATGCTGTATTTGCCCCTCAACTAATGTGTCTTTGCTGCTGGTCCCCATTTCCTTTACTTTTCCTCTCTTTAATATGAATATTGGCTGAGGGCCCTTTAAACGATTGCATTTTTATCATGCTTGGGGACCTTCTTAACTTTTACATATAACAAGGTATAAATCCTATTGGGTATTTAAAAAAATACAACTTAAATCTATTTGTCTCACAGACAATTTCCAAACAAAATAAGATTCCCAAGGGAAGATGTCAGACTTTCAAATTATTTTTTTTCCTCCTTATTCGGTGAAACCAATTTTATTCCCAAAGCAACAGGTATTAAAAAAAATAGGCAAGAGGTTTTTCTTCAATACTAATAATTTATCAAAAGATTCTTTGAATCAACATATGTAATAAATTACCTTTAGCTTTTAAAGCATTCAAAAGTAAAACTAGCTACATGTTATATTGACACCTGAGAATCCATTTTCAACTCCCACAGATTAATGAAGTCAAGTTCATCATTTGGCCTATGGTTTTCTGAACTTGTTTTTGGCCACCACTTTAATCTTCTTTTAAATCCATGATTTGTACACATGCATGGCCATTTGGTGCCAGAAAATTTTTGGATGAGGCTTAGTATCCCTGTTGCTTCCTTTGGGAATCAGCCTCTTTTTGGACCAGAGCCCAGTCAGTCTCTTTGCCAGGAAGTAATTTCTCTCCAGGAGAAACATTCCCCTCTCAAATGACACAGTGTCTTTAAGAAAAGACTAAGCTGACTGATGAAGTTCTCCTTCACTTTGCCCTGGAATTAGAAACAGGTGGCTGATTTGGCTAGGTTCAGGAGCTCTTGCAGCCTCTTGGATGTGTCATAAATGAAATTCCATAAATTCTCGGTTCATTTCCATTTTGAAAATAAAAGAAATTCCTCACCTGCCCATTGCTTTCACTCTGCTCCTAACCATGGGTATGCATTTGGGTGACGAAGTTGATTTCTTGCAACAGGACAGCCAGAAGCCTCATGATTAGGATGCTAGAACTAGACACGAGGTTGCTGCTGTCACCGTTTTATAGATGAGGAAACTGAGGCTGAGAACAGTTAAATTGTTTGCTCAGGGTCACAGAGTTGTTAAATATCTGAATGAGACTGGATTTGAACTCAGGTCTTCCTGACTTCAGGTCCAACATTCTATCTACTGTGCCAACTAGTTGCCAGAAACCCTGTTTTTACTTCTGTGTTAATATAAGAAAAAAATCACTGGAGAATCCCGCTTTTGTTCTGGTAACTCCAATTTTTTTTTCTCTTTCATCTCCCTTCTTGCTTTATTGCTAGTGTCCAAATTTTGTTCTGCCTTTTCTCGTTGACCTCGAGCACAGAAGTCTTCTCCACGTCTTTAGCTATATTTATGGTGTCAGCAATTCTAGTAGTCTCACTGAGTTTTAGCTGATGGTTATTTATTGTGTAGTTTATTCCACAACGTCCCACCATTTTTCCAATTCTAGGTTTGCTGCGAGGCTCATTTCTTTTTCTTCCCTAGCTTTGTTCTCAGTTTTCTTTGATTTTTTAGGAACCATTTACTAATTTTATGATTGCTATAGATTACTCTAAATAGCTTATAAAGGGATGTTGGAAAACTCTTGGTAGAAGCACTGTGCCTGTGGGTTTTATCTTTTTTTGTCTTTGTTGTAATAGATTAACATTAATTGCTTGTTCTTGACCCTATCACTGACTATGATACCATAGTGAGCCCCTTTAAACTATAAGCTTGCTCTGCACTGTATGATTTCAGAGAAAAAAAAAGAAAATAAGCTGTTGAATTTAAGAAAGAATATGTAATTTAGATTTATATTGTCTGGGTAGTATTTTGTTACTGTATTCTAGGCATTGTGGAAATAATTCTAAAACTTAATTGGTAAACAAAATGAGCTAATGTCACTACTTCATGTAAAATTAAGAATCAAAAATTAAAAAAAAACTATTACATAGGTTGCTGTGAAGACAAATGTCCTTTCCTACGGACTTAAATGGAAGCATGGTTTTAATTTTAAAATTCATAGCTTATTTGCTTCATTACATATTACCAATGTCTGCAAGTCATTTGGTTAGGCAGATGCTAATGTGGTACATCTGTACTTCTGTGGGCCAACTTCATTCCATTCCTTGGTCCCTACTGCATTTGTAACCAGGATCTGATCATTCATAATGAAGTACCTTTTGTCATGGTAGACTGGTAAGAGTGAGAGGGACTTGTTGCTTAGCTAGAGAAACATGCAAATCATATATGGTATAAAGTTCTGTATTGTCTTTATATAAGAAGGACAGCTTTATAATATTCTATGTAAACAAATAAGCAATTTTTAGCAAGAAAGACAACCGGTGAAGCAGGAAATGTAACTGATCAAATTGGGGAATGTTATAACATGATAGCTCAACATTTTGAGGTTTTGTTTTTCTATCCCACTGTAGTATACTATATGGTCTATTCCATATTAGTATAGTAGCTAGCATAAACTAGACAAGATTATAATATCCATTTGGAAGAACAAAAAATGAAGAATCAAAAAGGAAATAATATGACAGAGTACAAATGAAGTAGCCGTAGCATGACACATCACAGCACTAATCATTAAAACCATTTGGTATAGTTTAAAAACAGCAAAGGAGATCAGTAGAATAGATTAGATAAGCTAAAAGCAGAAGCAGTTTATCGTGGTAGGCCAGTTTTTGAAAAACACAAGAATATAACGTATTATAGGAAGGACTTAGTTTTGATATGAACTTCTGGAAAAATTGCAAAGAAGTCTGGTAGAAATTAGGATTAGACCAACATTTTACACCACATATCAAAATAAACTCAAATCACACAGCCAACTTGAATATAGGTTCACATTGGGATACATCTTGTGATGAAAGGGAATGAATTTTTTTAAAGTTTTTTCAGCATAATTCCAAGTTGCTTTTTTGTTCCAAAAATATTTTATTAGTTTACTTATTGGTATAACCCTACCAATACTATTTCCATTTTTTGTCATCTTTGTCAATTTGCTGGATGTATGGTGAGACCTCAGAGTTATTTTGATTTTCATTTCTCCTAATGTGAATTATTTGGGACATATTTTCATTTGGTTGTTAATAGTTTAAAATTCTTCTCTTTTTTATTTTTTGAAATTCTTCTCTTGAAAATTGTTTTTTCATATCCTCCAACCACTTGTCCGTGGTGAATGACTTTTGTATTAGGTACCTATGTTAGATAGTTGTTGGTCATCATACCCTTATCAGAAATATATGATGTTAGACCTTTCTCTCTTGACCACATCTCTTATTCTAACTGCAATTATGGTATTTTATGAAATCTTCTTAATTTCATGTAATGAAAATGATCTATTTTTTCTTTCATGATATCTTCTATCGCTTTGGTTAAGAATGTCTACCCTACTCTGGCCATACTATGAAAGGTACTTGCTATGGTTCCCTTCTAATTCTTTAATGGTGAAGCATTTTATATTCAGGTCACATTTCCATTTGAACATATTGTGGCGTACGGTGTAGATCAATGAATTAAATGGTCTTTTAAGCACCTACTATCTGCCAAACACTGCGTTAGACATGGCGGATGCAAACACAAAGGTGAAAATGTTCATTTCCTCAAGTAATTTACATTTTTATGGAAGAGAAAATATGAACATATATAGTATATTAAAAACGTGTATAAGACTATACAAAACACATATAATGCAAATATAAACTAACATTGAAAGGATAGAGACTTGCCACAGTGGGTGGGTAGAAGGCAGTAAATGCCTCATGAAAAAGAGTAACTTGGGTTGAAACTTGAAGGAAATCAGCGCTTGCAAGACACAAGAGGTGAGGACAGAGAGCATTCCAGAGACTAGGAAAAATCACACAGATAGGATGTAGAGTGTTATGTATTTGGAACAAGTGGCCAATAGAGTGCATGGAAGGAAATGATGTGTAAGAAGGCTGGAAAGTTAGTATAGAACAGGGCCATGTTATAATTATAAACAGTTAGCTTGTATTTAGTCCTAGAAGTAGTAAAGAGTCACTAGAGCTTATTGTGTATGGGGGAGGAGGGGAGGAATTGAATTGGTCATAACTACTTTTTAGGACAATTACAGTAGTTGTGTGAAGTATGAATTGAGTGAAGTGAAACTTGAGACAAGAATAAAGATGTTTGTTTGAACCTATTATCCACTAAACTACTTTCTAATTTTCTTCCCTAAAATTACTCAAGGAAACAATCTTCCCCAAGTAATTTATGTTATTGAGTTTATTTAACACTAGGATATCCAGTTTATTTATTTCTGATTCTGGCTTATCTAATGTGTTCCACTATTGTTTTCTTTTCTTTTTTTTTAAATGTCAAATAATTGTGATGCTAATACTTGAAATATCAGTTAAGTTGGGTGTCTTTGGTTGAGTCTTACTAGGTGCTAAACCCCAGGCCCAAACCCATAGCTACTAGATGCTAAGTCTATGTGGGCATGAAACCCTCATGGTCCTAAGGGGAGTCGCCAAGACCAGAGCCAATAGTAAGAGCTTAAGTTCTGGTCGCTCAGATGACGCCTGATGGCTGCTAAAGAGTGTATAAAAAGAGAGAATAGAGCTATTTGATGGGGCTCTCACTCTTGGTGGAGGGCTGATGTGACGACCCTGGGCAGCTGTAGTTAAGAGCCCTCCAGCTTGTAAACCTAGATGTTAGGACTTTGTTAAACCCTGGTAACTATGCATTGAGATTTGAATCAGACAAAGTCTGTCTGCTGATGTTTGTAATCTGTTTGTGTTTGCTCTGAAGTTCAGGGTGCTGGCTTTTCCCCCTGAACTAAGTGAATGATATTTGTATGCTGGATTAAACTAAGATCATTAACCCCTTAATATTGCTTTCCTTAGTAAAGCAGATCAAAAGAACCTGTGCTGCCAGCATTCTTGTTGTTGGGCTTGTGTTGGTTTTTCACTCCCACAGCAGCTGCTAGCCAAATTGTTCCACTCTTGTTTTACTTTTCTTTTTTTAAAATATCAAATAACCGTGATGCTAATACTTTATGATGTCATTCAAAGTCTGGAAATCCCTTTTCTATTCTTACTTTCCTCCTCTCCCTCACATAACTGCAAGCTCTCCTCTAATCTTCTCAGACCTCCTACAGGACTCCTTTCATTTACTGTTAGCTGAAGACAAGCATCCATATTCACTGAAAAAATTGAGGCCATTTCCCAAGAGCTCCTCCTCTATCCTTGCTCATCATTTCATATCACCTAGAATCTTTTCTCACTGTCTTCTTTACTGTTCTCAAAGAAGTAGTCCTTCCCCTTGCTGAGGTGAGCTCCTTTACGTATCCCCCTTGGTCCTTTCCCCTCTTCTCCAGTAGTTTTCCTCACAACCATCCCTATTTTCTCTCATCTTTTGTATCTCTCTCTCCTCTAGCTTCTTACCTGATAAGATTAAATTTGCCCTTATCTCCCTCATCCTTTAAAAAAATACAGTCTTTCCATCTTCATTAGTTATCATCCTATAGTGCTCTTCCCCTTCATAGCTAAACTCCCTGAGAAAGCCATTTAAACTCAGAATGTCTGATTTCTTTCCTCTTACTCTTTTCTAAATCCTTTATAATCTGGCTTCTAACATCAACTGAAATTGCCCTCTTCAAAGTTACCTGTGATGTCTTAATTGTCAAAATGAAAGTCTTTTTCTTATTCATCCTTCTTCTTGACCTCTGTAGCATTTGACAGTGTTGAAGACTTTGTCTTCGTAGATACTCTTGAGGTATATACTCTTGGATAGTAAGAGAAGGATAGAAGAATTTAGAGAAGTGATAGTTTTTATGGCACACTCTTGGATAATAAGAGAAGAATAGCATTAAGAGAAGTGATAGTCTTATGGTACTCTGTCCATCTCAAGCCACAACTGAGATATTGAATTCAGTTCCAGGTCTCATGTTTGAGAAGGTATGTGAACAAGTTGGAAAGCATCCAAAGAAGGGCAATAGAAATGATGTAAAATTTTGAGTATGCATTGTGAAGATTGGTAGTAGTAACTGGGAGTATTTAGTATGAAGTAGAGAAGATGCGAAAGGGCTTTGGGGAAACATAACAGCTCACTCTAAATGTTAGAAAGACTGACATGTGAAAGAGTAATTAGACTTGCTCTATTTGACCCCAGAAGGTAGAATTAGGCACTGTGAGTGGAAGCCAATTGATTTCAGTTTGTTGAGTTCAGTTCAGTTTCTTGGCAGTTCAAAAATTGCTATATAGAAGTGCAGTGGGCTACCTGAGGAGATAGTGGGTTCTGCCATCACTGGAAAACTTCTAGCAAAGGCTGAGTAATTGCGTCTGGAGTATTATAGGAATTCTTATTAAGGGACCTGTTAGACTAGGTGGCCACTGAGGTTTTTGGAGGGTTCATAGCTATGTGGCCTGTGTCAGGAGACTGTATACCTGGTATTTAGCATAGAAGAAAGAGTCCTCATTACTTGGATGAAGAAGACAGCATCTGGCTAGATTAGGCACAAGATGAGACAATGTTATCCTGTCAACTACAGTCTGAATTATTTCTTTGCCTTCAGTGGAATACATTGTTTATCTGTTTCTAATTCTTTCATTTTTTTTTTAATGAAGGATAAAGGGGAAGAAGTTAATGAAAAAAGAGCGTCAATGAGATATTAAGGGAAATGGAAGCTCTGGCATTAGTTTGAACGTCTAAATAACAAAAGGACTGATAAAGCTGTACGAGAAGTAAAAGAGCTAGCAAAATGAGGAGAGGCGCCTCTCTCAGCCTCTACCAGTTTTCATGGCATTGTGTAATAAAAGAGAGACATATGTTAGAAGTGTTGACTAGCTGAGCATATTAGCATATTGTCTTTCACACATACAATATGAAACAAGTAAAAATGTGCTAAAATGACTTGTAAAATTCGCACTTCAGTTTTTGTTGTTGCTGTAGAAGGATTTTTCTTAGTGTAGACTCCAATATTGGTCAATGGAAAAACAATACACACTCCTCAGTTTAGTTTTGTTTTCATTGGCATTTGAGTGGCCAAAATGATTTAGGGACTGAAAATAATAAATCTATTCACAATTCTTGATTTCTAAATAAAAGACCAGAACTCTTATGTTGGCAAACCTCAACTGAACATCTTAGTTCAGGACTTTGATTCCAGGAAGCTGTAGAATGCTTTTTATAATTAATAAAAAGCTTGACTTCTGAGTCAAAAGACTTGGATTCAGTTCTGCTACTTTGATGTGTGGCCTTAGATAAGTCACTTAGTCACTTCAAACCTTCGCCACCTCCCCTTCACCCAACTCAGTTAAGCAGAGGAAAAAAATTTGTACTTAGAGAATATAAGAGGATATTTAGGCAATGTTAAAACAAAAGATGTCAAATAATATTCATTAAACAGTAATAATGTGTTCATGAGTTACCTTTCAGGTTCAAATGCCAGTCATTGTTACTAAATAAACATAGAAATATTTGAATCAGAAGATGTCTACTCAATTTTATTCTTAAAAATAGAATTCATTGTAATAATGTCTACTTGTTATGTGCGAGACACTATGCTAAAGATAGAAAACCAGAACCTTAATAGGCCTTGCCCTCAAGAAGCTTATATTCCACAGGGATCTGAGAGGAGAAACACTGTATGTGCATAAACAAGATGATTCCAGATACATGCTATGCTGACTTAGTAGAGACTGTCCTGGACTGGGAGTCTTCTGGACTCCATTTCTAGCTCCACTAGTAACTAGATGTATGACCAAGTCACTGAATCTTTATTAAGCTTGTTTTCCACATTTATAATACAAAGATGACAGCACTTTAGCCCCATTTCTCGTTGGATTTTTATAAAGATAAAATGAGGTCATAGATATAAAAGCTTTTTTAAATTAGGGATCAAATGAAATAATGTGTATGAAAATGTTGTAAACATAGCCTGAAGAACTCAACTCATAAACTATGCTGGAAACAAAGCATTATCTCGAGAGAACTGTTACCTATAATTTCCCAGGCATAACACCGATCCATTAAAGCTGAAAAACATTTAAAAAAAAAAAAATGTTGTAAAAACTATGGAAATCTAAGATGAGAGACAGTAGGACATAAAGAATAGAGATTTGACCTGGGAGTCAGAAAGCTGTTTTCAAGCCACCTCTGATGCTTATTGTCCACATGACTGTGAGCAAGTCATTTAAACTCACTGGCCTCAATTTCCTTGTATATAAAGTTAAATGAGATTCTCAGAGTTAAATGAGATTCTCCCCCTCATTCTCCCTTCTAGATGTAGTTCTGTCCATGTAAGTTGTGAGAGCCCACACAAGCTCACTCTCAGTGCTGTGGGCACTTCTCTCAGACTGTAAGTTGTGAGGAAGGTACTGGCTGGTGTTGGTAGAGTGAGCTGCCTCATCCTGAAGTTCCCTGTCCCAATGAAATCACATGTCTGTTCCCTATCCCTATAACTGTAAGAGATTAATGTTATTGAAGGCATGAGATTGACGTTAGAAGATTCCCCTCCTCTTTAACTTTTATTCTCATGGTTTCTTTGTTCAAAGTCTTTCTTTTATTGCTCTTTTCTGGACATTCTTCATTGTATTTCATTAAATTCAGAGGCCTGTCTGATAAAGGCATGACCAACACTATGGTGGAAGGATTATTTTTGGTTTCTAACCCCCCCTCATCTATAAAATTCAGGACCTGAAGTGTATGTCCTCTGATGTCGTTTCCAGCTCTAAATCTATGGTCCCATGGTTCTGCTTTATTTTCCTAGTTAATATGTTATCCCGACCAGGAGGCTTCATAATTGTCGAACTGTCCTAGGAAGAACCAAGATAGAGGAAATGCCCGTGCACTGAGTACTAAAGGGATGATAAAGTTCATAACATAAGCCAGAGAGGAGATCAAAGGAGGGAGCCCTTTGAGGAAAGCCACGTAATGTAGTACTAGTCATGAAGACATACTCAATGATACGGCATCCTGACTAGATTTTGTGCTGATTCTTCTTTACTTCTCCTGGCTGGGTAAGCCAATTATCATGGATTCCAGAATTTCAATCAGCAACATTTATGGAGTTCCTAAGGAAAAATTAGAGATTTAGAGGTAGAAAGTTAGTTTCTTCAGCCTTCTCCGTTTACTGATTAGGAACCTACGGGACATAAATGGTCACACAACTGATGGTCATGTAGTGGTGGTGGTGGTGGTGGTGGTGGTGGTGGTGGTGGTGGTGGTGGTGGTAGTAGCAGCAGTGAGTTGGCATGGCAGATACAGTGCTTGATCTGTAATCAGGACGACTTGACGATTTTTTTGTTGTGTGACCCTTGTCAATAGGGGAAAGAGAAAGGAATAAGTATATAGCATCTACTATTGTGCCAGGCCCTCACAACAACCCTCAAGTGTAGATGCTGTTATTATATCCATTCTACAGTTGAGGAAACTGAGGCTGGCTGGCTTAAGTCAGGAAGACTCATCTTCCTGAGTTCAAATCTAGCCTCAGACACTAACTAGCTGTCTGACCCTGGGCAAGTCACTTAACCCTGTGTAACTCAGTTTCCTCATGTATAAAATGAGCCGGAGAAGGAAATGACAAATCACTTCAGTTTCTTTGCCAAGAAAACCCCAAAATGGGGTCACTGAGAGTCTGACATGCCTGGAATATCTGAACAATAATAGCGTGTTACATAATTCTGGTGCTTAGAATGCCTTTTTTAGTTAAATGAATGATAAACCTTCCCATATTGTACTGTTGAAGTCAGGACACCTCCCAAAGGTAGAATTTGGATACTAAGAGGTTGAGTGACTTTGGTATTAAAATTCAGTTCATTTTCTCACATTTTTTGTGTCACAGACTCCTTGGACAGTATGGTGAAGCCTGTAGACTCCTCAAAATGATATTTTTAAATGCATAAAATGAAATTCATAGGATTTCAGAGGAAACAACCACCACCACAAAACCAAGTCAATGAACAGGTTAAGAATCCCTGAATTAGATTCTCTAGAGATGAGTTTTTTTACGAAACTACTAGAAAATAAGCTTCTGCTCATAGCAATACATGTGGATAACTGCTTCTAATGCCTTGATGGTGCCTTTTAGAGTAAGCCACAATATTGTCAAGAAAAGCAGAGTGGCAAGAGACTTGCTAAGAAAGTCTGTTTTCTGTTGTAATATGCCTCTTTTTGTTGTCTACCTTATGCGTAGTGTGGCTCCTTGGCTTTGCCTTCTGTGTGACTTTTCATGTTTAGCTACTCTTACATCCTTGGACTCCAGTGTCCACCATACTCACACCAGAGACAGAAATCCTCACAAAGGCAAGACCTAGGACCTAATTGTTTATTTTGCATTTTTTTAAGATTTGTTTTTTTTAATCACCACCTCTACTTTTGATTTAATGATATAAAATGAGAAATTTGCATTCTCACTTTCCTAGTGTTAAAAAAAAAAGAGTCAGAGGCATTTAGTTGCAAGATATCTGGTGACAGCTCAAAGTTGTCTAACTGCAATAAAAAGAAAGGGCTATTTCATTTTAAGTTACCTTTTGGGAATCTGAAAATATGTGTTATGCAATGCCTTTTTGTAGTAGAAAGTACATTGGCCTTTAAGGCATTGGAAGGCATGGATTTCCATCTGGATGTGTTGTTTTGTGATCTTGAGTAATCCGTTTAAACCCACTGAGACTCAGTTAATTCATTAGTAAACTATGGATAATAAAACAGATTGAGTGATTGCATGACATAATGGAGGCTCTGGGTTTATGCCCTATCTCTGACATGGGCTAGCTGTGTGACCTTGGACAAGTCACTTTACTTCCTAGTACCCCAGACAGCTCTAAAAATATAATTTGCAAATTAGTTCTCCATCGGAATCACTGGATAGATTCCGTTCCCCCAAATACGCACACACTCTCACGTACACACACACACACACACACACACACACCCCAAAACAAAACTTATAATACCTATCTTAGCAGTAGTTATCAGGTTCAAATAAAAATTAAAGCACTCCATTGGACATAGGTAGAAAATTGTATTTCTGGCAAAAGAAAGCTATGCTAAAATCTGTTTATGTTTTACCTTTTTCTTTCTGTATTGGAAGATAACACCACGACTTGTTTCTAAGCATATAATAAAGTTTATCTTCTTTTTATATATCTCTGCTTGTGGAAGATCTGGATCATTACATGAGTAGCATCTTCGTGTTGAAATCATTCACCATTGGCAACAACTTCATATTGCTTTGTGCTGAACTGTCATGTCTAACCACAAGATTATGACTTTTTCTCCATACCATTTATATTACTTTGCCTTGTGCCAAGATTGAGAAAACTTGTGGATTTTTTTTAAAGGCCTCTTTCTTTTGAAGGCAATTCAATATACTATCAGTTAATTTTCCCAATAGATGATGATTACTTTTCCCTTTATAAATAGTGGCCCCAAATCACATCTAGTATCATTCTCACCATGGTAATCATGGTATACTGGGTCAGAGAATATGGACTCAAGTGACAGTTCTGTCACATGACACATACATCATAGTGGGTGATTCATTTCACCTCTCTGGGCTTTAGGGCATTTTTAGATGACCTCTAATTTCTTTCGGCTCTAAATCTATGATCTTACGCTTTTGTAAATGTGAAGGAGTCCAGAAATGTGTTTCTCAGCATCTACCCCTATAAGGACTTCTAAGTACATTGAGATTTCTTAATGCTTTATAAAATATAAATGCCTACATCTTGGGGTTGTTGTGAGGATCAGTGAGATAAAATATATAACATGCTTTAAAAATCTTAAAGAAGTATGTTAATACTAACAGCTTGTTGTTCTTATAAATTGAAGACTTCTGGGGAATAGTAACGTTTAGTTGTGTGTGTGTGTATATATATGTATGTGTATACATATGTACATATTAGAATTTTAGAGCTGAAAGAAATCGTAGAGGTTGTCCAGATCACATTCTTCCCTTCATTTTTCCAGATTAAATAGAGACTGAAAGACTCAGTTACTTCCTCAAGGTCATAGAATTAGTGACAGACCCAGGACTAGAAAGGGAGCATATAATATATTGAAAGGAAGTGCTAGACTTAAAATTAATGAAGATCTGGGTTCAAGTCTCCTCTCTGATAGTAACCACCTAACCAAGGCCAAGTTATTTACTAAGCCTGTTTCCTCATCTGAAAATTGGAGATAATATCAGTAGCTGCTACTCTATAGATGGTTATGAGGATTAGTCAATTAATTATACATTATATGTCAGGTATTGGGAATACAAAGATGAAAGCAAAACAGTCTCTCTCATCAAAGAACTTATAGCCTCTCTCAGACAGACAGATTATTCACATATAAATACACACAAAATATATACAAAGTAATTTTGGGGGGAGGGGATACAGGGTGAAGTGGTGAGGAGATAGCACATTTCAGTTTGGGGACAGCCAGCCAGGTTTATAGGACATCAAGGGGACAGGAAATGAAAAGTTGTGGATAAAGAACAACAGATTGGAAGGGCCACGATGTCAACAGCCTGGATGAGGAGACTGCATCCGCATGATAATGGGCTTTTAATCTCAGAAGACTTTTTCCCCCTAGTTTTTTTTCAGTAAAAAAACCACTGGATCGTTTTCAGTCAGAGAATGACACAGTCACTTTAGGAATATCGCTACTTAAAAGGTAGACTAGAGAGATGGAAAAGGATAATCTATGTAAAGCAGCTCTATGAAAAACTAGCTCACATTAAAATCCCAGAAGAGCATCCTAAGTGAACCGGCTTCTTGGTGTCAAGTTCCATGTGCTTCCAGTGTGCCCCGCGTCTTTGTATCCTGGCGCTGTGACAGTACCTTCTTGTATAGAGTAGGCACTTAAAATAAGTGTTTATTGAATTTACGTTTTATTTTTGTATTGAATTAATCTTTTATGGTAATGAGTTTGTGGTGTGATAAAAAGAGTATTGGAGGAGAAGTCGGGAGCTCTGATCCTGCTTCTGAACCACCAAACTGGTCGTGTGACCTTTGGCTAGTCACAGCCTCTCTCTTAACCTCAGTTTCCTTATCTGTGAAGCAGGGAGATAATGATCTCAACGCCTTTTCTAGTCCTGTTGTAAACTCTTGTTAAATACTCTTATAGAATAGATATAGCACTGATGGCTACTATATGCTATATGACCCATGTATTTGAGCTATAGAAAATAGTGAATCATTGCATTTTTGTGATATGTACTGCTAATTCTTGGAAAGATAGCAAAAAAAATTAAATGATCGATCTATTGTTTATAGCTTTATTATTTAAACTGGAGTTATAGTGACTGTTATTTAAAGTATGCACACCTAACAGATTTTAACTTATTTTTTTCAGTCTTATCAATGTTATCTCCAAGCGTTAGTTTTTTTTAAAAAAAAAATCTCATTTTGTGCATGATTGTTGGCATTAAAGTATCTGACTGCTTTTCTCTTGATGATTTTCTTCCTTATTAATTCCTTTCATCACTTTGCTTTCTCTCTACCTCCCCTAGCAGTCTTTTTCCTGTTAAAGGACCAATCTGTTTAAGGTAGAAAAACTTAATTTCTGTTTATTGGTGACTGCATCTGCATGTAGTAGACATGTAGATCTGCAGTAACAGTACTTATCATTTAGAGGTCTTGTTTAATTCTAATATAATTAAATACAATGGGTTTTTTTTTCCTCAAGAAAATTATTTACAGTTCAGTTTAAATACAAGCACTCAGGAACATATCATTTTATTTCTAACTGTAGCAAAGGAATATTTTTTTCAATAGCTGTAGAACAAATAAAATATTTAAAAGCTTACTAATACAGTATAATTAAAAATAACCCTTTTAAAACTGGTATTTGTTTTTATAGAAATATATATATATATAAATGCTTGTATATATGTGTTTGCATGTGTGTGTGCACGTATATGTGCATAGAGAGAGCAAAGTAGAGAAATATATTACCTCCAAGTGACTCATTTGCATTTGATTTTATTAGGCTTGAATTTGAGAGGCAACAACGTGAGGAACTGGAAAAATTAGAAAATAAAAGGTAAGATGTACACAAATTATACCACCTCTGTAGGTTTTAAGTTTGTATTTTTTTTAATTGCAGTCATACAGATGACTTTATTTGTATTTTAAGTTTTAAGACATCTCTTTCCAAAACTCTTTTGAAAATGTTTGTTTTTCTTGCATCCTAAAGCTGCTGACCTAGAGTTTTTTAAAAATATTTCAAGCCTGATCTTTAAATATAGAGGCCTCTGAAGTCTTTTCCAGCTCCAGATCTGTGATCCCATGGTCCAATTGCAAGATACTTACCTCTGTGTTTATTTAAGAAACCAAAACATGATTAAGGGTAGGAAGTATAATACAGGAGAAAGTAGCTAAAGGTATTCAGTACCTGAATAATCTGTTATTTGTCCTTTTAAATAAGATTACCTCCTGTCCCATCAGACTTTTTCCCCAGGTGGTTTCCTGCTAATCAAGTGGATGGATAAAAGTTTTGTCTTTTTTTTTTTAATAAGCCATAAAAGAGCTTGGGGAATCAGAATGATAATGATGATGATGATGATGATATTGATGATGATGATGATGATATTGATGATGATAGTGGACATTTATGTAATTTACGTAAAGATTTAAAAACCACTTTGCAAACATTACAAGTCTGTGAGGAAAGTGCTTTAGTGATTATCAAACTGGGGATACTCCACTAATGAATAATCACCTCCTACATAATCTGTTAGCTGTCTTATCTTTTAGCTTCTTATGGGACAGATGTTTGTTTACTCAGGAAACCAAAGCCATATATAAATATCCTTGTGGGTAACTGTACTGCTGCTTCAGAGACAATCTCTTTGTGATTTTACATAAACTGGAGATGGATTTTCATCAAATAGAAGTGCATTATAACCACAACTTAGTTTTAGTGTTTTAACAAATGGAGAAGCTTTGCTAGTTTTCTAGTTACAGGGTACTTCTGGAGCACAGAGTAATAAGCTTCTATCATTCTCATAATGTGCATGAGGTAATTGGCTATTCCTGACTAGTTCTAAACAAGCAGTGAAATGCTTCATGATATGCAAACTTGGGAAAAGAAGAACAGTTGAATAGAACAATGGATTTTCTTGGTTTTAGTCCTTGTCCTAAATTAGAATGAGTCACCGTAGGCACTTATATTTGATGTTTTCAGAACTATCATTTCCAAGGATTCTCATTGTTGGGTTGAACATAATGATCATAGTTTGAATCTTATATGACTCTCTCCTAAGCTCAGAGGCCTTTTCCCCCAATAATGTTATTAATAGCACATTACAATATAGGAATTAAATAGAAGTGACATTCTTTAAATGAGGAAAATACATACAACTGTTACACTGTTTTTGTTTTTAATAACAATTCCTTTTTAAAATGATGGGTGTTAAGAGCTTCCTGCATTTTGGAAAAATGTTTACTAAACAAATGTTTAACACCTTGGCCAGTAACTTGTTTATGTTTTGAATTTTAGAAAACTTATTGAAGAAATGGAAGAAAAACAAAAATCAGACAAAGCAAAATTGGAACGAATGCAACAAGAAGTGGAGTCACAGCGGAAGGAAACAGAACTAGTGCAGAGACAGATCCAGAAGCAGGAGGAGAGCTTGAAACGCCGTAGCTTTCATATCGAAAGTCGGCTGAAAGACCTCCTAGCTGAAAAAGAGAAATTTGAAGAGGAGCGGCTGAGGGAGCAGCAGGAGATAGAGCTTCAGAAGAAAAGGCAAGGAGAAGAGAGCTTTCTCAAGGTCAAGGAAGAGCTCCAGCGGCTGCAAGAGCTCCACAACAGTGAAAAGGCTGAGAAGATACAGATATTCCAAGAACTTGACAGACTCAAAAAGGAAAAAGATGAGCAGTATGCCAAGCTTGAACTAGAAAAAAAGAGACTTGAAGAACAGGAGAAAGAGCAGCTGATGCTCGTTGCCCATCTTGAAGAAGAAGTCAGGGAGAAACAAGACATGATACAACTCCTAAAGCTTGGCGATGTCCAACGACTGGAAGAAGAGATAAGGGACCTTGAAGAAATCAGAGAATGTCTTTTGAAATTTAAAGAAGGCCGATCCGAGGGGGAAGAAGATGGTGAAGAATTAGAGAAAGCACAGCTTAATTTCCTGAACTTCAAGAGAAAGCAACTTGCACAGTTGACTAGTTTGGAGAAGGACCTAGTTCACCAGCAGGATCTCCTTGAAAAAGAAGTGGCAGATGAATGGGAAATTCTAGAGCATTTAACAGGTGCCACTGAAGATTTGAATTTGCTCAAAGTAAATGATGAAGCTCTCTTGAAGGCCACACAGGTGGCCCAAGACTCGGAAAAAATAAAGCCAACAGAATACAGACTGCAGTATAAAAAACGTCAGCTTCAGTACCTCACACAGAATCATTTGCCAGTTTTGTTGGAAGAGAAGCAAAGAGCTTTAGAAATCCTTGACAGAGGCCTTCTCGGCTTAGACAACACGCTTTATCAAGTTGAGAAAGAAAGGGAAGAAAAGGAGGAACAGCTTGCCCAATATAGAGCTAATGCCAACCAGCTGCAGAAGCTCCAAGCCACATTTGAATTCACTGCCAACATTGCTCGTCAGGAAGAGAAAGTTAGGAAAAAGGAAAAGGAAATTCTTGAATCCAGGGAAAAGCAACAGAGAGAGGCACTGGAACAGGCTGTCGCTAAGCTGGAAAAGAGACATACTGCACTCCAGCGACGCTCTACTCTGGGTGTAGAGATTGAAGAGCAGAAGCAAAAGCTGGCCACTCTCAGCAGCAATAATAGTGAACAGTCAGGTCTCAGGGCTAGTCTAGAATCCGAACAGAAAGCCTTAGAACAGGATCGAGAACGGTAAGAACTTGAAGAGTTGTCTCAGATTCAGTCTGGCCCGCTTGTGCAAACAAGCATCACAAAAGATGGGGTTTCTTAAGACAACCCAGTATGGCAAATCCTTAATAAACTTTGTCTTTTTCTTTAAAAAAAAAAAAAAGAACTTAAGAGTTGTTACAATGGGGAAAATGTTTTATTCTAGAAGGTCTATTTCAGTGGTCAGAAATATTCTTTTAAGAACAGGCCAGTGTTAGTTTTCCTCAAACCTGACAAATATACCTGAAAAGTGTTTTTCTTAGACTTGCATGGCCTCTAGAAGTCTAAAATGGAGGGGTGGGGAGCCACCCTGTATTCCTTTGAGGAAGTGTTTTTATATTGAGGCATATGTTATATTGATAAAATTGCCTAATCTTGGCCATTTTATCTTGGACATTCCGCTTGCCTCATTAAATGTATATATTATTATTTTTTTAAACTTTAGTACTTTTAGTGCTAATAGTAGGTTTATTTGGGGAGTTTTCACTTCATTTCTGAAGTCTTCAGGAGCAGGTTTAGAGAACTTAACCCACTCTTTTGTACTCATGAGAGTATGATTTTGTACCCTGAAGATGAGGTTTACCAGAGTAATATATTCAGAGGCACTTTATCCATTGTGAGAATCTTGCTCATGTTTTATTTGAAACAGTTTCCTATTCCAAAGTGCCAGAGATGAAGTGTTTTCTTTCCATCCCTTATATAGACAGTTATAGGTTTCATTAGCTAGAAAACTAAATTTTAATATAGACAATCCTCCTTGCCTGGGACTAGTAGAAACCCTTGGGGCTAGTGGGAACAAGGTGATGGGGGTACTGTAAAAGAGCTCCCTGAGTCTGGAGCCATGCAACAGTGTTCCATCTTTTCTGGTGACAGAGAAATGGCTGCCAAGAGTACAAGGGAGTAGAGGGAAGCTCTTAGGTAAGCCCAGAAATGTCTTACTGCCTTGGAGATGTGTGTGTGGGGGACATTTCTGTATTCCAGATTTTTGTGTAAATTCCCAGCCAAATTTGGTTAATTCTGTTAGTTTAAAGGTTGAAACCTTCTGTCTAACTCTTGAATGTAGCTATTTCTTACAAAGAAATGTGTGAGTGGTTTTTAAGAAAATCCCTGGGGATAGACTAGGTAACTAAAATGTATACTCAAAGCTACTATACCTAGGACATTTCAAAAGTAGAGATCATGCTCTTAGCTCATGCCATGCTGCGTGACATAAGAACATAGTGTGTGCTTTAGCTTGATGTTCCAATCTTTTGTCAGCTTCTCTCACTACCTTGATGTTTAGCAT
This sequence comes from Phalanger gymnotis, assembly GCA_028646595.1. NCBI lineage: Eukaryota > Metazoa > Chordata > Mammalia > Diprotodontia > Phalangeridae > Phalanger > Phalanger gymnotis. Next base: position 218,784,018 of record CM053625.1, on the reverse strand, counting down.
TAGGACTCTGTAATAACAGAAGCAATATTCCAGTGTCAGTGGGAGTGATTTTCCAATGTCAGCACACCTGCAGAAGCCAAGCAAAGGTTGCTTTTAGATTTATGTATTTGGATGGAATAGATTTTGCTAAGGTGTAATGTAGGCTGACAGCGTGGGAGCAGTGTGACAGTTCTGTCCTAATGTACCCTAGCTGTCATGCAGCTGATGATTTTTTTTGGTAGTCCTCAAAGCCTGATCTGTAGCCTACTATGCTGATTGACCTGGTTATTTGAGCTGCTAGGTGGTATGAAAATAGAAGATTCATGTAAACAGAGATCAAATAGGTAGTGAGTCCACAAGGGGTTTGCAAGGTAATATTCTGTCACCTTTCTCTGCCCTGTGCCTGCTGCTCTAATCCAGCTATTCCACTCATTTATGCTCAACCACTTGAAAAGTTGCATTACTGTCATCTCACCAGGGCTTTTCTTCATAGCTACCGAATCAGAGGAACAGCAAGCAAGGAAGCCTCCTTTTCTTATTTTTGTCTTAGTCCTTCACTTATTCTGTCTTAATCACAAAGACATAGCCACTCCATGCACTACCAGCTCTATGCCCTCCCCTATACCTGGAATCTTTTCTTTACCTCTTCCCTCCAGTCCTAACCCAACTCAAATACCTGTCATCTCCATGAGGTCTTTTGACTACTCCAGCCTCATCTCTTTTTTCGTTTTTAGTTGTTAATGGACCCCAAACATTCAGGCAGATGCTATTTTGTGTCCAACTTACTTTACTTTCCAACAGTCTCATAAACAAAATGACTGTATTTCTAGAATACTAACCCCTCCCCCTGTATCCATAATCTAGACCACTCTTCCTCTCTACCTTATTTTCTCAAATCACTTTGGATATTTTAGTCACATCCTAATTTGTTTACTAGATGAGGGCCAGAATTTGTATGTTTAGCATTTTTTACTCTACAAAATTTAAGGATTGGAAGGGACCTCGAAGGTCATTTACAGTAAGCCATCCATGGACCACCACCATCAGTATCCCTAACAAGTGGTCGCCATTCATATTCTTGTAGCAGCCCCTTCTACCACTTTTTCCTGGTTCTATCCTCAGATCTCTCTTGTATATGGCAGCCTTTCAAATACCTGAATTATGTATTCCTCGATTCTTCTTTAGACTAAACATCCCTAGTTGTTTCAGTCCATCCTATAGAATTTCTAGTACTTTCACCATCCTTGTCACCCCTTTTTGTACAAGCCCCAAGTGTTCAGTGTCTGTCCTCAAAGGGAGCTCTTAGAACTAAATATAATACTCCACATGTGCTTTGACCAGGCAGGGTAGAGTACAGAAGGACTTACTTCTCCCTCATTCTGGACTAGTAGACTCCTAATGACACAGCCTTAGGGTGAACTGTTTTGGGTTTTGTGGTTGTCATTCCATGCTTAATTCATATGGATCTTGCAGTCATCTAAACCTTTGCATCTTTTCACCGACCTCCCCAGTCCTCTCCTTGTGCAGTTGTTGTTTTTTGCCAAGCACAAGACTTCATGTTGAACTTTACAGGACTGGAGAAGACGGGTAGACAGCATTTCAGATGTATGTATGTATCAGATTTTCAAATGACTTGGGACTGGGAAGGACAGCTAACGTGCTGGTCCAGAATGTGGGAGGTGTTCTACCCTGTGAAAATCTGATAAGGCTGTCTAGGGTCCTTCAGTCATGACACTGATAAAAATACTGAACCCCACAGTACCAAAGGCATATTCCTATTTCAATGCTACTCCTTTAGAGACCTTTCTCTAGGTTCACATTGACCTTGGTCTGTCATTCAAAGAGTTCTGAATTCCTTAAACTGTACATATCTAGTTTAAGGCATCTATCCATATATTTCCCAAGGATTTTATAAAAAACTCAAATGCATTGTGTTCTTGCTTTATTTTAGCTATTTCATTTGTAGCCCTGTCAAAAAGATAATGAGGTTGGTGTGTTAAGACCTGTTGTTCTTCATGAAGCCTTAGTGGTCACTGCTTTTCAAAATAACTTTCCTTTCTGAGTCTCATGACAGTAGCCAATTCTAGAATAATTGTCTGAAATAGTGGGAGCGGGTAAGGGTCTCCAGTCAGGAGAGTGGGGCCCCAGCTCTAAAGTTACAGGGATGAAAGGCTTATACCCTCCCAGGTGTAGGGGCTTGTCTTTTTAATTGATGAGATTTCCAGGAAAATGGCCAAGAAGTTGGGGAGTAAAGTGAAGCATGGGTCAAGCATGTCTGACATATAGATTCAGACCTCAGTTTAAAGCTTTCTGAATATTTGATCATGATTTCGGGGTGCTATTCCTAATTCAAAATTGTAAATGATACACTAGAGAAAATCAAGGCCTAAGAATATTGTAGTAGTTTAGTAGAATGAATGTCTGATTCGTAGATCTCACCTCATTAAACTTCCTATTTTTATAAATAAGAAAACAGGAACAGAAAGGTTAATTGAGCCTCCCAAATGATACAGATAATTAATAATAGAGTCTAAAAACTCAGGTCTCTTCATCTTTGCCTCTCAAGGGCCTTCTGTTTAAAGCCAAAGAATGGTGTTGGAGATACAAGTTCAAAACAGAGTTTTACACAAGCTGTTGGATATTGAACTTTTATTTTGGAAAATGTCTTCACATTTTTTGCTGCATGAGTACAACTATTAGGTCAGAATTCCCCAATTTTAAAGAAATTTTCCTCTCTCTGTCTCTGAAATTGCCTCCCAAATTGGTCCATTGTTGTAAATCTGATAGTAGCTGTGGAGGGAAAGTATATTATTTCTTTTTTTTATGAGCATACCAGGAAAAAACAAGCCATCCGTTGGTAATTTACTAAATGGTATTGTATCAGTTTAGAAATCAGATAAAAGCAAGGCTATTTAAATGTATTATATTTTCTTTTGTAATAGAAAGATTACTGCCTCATAATGATGATAGCATGAAGAAGGTAAACACTGTTAAAATAATTTTTTTCTTGCCTTCAGGTTCTTCTTGCCTATCTAGTAAGTAGGAATGAATTTACCTTCCTAAAAACTAACAAAAAAAAAAAAGCCTCCCCTCTCTCTATAACCTGGCTCGAAAGTGGTCATCCAGCTTCTGTTTGAAGATATTCAGTGAGAGAGATCCCCTGATCCCCTAATAAAGAAGCCCATTTTAAACTTTAGACAGCTTTCATTGTTAAGAATTTTTTCCTCAGCCAACCCTAAATTTGCTTCTTTGATACTTCTAATACTCATTCCTAGCTGGGCCCTCTGGAACCAAGAACAAGTTTGATTCTTCTTCTTCTACATAAAATCCCTTCTGATATTTGATGACTCTTCTTATTTGTCTCCCTTCCACACCCACCCTGAATTTTACCTTCAGGTTAAACCTCACCAATTCCTTCATCCAGTCTCTTAGCATAGCATAAACCCAAGGGTCTTTCATATGTTCATTCCTGCCTTTATTCCTTTCACCATGCTATTCTCTGTTTGCTACAATGACCTATCGTAGGTCTCTGCCTATCCAAATCCCACCTTTCAACAGTACCCTTCTTTACGAGGTTCTCTGACTTTTCCAACCAATGTTGATTTTGTCATTCTCTGAATTCTTATTGTGTGTCTTAATTTTTATCAGTCATTTTGATGCAGCAATATAACATCTTGTGTTAATTGCTCTGAATGGGAATCTCTTCTCATTCTGACGAAACTCTAAGCTCTGTGGGGCTTGAGACCTACCTTACACTTCTTTTAGCGCTCTGCACAACGTCAGGTAGAGTATTGACCACATAATAGAGACTATTACTATATATTGAATTGAACCATTAATGCATTTAAGTGAGACCTGTTATAAAATCAGTTTGCAATTGCCATCTGACAGAGTGCCAGATTATATGTTAATGTAGTTTCTTAATTGTAAAACTTACAATAATAATAGTTTTTTTTAATAGCACTTTTCATTTAAAGGTTTGCAAAACACTTTATATGTATCATCTCAATATGTTGTTTTATTCTGGAAAACATAAAAATCACTTCAGCAAAGATTTATTGAACACCTTCTGTGTGCTAAACACTACTAGGTATTAAGTGATATCTAAACCATAAAGTTCAGACAAAGCACTATCTTCTATCGTGGAGCTTACAGAAGTATGGGGCTGTCACACACACACACGCACTCACACAACCAAAGCATGAAGTGTACTAATGTAATTATCTTTCAGACTCATTGACTTACAGAATTTTAGAGCTATTAAAGGATAATTGAGTCTAGCCACCTCTTTACAAGTGAGGAAACTGAGGCCCAAGAAGTAAAGGAACTATGTTAAACTCACAGAGCTAAACAGCAGAATAAAGACGAGAGCTTAAATCACCCAACATAGTGTTCTAGGCTGTTTACTATAGCATACTACTTCAATTCAGTTAACAGTTTTGAACAATAGATTTGATAAAGTAGCAGACTTACTTTTATACAGCTTGAAATCTCACATTTAAGAAGAGAAACTTTGAGGAGAAGGAACTAAATTTGATAGCTATTTTCAAATATTTGAAGAGCTGTCATATAGAATAGAGATTAGATGTGTCCTGTTTGCCCCCAAATAGTAGAACTAGGAGCAACACAGGGAAGTGGCAAAGAGGCAGGTTTGATCTGAAAATATAGAAAAAAACTTATTAATAATTGGTTACATAAAACTGGTTCTCTAAGCAAAGGCTAAGTGTCCATTGAAGATTCTTGTTCAAGGGAAGGTCGTCTTCCCTTCCAGTTGTAAGACAGGCTATACTATAATGTATGTTGGACAGTGGCACTCACTGATGTAATATTGTAGGCTAGGTCTATTTGAAATTGCAAATTCCTGGTCAAAAGAATGAGAGAATCCAGGTTCTGGGAACTATAGAAGTAGTATCAGAATTTCCCTAGGCCCCAGCAAAATTCTTGTGGCTTGGATGTGGGAGGAGGCTGCTAGGGAAAGAGATTCTGGTCTCAGGAATTTGCTTACACTGCAAAAGAAAAACAGAAAATTAGGCGAGGTGGCAACTCTGTAGCATTGTTATGCCACATATAACATGGAATCCTACAACTCTATGTAGTCAAAATAAAACTGTACTTAACATGAACCAGAAATTCATATTTCACACTACTCTGTTACAGTGTTTTTCTGATGGAAATGAGAGTTTTCAGTGACTGGCAAGGAAAATGACAAAACCCCAAAACTACTAATTCTGGAAGCCTGCTGAGAAAATCGCTTTCAGGAGATTCAGATGCATATTTTAATGGCAGTCAGGGAAAATAAAATATATTGTTTTCAGAATACTTTACATTAGTATAAGCCATAAAGTTAGCATTACTTGAATCGATCTGATGGCAAATCACTGACAAAATAAATCCTTCCATATCTGATTCCTTAATTTGGACAGTTTCTTTAAATTAGTGGAAAGTTGAAAGATAGTGCTCTTATATGGAGCAGAATCATTAATAGAACTGCAGAGACTTAATTATGATCTGTCAGTAACAATAGAGTTTTGACAGTAAGTAATGTTTAGAGTTCACTGAAAATATATGTATTTGAAGTTTGTATTGATCAAAGAGTTATTATTTAGAATTATAGTGGTATTTATCATTGCTATTGAACTGCCCTAAAATACCTTCAAAATGTTATATGTGGTCTTGAGATTTATTCTAGAAGAAAAAATCATTTTTAGCTGTTTTTCCTCAAACTTTCAAATGGGTGGATTTAAGACTTTACAGTTCTCTGATTAATTTTACCCCAAGGTTCAAGCAGCAGTTGCTGGAACTATCTCATTCGTATGCTCTGTGCTGTGCTGTGATACCTCAGTATGGCATCTAGCATAGTATTTGGAATTCATGATAACAATTTTCCCTTCCTTACATTCCTCCTCCCTCTCTCTCCCCCAGGGTCAATTCTTGCCTGGGCTAGGGGTGGGGAACCTGTGACCTCAACCTGGAGGCCACATGTGCCCTTCTAGGTCCTTGAGTGCAGCCTTTTAACTAAGTCTAAGTTTTATAGAACAACTCTTTGAAGAGGATTTGTTCCATGAAGTTTGGATTCAGTCACAGACCCACACTTGAGGACTTAGAGGGCCACATGTGGCATTGAGGCTACAGGTTCCCCACCTCTGGTTTAGGCAGTGCTAAGAAGGTCACAGAGTTAGGCATTGCAGAGCACAAAAACTGACCACCTTGCTAAGGTTCATTAGCATAACCGTGCCCTTCCCTAAGATGATCACAAATGATCTCTGTTCTACCTATCTCCTCCATTATTCTGCTTATCACTCTTTTCCCTGTGACTTTCTCTGATACCTGTCTTTTCCTGAGTAAAACAGGAAATCATGTATTTACTTTATGGCAATTCTTTTTTAGTAGTGTGTAAATTCTGTTCTAGATTTTTTGTGGAAATGGGCAGAAATGTGATGTGGGGATGTGAAGAAGCTTAGAACCTTTAAAAACATCATTGCAAAAGTTTTAAGATAAGAGGTTTGTCCCCTGTTCACATTTTTCCATTATCTTCAACTTTTAGTTGTACATATCACGTCCCTAGATAATCAGCCACAATGGTTGTTATCGAGTATGACTTTTTAAAATGATGATGAGGGAGATTAATTCAGTTTAGTTAGTCAGTATTGAACACCTACTATGTGCTAGTAGAGAATATGAGATAAATATGACACTGTCCTTTCCCCTAGGGTGTGGGGGGGTGCAGCATATACAACATGGATTCAGGTAAGTAAACTCAAAATTATATGGAATAAATTCTATGTAATTCCAGATTTGAGGAAGGGCTGGTTTATGGTTACCTTGTTATAAGTGCACGTTGTATGTTTCAAAGTGACAGTTTTTTTGTAAGCTTGACCATAGTGATATTAGTGTGATGCTAATTGAGTTTATGAATCCTGGGCATGTGAAGATGCGTGCTTAATTTGGCATTGTACTTGTGGAGCTCTTGATTCAGTCTGGTTCACCTCCGTGCAGGTTAGAGCAGGAAATTCAGCAGCTGAAGCAAAAGCTACATGAAGTTGGTGGTGTTCACAAAGGGCACCAGGGAACCCTGATAGAGAATCAGTCTCATTCCAACACCCCAGTCAACGCAGCAAAGTCTCAGTCTCATCTGTTTCCACTGGCCGATGATAGGTGAGGCAGATCTTGGATCTCATTTTTTCACGAGTTAACATTTCCTCATTCTTCATGTTAAGCGAATCCTTGTGGAAGCCTCTGTTACATTTGTAACACATTCGTTTTATTCATCCTTCTTTCCATATGACATATTAGATGTGAAATATCTTTAAAAGTCATCTGCAGAGCTAACATGTGAAGGCAAAGCTTTGGGGCTATGAATGTAATACATAAACCTGAGGAAATGAAAGCAAGGGAATCATTGCTGAGTTGGGTTATGACCCATGGAAGGGTACAGCTGACTGAAGAAGGCAAGAGATGTTAGGAGAGAGAAAAGGAGAAAGATAGAGGAGATCATTGAGATTGGGACAAGCAGAACAAGTACAAACTAGTGTTCTGTGCTAAAAAATAGTTTATTTAGTATTCATATCTATCTCTTAATTGATAGATATCACCCTCTCTTTATATCTCCAAATATAGAAATTTACATGTTTAGAGATACATAACAGATATGTCATGAAAATAATGCAGATTGTTAGGAAAATGCCAGTATTTTGAATAAAATCATCATTGTAATAAATGTATGTCATACCTATGTTTCTATAATAAGATGACTTTCAATCTAGGTGGCTTTGTGAATTGCTGTGTGATTTAAGGGGTTCAAGTGCAATCACTTTGTTTCTATAAAAAATAATTACTTTTCCCCACCCCCACAGTGATGCCAGACACAGAATTTAAACTGGTCAGTTCTAAATCTTAACTATTAAAAAATGTGTATTTATATATAAAAACTTATTAAGAATGGTATGAGCTTTTCCATGCCTTTATATTTTGTTTATAGGTTGTTGTTAATACTAGTTTTTAACTTGAATAAAAATCAGCACAGTTAGCATGTTTGTGAATAGATTTGTTTGAGTATTAATTGCATGTAGTTAATAGAATTGTATATGTTAATTTAGTATACAATACATTATTTCCTCTGCTTAGTCTTTTTTGAAAATATTTTGGGCATACGTAAGAATTTTAAGCTTCGTACATTTGTTAACAGCCTTAGAAACATGAAACAAGGACTATTTTAAAGGATGCATTAAGAATATAAATATAAAGGATCATGGCCTACTTTTTAAAAAATCCATTAGGATGCCTAATTAGCCCTAACAAATGGGGAAATTCTGAAACCGAACGGAGCAGCCAAGCCTATTCTGCTTTGGGTAACTCCAGACATAGCTAAACTCCTAGAACTTTCCAGAGTGTACGTGGCCCAGAGCTACGTCAGCATGATCTTCCAAGCTAGACTGGCATATCCTAGAACTGGAAAGAGTATTTGTTCCTTTGCTCATTGCCTCAGGTTGCATTCTGCTTCACCATATAGGAAACTACTGTAGTTTGTCAGGGACTGAAAGGACTTGGAGATCATTTAATCTGGTGCAACTCATTATTTTTACATAAGAGGAAACAGACTCAGTGGGGTGGCATGATTGTTACCAGTGCCACAGCCAAGGAGGGGCAGAGCTGGGAGAAACAGACAGGCAGCAAGCTTGTTGTACAGTCATTAGCTGCCCATTTCTTGAATACCTACTACATGTTAGGCCTCTAGAAGATACACACAAAAGAAGGTTCCTGTGCTTGAGGAGAATACAGTCACTTTGGGGAAACAAGACTTGTCGGCATAAAACCAAGGTGAACAGTAAGATACAGAAGTAAGTACTAAATTGTACAGGAAAGATTATAAATCTCATACCAAGTCAAAGTTATTCTCCTTAGTTGTGAAGAGAACCTTCTACTATATCCACGCTGTTTTAGTCTTCTTGGCCAAAGGGATTACTTTCAGAATGGTGAATTGGTGGCTGTTTTAGTTGAGGTTAGGTTTGAGAGTTTGGCTTTTGTGTCTTTCTAAAAAATAAAGTTTTGTGAGGTAAGAGGGACAGGGGACATAAGAATGAAATTGAAAACATTTCAAGTTTGGATTTTCCCCCTAATTTATTTTCAGGCTTAATGCTTATATTGAAGAAGAAGTGCAGCGGCGTCTACAGAATGTCTATCCCAGGAGTGGAGACAATAACATCTGTTCCTCCCAGTCTACAGAAATGCGAAAGGTAAGCAGAGTGAGGCCCAGAAATGGTGGCTTTCGAAAGGACCTTTCACAAAAGAAAGATTGTTCTCTGCCCAGGTTCCCTCTTGTTTTCGTTGTCGTTTTCCTCTCAATTATAATAATAATATTAAAAATGTCACTACTGAGCTTCAGGTTAGTTCAATAAATCTTGGCAAGATCAAGATAAACAAGTTGTGAACAACACTTGTTTATCATAAGGTTTATTTCTATTTTTTTTTTCATGATCTCTTTGGGATACAGACCTAGTAGTGATATTGCTGGAACAAAGGGTATGCACAGTTTTGAAGTGCAAGCCAATGGTGGAGTTGTGAACGGATCCAACTATTCTGGAGGGCTTACATTCCTGATAGACGAGTGTGTTTCTTTAGCTTTCTGTTAGATCTCACAAATATTTCTAATCAAACCAATTTTACCCCTTGAAAAGCAGATAACTTAATTTTTCTTTCATTTCTAGGATAATGAAAAACTTCACAATGGCATTATGCAGCGTAAGCTAAAGTATGAGGTAGGTAATGATTTTTCAGATTGATAGGGTCATCTTAAATTATGACATGCTCATGTGATTAAATTTTCTTAATGTTTAGTTGCATAATTAGAAATTTGAAGTGACAGTGAGATTAATGTCTAATAGAGAAGGCAAGCTGTTATATGAACTTAAAATGAAATAGATTCCTGCAGGTTGCATATAGCTTTGACTTTTTCTCAATGGTATATAGCGGTGATGGAGACTTTAAAAAACCAAAACTCTTCATTTAAAACAGAATCCCTTTCCTCATCCTTCTTTAAAATTCAAAAAAGATTAGAATCAGATATGAGGTTTGGAAATGTAATAGAGAACTACTCAACATTTGAAAAAAAATCTCATGAATTTCAAAGACCATAAGCCTTTATGTTAACAAAGGAATACTCTTGAGTGACTGATTATCTCTCTGATGAATTATTTTACACCTTAGTCTTATTAAGCCAGAGTTCATTTGGCTGAAGACTTAGGTTTTATTTTGTACTTTTTATATTTTCCATGGATATCTTCCCTTACATTTCTGGTCTTTAATGTGTACACACACACACACACACACGTTTCCATAAATTACTAGGCTGTAAGAATACTAGTTAACCCCTTGAAATAGAATTGGTTTGCTCTGCCTTACCTACTTTTTTTTTTAATTTATTTTTAATATGTTTAGTTTTCAGCATTGATTTTCACATGCGTTTGAATTACAGATT
>CM053625.1:218686294-218773065 GCA_028646595.1 Phalanger gymnotis | reverse complement strand
TTCTAAAGCTGCCCCGCCTCCATTGCCTCAGGGGTGGAAGCCGAACTGCAAACTCTGTCCAGTCCCACAGCTTTTCCCACTAACCTTCTGTGTAGTCTTTGCTGTTTGTGGGTTGTGAGGTCTGGTACATGCCACAGCTCAGTAATTCAGCATGCTAGGGCACTCTCGGCTCCACTCCTGGTCTCGTCGGTCCGCGGTCTGCCCCGCCGCGCGCGCGCGCTGGGCTCTGCTTGGCTCAGCTCCGCTCCCCTGCGCTCCCCTCAGCTGGGGGCTGGGAGTTCCGTTTGGGACAGACCTTACCCTGAGACCATCCAGGCTGTCCTGGGCTGGAGCCCTGCTTCCCTCTGCCGCTTTGTGGGTTCTGCAGTTCTAGAATTGGTTCGGAGCCATTTTTTTATAGGTTTTTGGAGGGACTTGGTGGGGAGCTCACGCCAGTTACTGCTTTCCAGTCGCCATCTTCTGCCTTACCTACTTTTAGCCCTTCTTCTTCCTAATTTAGACTAAGGAATTTATCTTCTGCTAAAAAGATCAAATTCTTGGAGAAAAAAATGTGTCCTCCATTTCTCTGAAAGGCTACAATACCTAGCTACAGTGCATTACACATACCAAGAAGTCAACAGATATTTGTTATTGATGATTCATTTGTGCCTTCAGAAAACATGTGTGGATGCCCCCAAACACATATTCCCAGACATGAAAACATATCATACATAGAAAAATGGTCCAGAATTAAACTACCAATGGATTTCTCTTAGGCTTACAGTTCAATTCTCAATAGACCCACTATGATATCTTTTACCTCCTGAATACCTAAGTTCATGCTCATTTGTATGCTATTTGAATATGAAATTTATTCAAGTCACTCAATAATATTCTTTATACAAAAAATCCATCCTTAGAGTGAGAAACGGATACTGTGAATTAATTGTATAAATTATAATCATATTAGATAAATGCAAAATCCAGAAAATGATCTTCTGTTCAAAAATCTTATCATCTATTCCTCAATCAGATCACCCATTCTTGAATCATTTATCAATCAATACCAATGAGTTTAGATTTATGGTTTTATTTCTGAATCAATTCACAAAAATGAAGCCAATGAAGTGAATATAAAAATTATTATGTGCAAAGAATTTTACAGGATAAAAACAGCATTCCTGTTTCAACTTTTTGATATTTTGAACAGAAAAGACAATCTTGGACATTGCAATATCTAGTTCCACTTAGACCTAAAGGTGATACAAAGTCTTCCATTATCATTAGAGAAGTAAGTCAAGTAGACCCAAGGAAAGAAGAAAGTCATTCAGTAACATGGAGCATATCAAGTTCTACAAATTCCTCACTTGTGTCAAAAGGGACAACCTGCCAAGAAAGGAACCAGTGTTCAAAACAAGAGTTTTCATGTGAAATTAACTGTAAGCTAAATGGGGCTGATTCTACTGGTGTTTTTGATCAAGATTTTTGTCATCAAAATTGTCCTCTTGACTTTCTTCAAACAAACAAGGGAAGTCCAGAATGTTTGCAAGATAAGATAGAGAATCTCAGTTGTTCAAGATGCTTGACAATGACTGGTGAAGATGCCTTCAGCTCAAGGATTGAATCCAATTGGACATTCCTGCAGCGTAAATCCAGTACACCTGTAGAGAGTAATGATGAGCAGACCAGGGAGAGCAACATGCATTGCTTATCTCTTTCTGAATCGATTTCCAGTGAGAAGAGTCTACCCCAGGCAGACTCCCAGGAGTTCATGGCCCCGCTTCCTGTCTGTGAACAGCATTTTGAAAAGGACCCACACGTTACCAAGCAAAGCCTCCTGAAGTTCACCCTTCCACCTACAAATGTCAGGACAGTTACACACTATGGCTTGGAATATTTTTATAGCAAATTTTCTAGCATTTATAAAGATACGAGGAGTCACCTCCTCCAAAACAGCGCAAAGATGTTCAACCAAGCAAGATATATGAGTAGCCTATATGACCCTAGTAGCATGACCTCCCACGTAACAACATTAATTAGAAATTTGCCGGTTCTTAGAAACTTGCCCCTGCAGCTGCCTTGGAAGTCATACATGAGGCGGTCAGATCCATCTCCTTTAAATGAAGCTCAAATTGTCACGAGTGACAAGGACCACCTAGAAAAATGTTTGCCATCACAGAGCCCCATGCATTATATGGCCCCGGCCATCTCATTAACTGCAGGTTTACAAAGTTCTTCTCAAAGCTCTGTTTGTCAGCGAATATGTGATAGTGGCAGAAATTGCTTTGCATTCAGGCAGACTCTCGTTCAATTTCCAGCTGAACTACTGAGACTTCAGGAATTGTCTTTAGAAGATCTACTAGAGTGTATGACGTGTTGCCTCCCTGAACTTTGGGGCAAAGTAGATGAATTAAAAGGTGTTTACTGGCTTGCTGTTGCTAATTGCAAAGAACCTGACCCACAGCCAGCCTGTTTGATTCTGTGTAGTTCTGCCTTGTATGCCTTCCTTCTATCAAATGATTGCCCAGATTCCCTAGACGTCTTTCAGATTCTTCCCCTTACAGTGCTTAGAGAGATTCAAGTTGGTTTTGGAGGACAATGTGTACGACTTCTGGGCTCTACAGAAGACCACTTGCTCACTCTCTTTAGTTACAACAAAAACTTCACTCAGCAGATATGCTGTGACCTCCTAAGTCCTCTAATGTCTGTGTCAGACAGTGCTATGTGTTTTAATCATCCTTTGCTCAGGGAGGATTTAGTTCAGCTTTCGCTTGATTGGAGAACAGAGGTTACTGATTTGGTTTTGACAAGTGGAATGAGAGTGACATCTAAATTTCAAAATACCCTAGTTGACATTACTTACTTACTTCATGGAAACATGGAAAGCAATATTCCCTCCCTGGCAGAGGTTCAATTACTATTATATACTACAGTCAAAGTAGAAAGTGACTCTGGCCAAGCATGTTGTAAGTCATTAGTTCTTCTTAATACACATATTGGACTTGTGAGAGAAGATTGTGTTTTTTATCCCCTTACAGTTTCTCCAAGAATATCTCCTCGATGCTCACAGTTTGATGTGTTTAAGTTGCGTGCTTTAAATGAATTCAGATGTGTTGTTGCAGACCAGAAAAACTTGTTGGAAGTAAAGCTTGTCTTTTTCAAAAAGGATATGATTGCATCTGATTCAAGAATTGGTTTTTCTGGACACCAGTTGTCTAGTTCCCCTTCATATGGTGTAGCTGCCGAAGATAATCTGTCTGAGGTCTGGAATCTGACTTTTAATTCACAAGATGAAGCTCTTTGGCTAATTAGATACTTGACAAGATTCTAGAGAGTAGATTTTCAAAAGTGCATTTATAATGTGTTGTATTTGAAGTCTTTTCTTGATATAACAGGCATGAAAAAAAATCAGGCAAGGGAAAATAAATGCCCCCAATGTATCTAACCTAGAATTGAAATAAAGATGGTATCTAAAAACTGGAAATTTAGGAGTTTTAAATATTGATAATAAAATGACTATCAATGAAGAATTGATAAAATACTTTTTTGTAATTTCCTCAATTATCCTTGAAGTAATACTTCATTAAAGCACTTTTTAAAAATTATATTTGACTTTGTATTGATTTATAGTATTAGCAGTTCTCAGTTGAGTTCTGAAATAGTTTGGGCTAGTGTTACTAAGAAAAGTCTCTTCAATGACTTGATATTCATTGACATGTAGAGATTTAGATGTGATTAGGACAGTTGAATAGTAGAAGCTAAGAATGCACAGAGCTTCCTCTAAGAACACAAGGATTTAATGTGTTTGTCCATTATTTAAAAACATGAAGTAGAGTCAGAGATAAGGACCCTGCTGAGGTTCTTTATATCGTTGATTGACTCTGTTTCATTGCTGTTGCCTGCTTTCTTCCATCTTGTACAATTTCTTTCTTCCTTTCTTCCTTCCTTCCTTCCTTCCTTCCTTCCTTTCTTTCTTTCTTTCTTTCTTTCTTTCTTTCTTTCTTTCTTTCTTTCTTTCTTTCTTTCTTTCTTTCTTTCTTTCCCTTCCTTCCTTCCTTTTGTTTTCTTTCATTCTTTCTTTCCTCTCCCTCTCCTTTCCTTTTTTAAGCTTTGTATTTGTTTTATTTTTAATTTGTGAAATAAAACAAGTATTTCCATAACATAGTGTATATATAATAAAAAAGATGATTGCATATGAAACTGCAAAACTTATATACAACTTACTATTCCTTTTAAATATATAATAAAATTGTCGTGCAAATTTCTTTTTTTTCTTTTGTTTTCTTTCTTCCCCCTCTCCTCCTGCCCTAGAGATGGCTACCATTAGACACAAATACACACACACACACACATACACACACACAATCATTCTATACATGCCTCCATTTATCAGTTCTTTCTCTGGATGCAGATAGCATCTTTCTTCATATGCCCTTTGTAGTTATTTTGGGTATTTATAATAGTAAAAATGACTTATTCATTCAGAGTTGTTGTTAAAACAGTATTGCTGGATGCAACGTTTCCTGGGTTCTGCTCATTTTGCTCTTCATTATTTCGTGCAGGTCTATGTTTTTCTAACATCACTGAGCTCATCATTTCTCATAGCACAGAAGTACTCCATCACAGCCATACACCAAAACTTGTTTAGCCATTCCCCAATTGGCAGGCATCCCCCCAATTTCCAGTTCTTTGTCAACACAAAGAGAGCTGCTATAAATATTTAGAACATGTATGTTCTTTACCTTTTTCTCTAATTATCTTTGGAAATAGAATTGCCAAGGGTATTGCTGGGTCAAAGGGTAAAGGCAGTTTAATAACTCTTTGGACATCATTCCAGATTGCTCTCCAAAAAGGTTGTTTCAGTTCACAATTCTGCCAGCAATGAATTAGTGTCTCAATTATTCTACATCCCCTCCAACATTTGTTGCTCTCCCCTTCAGTCATTTTAGTGAATCTGATAGATGTAAAATGATATTTTAAGGTTGTTTTAATTTGCACTTCTCTAATCAATAATTATTTAGAGCATCTTCCTTGCTTCCAAATGACCTAGAGGCTTTGTAATCTTACTTGTAAGGATGTTCCTCATATCTGTATCCAGTTTTCTCCTGTGGCTTTTTCTTTGGCTCCTCAGCTCTTAACCTGGCCGTCTCTGGCTGACTATGTCTACCTACCACCATCTCATCTCACCACCATAATTTCTCACTACTTTCCTACTCAGATATTTTGATGAACTTATCTGCCTGCTGTAGCCTCATCTTCTATCTGACTTTGTATATACCATTTTCTGCTATTAGATCACCTTCTCTCTACTCTGCCAGTGGGTTTATTTCACCAACTTCAAAAGTCAGCTTAAAATTGTCCTTCTCAAGTTGTTCTTCTTTGTTGATTGCATCTACCTATTGTCCTTTTACTTCTTTTATTTTCCACTACAGTGCTTATGCACACTATACTAATTTAAATTGAATTAGTTCACGTATAAAACTGTTCTGCTATTTTCAGAATATATTCTTCTAAATTTCAATTTCTTTGAAGGCAGAAAGCTATTTGACTATTTCTCTTAGCTCTTTCCTCCTTAAAAGCAACTAATATAATATTTTAATCACAAGTAACATGCTCAGTACTATAGTCATATGGTTGTTCAGTGATTCCATTGGACTACTCAATATAATCACAGCACAAGTCATGTTTTATTCTTAGTGATGTTAACTGTAGTTGGGCAGGTTAAGTAGTCTGTTCTTAATTAATAGTGGTTACTGATGATAGACACAAAATCAGCATTCTAATTCATAAAGGCTAAATCTTCAATTTAGCTGATAGCTGGTATTATGCCTACCCACTCTTAATCTCTTTTAAGCATCTCTTTGCCTTGAGTTTCATGCCTGGTTTTTTCTTTGTTCACTTTCTGGGATGTTATGAACAGCAAAATGGGAGAGGGAAAAACGTAATCAGGCTATGCTTTATAATTTACAAAATGGACAGCTCCTGAATTGCTGAATTTTTGCCTGCTCATAGAATTGATTCTGAAAAGGAACTCAGAAATTATCCAGACTGATACCCTCATTTTTCAGATGAGAAAACTGAGACCTTGAGAGGACAAATTGACATTCCTAAGGTTATATAAATAGTACATTGCAGAGTCGTGATTCAAACCCATGACCTCTGAATCCAAATACAACATTATATTGATACTAATCTTACATATACTTCTGGCTGGTGTTTTCCCTGGTAGAATCATAATCTATAGAAATGAAATATTTCTAATGACTAATGCAGTGGGATTCTACTATCTAGCCAGGATTGTTTCTAAAACCAGCATCCATTTAAAAATTTATTCACTTTTTAGGTTGAAAGGAATGCATTTTCTCTCTCTGTATTTTCTCATTCCTTTTCTTTATTTCATTTTATTTTTTGAGCCACGCCTTTGATTTCATTGGTGTAGGATAGTCTACCAGGGGAGATCAGCTATTATGCAACTCTTATTTTTAGAGAATTACTTGGAGAACTAGTCAGTTAAATGACTTTCTCAGGGTCACATAGCTATTATGTATCCAAGATGGAAATTAAACCCCTATCTTCCAGCTTTGAGGCCAGCTCACTCTCTATTTTATGTCACATTATCTCTTATTAAGTTTTTTCTTATACTTACTTGATAAAAGAGTAAGAATTATTTATCATGAATATCGCAAGGAGAGAAAGTGCTAATAATGATGATGTCACTGGGAGGGAACAGGATACATAAGCAGGACATAATTTCACCGACGAATTATAAATATTTAAACGTATACTAGATAGTCCCACATGGAAAAGAACTCACAACTCTTTTTGAGCATGTTATAAATTGTAACCTTTCCATAGATGAGGCAAAATCATACTATTAATCATACAGTTAATCTTGCTGACCATTGCTCTTTCTCCTGATGCAAATATCCCAGGATGGTATTTGAAGATGACTTTCAGGTTTCAAGTTCTGTGACATTCTATTTTCCCTTATTACTTCCATAATGTAAACAATTTATATTTTGGGCTGGTTCCTACTACTCTCTGCTATGTGAATAGGAATTAGGTTTCATCTTATAAAACTAAGTGATTAGCATCAAACTGGCAAGTTCAGTTCATGTAACATATGCTCCATTTTTAATTATATTCAACTCTAAGTAACTACTGGCAGATTGTCCCTTTACTAGCTCTTGCAAGCTTTAGTGATTTTCACTGATCCTACAGGTCATCTCTTATGCAACCATAGGCATGCCACTTGTCCTCTTAAGGCCTGTGTAGCCCCTGCCTATACTATTGCTCTGTTGTCCGTCTCCAGAGATCTCAAGACTATCTTAAAGGCAAAGATTCATCATAGGGTAGACTCTAGAAGGACCCATAATCACCTAGATACTGGTGAGAGCTTTATTCTCAAAATTCCCCAACTTCTAAATCAGGTGACAGGATTGGTGTTTGCATTCTGGAGATCAAGCTATCTTTATCCCTTTAGAGTTGATTTGGAACCATAGGGCAACTTTAGAACACCCCGGTACAACTAGAGGTTAAAAATGCATATCTCTAAAGCCTCTTGTAAATCGTCCTCATGCCAAGGACCTCAGACGAAGCCTTCAGAGGACATTTTCCTGGGGTTGGTATACAGCTTAGGCAACGCACAACTTTAATATATGCCCATTGGTTTGTACTTTGGCTATATTGTCCTTTAATAGCTAGCTACACAGGCACCATATGAAGTAGCTTGACTTCCAGGTCTAGAGATTGGTTTTAAATTTCAGTAAAGCACATTATGTAGTCAGATAATAACCTTTTTGATTTAAAGAAAATATTTATATGATCTTAGGAAAATATAAAGAGATTCTCAATCATAGAGGCAAAATATTTAAATTAAATGTAATCAGCTTTCTGACAAATATCAAATGATAAAGAGGAAGAATATTTTTTCTCCAAATAGCTTTAAAAATCCAAAAATAATAGCATTTACATGGTAGGATTTGTTAATATTTCTTAGACATTATCTCTTTGAGGTGCTGATTTTCATCCAAATTTGATTAAAAGCCATTTTGCTCACAGCTGCCTCTTTTAGAGGCTTGTGCTTGGCAAAGTGAATTTATTTAGTCTTTGTTGAAAAAACATTTCAGAGCGGTTTAAGGCTCCCCATTCTCATTACAGAAAAATGTGCAGGCATCCCTTTGGAGGAAAACACTCTCATCTGGAAGCAGCTGTAATTACAGTAATTTTTATTTACATGCTTGTTTTCAAATGATTTGAAGTTTTGTCTGGCAGATCTTTTTGGAACTTCTTTCTAATGCTTCCCTCCATAGTCATGCCATTGCCCAGGCCTTGGGGTGAAGATATTTGATAATGAAGTCATTTTGCTAATTCGGTAACTCAGCTCTCAGATAGGTAGGGACCAAGCCAAATACACTTGAAGCCTAATTACATTGTATATCACTGGGTAGTATTAGATTGAGAATCCCAGTTGCTTATTAAAGATATATTTCAGGACCTCTAATTTCGTCAGTGTGCTTACTACCTTCGCTGATGCAGCTTTCAACCCCTGTGCATTATAGTAGATGGTAATCCAGGATCATTGTGGTAGAATTTTCCTTGTAGCCAACATGGCAGTGAGTTTCTCTGACTTTCACTGGCTGGGTTACCAACAACAGACAAATAACTCATCAGCAGGCCTGTAACTGAAGCCTTTCTAGCTTGGGCTTTTTTGCCATGGTCCTTGATAAATTGGGAGACCTTTACTTGATGGTGAAGAATCAGAGTAGGCTTTTAATGGACTTGTTTCATACTAAAAATATAACAAGTTTGAAATCAACAGTCTCACAGATGCTAAAGGGAAGACAGTCTCTTCCTTCAAACATCATACATTCTAATAGAGGAAGACAATGCATGGGGGAATGGTGGGCCAGAGGGGTGTTTTCATCTGGAAATTTTATGGGAATAGTGAGGGTAGTCACAGGGCAGTTGATTGCAACATCTTTTCCAAGAATGATAGTACTGATTTGAGTATAGTTGGGGAGGGAAAAGGAGAAAGAGGAAACACATGCATTGCAGTCATGAAGGAAGGCATGGTGGGCCTTACAGCAGCTAAATATGGTGAGCTTTGTCCAGTCAGGAACGTATGGTCCCAGAAGTACCTAGTTGGAGGTGCAAGGTGGTACAGAACAATATGGCTGGAAGATTGCTAAAGTATATATTGTAGTGAGTCCAGGGGCCCTCCGATGTGATGAAATTTTACCATATCCATTTTTCAGATCTAAATTGAAATACTGACTAGATCAGACTTCATTCAACCGTAGAACTTCAAGTTAGGCAAGACTCTAGAGGTCCTCTAATTCATCTCCAACATTACAGGAATGTTTTATTAATCTCTTGTCAATACACTTGTATTTAATAATTATTTTGATGTGACCGAATATCCCAATTCCATCAATGTTTCCTCATATGACATTGTTTCTACAACCTTTGCCACCTGAGTTGCCATCTTTTAAGTGAATTAAGATTCTTTTATTCCTCTTAAAGTGTCGCACCAGAATTGTATATAATACCCTGATATTGGCACAGCGTTACAAAACACATGTAAAAGCTTTTTTTCAAAATTGTTGCTATAATTTATCTGGCTTTATCTTCGTGTGACTTTTTCTTCCTATTTGATCTTTGAGCTCAATCTTCATCTTATTTGTAACTTATTGTCTCTATTTCTAATTCAACTGCTTCTCTCTCTATAAAAGTAACAAAGTATTAGAATCAAAGGTGGCATAGGTAATCTCTCACCAAGTTTTATCCTTTTTGCTAGGCTGGTCAATAATGTGCTCTCCAGATATGGGGATGAGAAAATATCTTCTTTCTTTTCTGCTTTTGGTTACCAGAGTTAGGCTTTATTTCAAGAACAAATAACCCATTCAAAGGTGTATATTCCACGTGACATCAACAAGTAGATGTTCCTAAGTGTTCTTTCACTGACCAGATTGTGGTAACTAGCATTTTGAAAAGGGCCAGCCTTCTATGAGCATAGAATCAGAGTTTTAAAAATTCACTTAAAGGACTGATCAACATCATGGTAATACTATGGATTGGAGAAGTCATTACAAGCCTTTGGATTTGATTGTAAAGCAGCAAAGCTTGAAGTTTAACTGTCTCATCCTTGTCACAAAAAATATGTTGGTTTTATGCCCCTAAGTACATATATTGAAATGAAAGATGGGATCATATCTGTTTCTTGATATGAACATTTTAATAGGTGCAACATTTTGGCAGCATTATTATTAGTATAAAGCATATATTAGTCTCCAACACTAATAGCATCTACTTACTGTAATGCCAGGCTGTTTAACTATATAGCTTAGCAAAGTTGTTTGATTTGCTCTTTAGTGAACTCTCATAAGTAACAAGGCGCTGGAAAAGATATGCATAGGAAACTTAGATTTTCCTTCTGTCATTTGGGATCCACTAAAATAACTACCTTATATGAACATATTTTGCATATTCACTATACTCCACAATTTGCCTTTGGTTATAAAAGTGAAATTTATTCATTGGTATTCAAAATGTAGCTGATTATATTTAAGAATTTAACATGTAAATTGCTCATCTTATCTTCCCGTCCATCAAATATTTTTCCTTTTCCCTTTTCTCTCCCCCTGCATGTACATATTCACACATATTTTAATTACCAAGTTTGTAAACTGGAATATAGGTAACTTGTATCTCCATATTTCTAGTACCAAACCTCTCAAACTTCATATCAGTATAAGCAAGGAATATAGCCTACGCCTAGTCCTACCTTCATTCTAGGGAATTTTGTTTTATCCAAATCCATTGGCCCAGAAGAAGGAATCAATGGATGCTTAGATAAGTAAAAGTGACTACATTTCATTTGAAAGGGGGGAAAAAAGTTAGATGTTTGGGAGAGAAAAATTGAAAATATTCTACCCACCAGTTTTTAGGACATGGAACACAAAATTATATTGAAAAAATACCACATTTTAAAAATGTACTCCATTTTTTGTGATGTCCAGTTAAAAGAAAGACATAAAAATGGAAGAAACAGAATTACAGAGAAGTGCAGAGTCACCAAGAGTCAGGAATGCGTTAAAAAAAAATAGCAAGAGACAGGCACTTGCAAACACACAACAAGCATCTAGAAAAGGCCCACAATTGCACAGATAGCAAGATAGGTGCAAACTTGAATTGAACAGTAGGCTCTCACAGCTTTTATGAATACTGTCACTTAAGATCTTTTAATCCTTAATGTACTTTGACAAGTATAATGAAAATTTCATATTTGCCCTTATTAATTTCCCTGTCTAGCTAATTTGTTACCCTAAATAAAAGCAGGGTCAAAATATTCTATTCAGAGTATGTGAGAAATAACCACTAGTATTTGTATTTTTTACCCTTTACAAGTTTTAATTGTCTCAAACTTTTTACTATTTGAGTCTTGTGCTTCCCAGTCTAATGAAGATTTTCCAAAGGATGGAGAACCTCATTAGCTACTGAATTTCACTGGGTCAGATCTATTCCCAGCTCTGTTTCTACATATACGAACTGAAGCAAATCACGTTACCTCTTTGGGCCTCAGTTTCCTCATCTGTAAAATAAGGGACGTTGCATTAGACCTCTGAGGTCCTCTAAATCTATAGGGTCCCTTGAACATGCCCCATGAATATTCTAGCAGAGCTAGCCTGTCTCAAATAATTCATAATACCATTAATAAATACCTGTAAGACATTTGGTACCATGCTGGGTACTGAGATGTACCAAAGAAATAGGAAATGCTTTTAATTTTGATGCACTTCGTAGACTTAGAGCTGAAAGAATGCAGAGACTTCTAATCCAGCCTCTTGAGTCCAGATGAGCAATTTGCCCAAGGTGGTTCCAATAGTATTATAAATAGCAGTGGAAATTTAAACTTATATCCTCTGATTCAAAAATCTATTCCATGCTGATGTGAGATTATGAGAAGGAAACAAAAGATAATAAATGACAAAGTGCCAAAATGAATGATAGAATACTATGCAGTCTGCCATAAGGCAGGAGATGGCACTTAAGTGTATGGACTCCAGGGGAGGTGAGGTGGTAGAGCTTTCCAGGCTTTATGAGAAGACAGGAAGGCAAGAAGTAGGATATCATTTATGAAGACCAGCCCAGTGAATCATTCTTGCCTTCTGTCTTGACAGCTCTTCCTCATCTGGCCAGCAAAATTAAATCAAGCCTGCCATGATTCTGGAAGGGGCAAGTAGGTCAACTCCCTTTGGCTCCACTTACCATCCCTGTGACTTTACTCCCCAAGGCCTCTTTTCCTGCTCTCCATACTGGTCTCTCTGTGTTGTCTCCCCATTAGGATATAAATTCCATGAGGGCAGGGCCATCTCACTTTTGTGTTTGTACCCCAGTGCTTAGTCGCATGTCAGGTAGCCAGTGCCTAAGAAAGGCTTTTTAATTCATTCATTCATCACAAAGGGCTTTCTTTTTGAACAAATCTGACAGGTCCTCATTTATGGTACAGGTGGTTAGAAAGAAAAGAGACAGAGAAACATACCCTTTGCTTGAAAAAGTAAAAGATGAATTGTTAATTTTGTAAGAACTGCCTAAAAATCTGAAACTTTGGCTTTGCTTAACATTTTAAAAAGCCAAACCTAGGTTATATAACATGTAGGAGAGGTAAAAGCCCTTCGGCCTGACCTTGTCATGGTAAGAGTTTACAGTTAATTCAAACATCTGCTACATAATTAGAGGTTTTAGGGGGGAAATGCTTATTACTCCCTTTAGAGCTGTGACATTCTGTGCCCTCCACAATTCTCATTAGTGATATAAGGACATTAATGCTACTTAGGAATGTTTTCTTTCCTTGCCCCTTTTTGAAGGAGAGTGCTTGCAGGAGAAAGAGGAGTAAGACTCCGTGCTGGATATTTAGAATGTAGTGCTTCTTTTCCTGCTTCTTTGGCAGGAAGCCACACTCAAAGATCTCATCAACAGTGAGAGAAATAGCCTCTTTGTTGAGCTAGTGCATTTTGTCGACATGAGCATACTGCATGTAATTAAAAGTCTGAAAAATACATCTGGGTACATGGCATTTATAAAGATGGAGGTGTGGCGCATATAGAGCAAAAATTCAAGTACTAATAATGTAGCTTTCTTTTGATTTTTCTTTCTAAATAAAGTCATTCCACTACATGCAGTCATAATGCTTTGAGCTACAGAGCTCTTTGCAGGCCAACTGTGTGCATTTAATAGGTACATCATGTCATAGCCTTTCATTTTATTTTATACGCTGCAATGATCAAGATTCCAACTCTGCCACAGCCACTCCAGAAATAACTGTGACCTATGAAAACATAAGGAACTTTAAAGCAGCATAAAAAGTCCTAGAGAGAATGTGTTAAAGCACAGGTATAATTGTTAGCCACAGAATATAAGATATTGCAGGTAGACGTTCAAGTAAAACAATACTAACAAGTTTATGTTCTGTCTCTTCCTAATACATAACCTTAACTCATATTTTCCTGAGCTATCTTCTATTTTATTTCATAAAATACTACATTTCATGTGAAATTAATTTTTACTAAAACCATTTTTATTTTACATTACTTTATATGCAGCTATGCTAGAAAGAGTACTTGTAGTTTAAAATCTATTACAACCCTATTTGCCAAATACTTGGAATTCCCTTATTTTTATTCGCTGCTTCAATTCAGAATCATTGTCTGCATGAATATGTTCAGTTATTACTGAATACTTTATGAATAAATGAGATTGTTAAATTTTTATCAACAGGCTTGACTTTGGTAATGTTATTTAGTAGTTCAGTCAATCAATAAGCATTTATTAAGTGCCTACTATGGGCCAGGGCAGCCAGGTTGCACAGTGGATAGAGCTCCATGCCTGGAGTTCAAATGTGGCCTCAGACACTCGCTGTGTAACCCTGGGCAACACACTTAACCCTATTCGCCTCAGTTTCCTCATCTATAAAATGAGCTGGAGAAGGATATGGCAAGCCATTCCAGTATCTCTGCTAAGAAAACCCTAAATGGGATCGCAAAGAGTTGCAAATAACATAATCAAATCTGTCCTTAATGGAAATGACTTTGGTATGTATGTGGAAGATGGCCTGGAGTAGGGAAAGACTTGAGGTAGAGAGGCCAAGTAGGAGGCTATTGTGATAGTCTAACTGTGATGCTGGACTTTGCTCGGCTGGTGCTGTCTGAGAAATGAAAAGGAATTAGATGGGAGAGATATCAAAGTAGAAATAGCAAGACTTGGCAACTGATTGATAACGTGAGGAGTCCAGGTCATGAACTTAGGAGACTGGGCGAATGGTATTTTCAGCAGAAAGAGGGTAGTTTGGAAGAGAATTTGGTTTGAGGGAAGGTAATGAATTCTGTTTGGACATTTAGAATTCTAGATGTTTCTGGGACATCCAATTTTAAATGTCCAATAAAACAATATGGTACTCAATAGCAGGGCAAAGCTCTGTGAGCTTTCTCCCTTGGGAAGATAATCCCATGAGAATAGATTAGTGTTAAGAGATAAGATAAAGAGGTCCAGCCTCCAGGAACACCCAGAATTGGCACATTTGACGTGGATGATACGGATGATACACCAGCAAAGGAGACTTTGAGGAGTGGTCGGCCATGTAGGAGAACCAGGAAGGAATGGTATCAGGAGAACCCTAAGAGGGAAGAGTACCCAGGAGGATATCAACAGCAGGAGGACTGAACAAAGATTATCAATTTGGGCAACTACGAGCTTACTGGTAACAGGGTTCCAAGCAGATTTTAATACTGAAATACTTAAAAGGAGCTATTAACATCTTAGGGAAGAAGGGAGGAAATTTGGAACTCTGAAATTTTAAAAAAGGATGTTAAAATTGTCTTTACGTGTAAAAGATAAAATATTAAAAAAATAAAAGGATGCCTCTTCTACTTGTACAAAACTTTTTAATCACCTGCTCCTCCTTACCCTTGTCTTTCCATGAATTCACTAGAGAGGAGCTTTCCAACGTGCTTGGGATTTTTCTCTGCTTCTTTTATCGTTTAAGGAGAACCAGTGCAGTACTCAGCCATCCTTCTCTGACTCTTTCTTTGCTTTTGGTATGTGAATGGTCCCTCTCTATTGCCGGTCATGCCTGCCATTGATGATCTCTTTTGTGCTACTTTTTATATGTAAAATCTCCATGGTTATATGCTGCTGCCTCCTGATTCATCAAGAATACACCTGATATATACATAGACGAGGCTCATAAAGAATATAGGCATAAGAATTTAGGCAAATGGGTCAGTAGTTGTCAATATTTCCTTGACTACTATTTTACTTCAAAACAAGTATTCTCTTTAGAACCTTCTCTTTGCTATAGCGTGAACATTTTTACATTAGTCCTTACAAAATGTTCACCTCTGGGGCACATTTATTTTTCTTTAGTAATTTGGCCAGGTCCGGCCACTTTTTCCTAATTTCAGCTTAAGTACTTTCTCACACAGTACATTGGGTAGTGAGATGATAAATGATATAAGTTGTGGCTGCACTGTCATCAGTGAGGCTGATGAAAATAGATTACTCTAGAAGTACTGACAGATCTGTTCCATATTACATCTATTTGTTTATATTTCTAGTTTCATCCGGAAGTGCTCTTTAAAGGTCTGCCTTAGCTGGGTCTCATTCCAAACACTGATCAGACTCCCTTTCCCCTCAACTGCATTTCACATTTTTTGTGATGACACCATGCAGGTGATCTTTCATCGTTATCCTTTTCCATAATGTTTTACAAAGTTTTTCCTCTTTTAAGTTCCTGTCATATCTTTTAACCTACATTCTTATCACCTTCCATAGAGTGGCAATGCTCCATTGTAACAGATATTTTCAAAGCTGCATGCATCCTGTATGATTCAACTTAGTCACTGCAACAGTGAGGGCCATCTATTAAGAATCCTACTCAATCTCCCAGAAGTCACACAGGACCTTTTATGCCCATATTCCCTATGGTGCACAGAGGCAAAGCCTTCTCTATACCATGTCTCCATGGCATTCCTGCCTACAAATCCCTAGGGCAATATGGGGATAATTCCACTTTAGTATGCAGACATTTACTTTAAGACTTGAGACTACTAAATGTTGAAGTCAGCTCCCCTCATTGCTCCTTCTAAATCAAGGATTCACAACCTGGAGTCTGTGAATGTAAGTGCATGTATGTGTGTGTGTGTATGTGTGTACACACATTGAGAGTAGACACCTAATGTGCGTGTATCATATTTAGATAGATCAATAGCTATATTTCATTAGTATAGGATTCCCTTTTAATTCTGTGTATTTTATTTTGTGTATTTAACATTATTCTGGGAAAGAGCGCAGTAGGCTTCACCAGACTACCAAAAAGGTCAAGGACACAAAACAGATTAATATCAATTTTAAATCTTCAAGATGTGGATATCTTTCTTGAGATAATATTTGTAAAATGCTTAGCTTTAGAGCTAAGCTTTTAATGCCTGGCACATAATACTTAATAAATAATACTTAATACATAATAATAAATTTGTTCCCTTCCTCTGCCTACCAAGTAAGGACCATAAGTTCATGGGGAGCTTGAAGAAACCTTAAAAGCCATCAAGACTCTGAGTTTAAGTGATTTGTTCAGATTCATACAGATTGAAAGAACAGAGCTGGGACTCCATCCAAAGTCTTCTGACTCCAAATCCATGACTGTACAATGATGATGAATGAGGAAATGAGATAGCCACTGCAACACCTTCCCTTAAGCTACCAAGGATATTCACTATCTTTGTGTCAAACTTGAGCTCGTTGTTCTTCCAGTTTCCTTAGTAGTTCGTACACTAAACCATCACTGCCCTTGGACTTTATGACGCTTGGCAAGAAAATCATGTTTGCTCTCAGAGGCAAATCCTTAGCTCTTTTACTACTTGTTTTGGTGACTTTTTGTAACCATTAAACTTCTCTAAGAAAAAGTAATAGAGTAAGTGTCTTAGCCTTAGTCTTTTTCTCATTTTTTGAAGTTACAACTTGTTCAAACCATTAGGGTTGAAGTTGTAATCGAATATAGTGTCTACTCTACTAGATCCTTTCAAAAGAATGTAAAATTGTGGAGGGCAAAGGCTATTTTATTTTTTTCTTTGTATTCCTAGTGCCTAGGACATAGTAGACACCTAATATGTTTTGTTCAGTTGAAGTGAATTTCTTCTAATTTAGTATTGATGTTGGTATTTGTGTTAACCACTGGAAGACCTACCTACACTCAGACAGCTATTTCTAAATCTAGCTAGACCAGTAAACAATCATTTTTCATCCATTAAGATACAGTCATTTCCATTTTTTTATGATGTTGTTTGGTGCTTGCCACATCCAGAGCCTTAATACTTCTCAAACCAATATACTCATTATATACATAGGAAGATGTTGAAAAATTTACAAATATTTGGTTCTTTTCATTTCCTGAGATCAAATCTTATTTTCCTACATAATATTTGCTCATATCTCTTATGCCACCATTCACTTGAAGTCACCAATTATCAATTGTATAAGATCTATTTCTTCAACATCTAAAGACAATGTTGGTGAATAAACTACAGTTATTTTCATGATATTCTCCATACTTCTGATAATCATGAGAACTGCAAGTTGAAAGAACCAATTATCCTGTGAAATGTTGCATCTTTTCACATCTGGTTTATTAACTAATCAAGAAATGCTTATTACCTACTTCATGCTAGGCAATGGGTGAGGCACTAGGAGTACAAAGACAAACATGAAACAATCCCACTTCTCATGGAGTTTTCAATCTAGTCAGGGGGAGACATCATACTTATACACACACACGCACACATATGTTAAACACACAGTTAAACATATGTGCTAAACACCCATCACATATACCAAACATATAACATGTAACTAAACATATATAACACAGTATAACATATATATGTATACATGTAGAGAGAGATAACTAAATTTTAAGTTGCTTTTGTTCAAATTGTACATAGTAGGTGCTGTGTTAGCTGCTATTACTATTATTAATGCTAATAACAATAATCACTCTATGGTAACTTACCAGTCATGAAAGCACTTGAGAATTTTAAATATTCTTTGTATGGCACTTAGGTATTTTTATTGTTTGGGAAGGGATTCAGCTTTTGTGAATAAAATATATCCAACATGTATTGCTATCTCATTGAAGTAGATATTCTTTCCAACCATGCACAATGCAACTCACCATTACCTTCCCATTTTCTGCAACACTAGTCCATATCCCACTATAAATTTGCTAAAAGGAGGCCCACCCAATAACGTGGGAGCACCATTTGCATCTGTGAGTCAGTGCCTTTTGTGAATTGAGTTGGTGATCCTTGCCTGATTTCCAAATCTGAGATCTCTTTCCTTTACCCACCACACACATACAGAGTTTTTATCCTTTTCTATAGTTAGACAGCTTTATTCTCACACACAGTAGCAAGACAATAGAGTTGATCTGGGATTAGAAAGTATGACAAAGGAAGCTTTCCTATTCTTGGTATTCAGAAGGCAAAGAACTTTGATCTTTATAATTAAATAACTTTTACCAGCATTTAATTCATTTAAGATGAAAAAAATGAAGACCTTTTTTCAGAGGAATTTTATTAAGATTTTTCTTAATGAAAACCTTGAAATGGCCACTGTACTGCTAGTGCTAAAAGTTAGCAACTTAGCCTGATTGACCAAGATGGGGAAAATGAGGCTAGAGATGCTTTAAATTGTCCTCATAATATCATACCTATAAGGTCAAAATAAAAAATATTATCAAGATAAGAAATCTTTAAAATTATTGTTTACTTGTCAAAAAGCTTGCTATGGAATCAACACTTCTGACAGTGCTTGTTTTAGATTATATATTTAAATTTAAAAAAAAATTTATTGCCGTATTTTGTTTTTACTTTACAAAGATTTCCAGAGTCCAGTACTTGAGAGCTCTCTTCTAACAATGTAAAACTAACAAAACAGTGACCTCATCTGAAAGTCCATGCAATATTCCACATGTGTAACAGCCTTCAATCTCCCTATTTCTTAGTGGGTTTTTTTTTTTAATTAACAAAAATCTATTTTCTCTTTCTTCCTACCTCATTGGGAAAAAAAGAAAATAAAAACAAATTTCTTCTAACAAATATGTAAAATCAAGCAAAATAAATTCCCTTATATTGACAGTACTTTCACTTGCAAATTTAGATGAGGTCGTCATTGTTTAGTTAACCAATCAGGTTTCACCTCCTCCTGTAAAGAACATTGCTTTCAAAGTTAACTATTGTGTCATTGGACAGTCTTGGAAAATCACCTAACCTAAGCCTCGTTTTCCTCATCTATAAAATTGTAGGCCCAGTGGAAAAGATAGAAGATCTCTTAGGTTCCATTGGACTCAAATGCTGTGGTTATTTCAAATATTCCATGCCTGTATTTGTTGGATCTACCCTAAGCTCTAGGTTAGGGAGAATTATAGGTACCAAGAATGCTCAGATTCTCCTCCATTCCCAGTCACAGGTACTCAGATGGGCCATTTCTTTTAAATGTGGGCCTTCGACCCTCTTTTTCACCCTTTAATATTCATCTTACTTCCCAGACTATTGCGTATTTGTCATATTTGAGGTATTTGAGTTTGATTTTGAGCAGATAAAGCCTAATGATCTTTTAATAGTTGGTTTCTATGTCATGTTACACTTACAAAAATCATCTTAGATTGAAAATGGAGGCTGAACAGAATTCCCAACTATTGAGTGGTATATATTCCATCTGTCTGATATTCTATGATGGAAAAATAAGGTGTGGTGTTTTGTTTTGTTTTCTCCCTTGATGGTAAGGAGTTTTTAGAAAGGTGGCTGGTTTACACAGTGTCTTTTAAAGTAATGTCAAGATTTATAATTTGCCTCTCCATTTCCATTCTCCCAAGTTTGTTTTTTTTTTTGTAAACTGCATGAAACTTCAAAGACTGAACAACATTGTGAAGTCCTCTTGTACTAACTTCTCCATAAAGTATACCTAAAAGAACTGTTCTTTTGTTATAAGAGAGCCTTAGTATTTTTCTTTCAAAGGAATCCATCATTTTTTTTTTAAATAAACTTTGCTGGTTTTATGCTCTTTTCTCTACTTTAAACACATTTTCTCTCCACTGCTTGAGCAGGGTATTTTCCATGTAGTGATTCTGCTTTTTCTTTGTTCTCCTTGTCTGATGTTCCTTTGATAGAGGATGGTTTCTCGCTCTTTGGGAGCAAATCCAGATGACCTTAAGGACCCAATTAAAATTAGTATTCCACGCTATGTTCTCTGTGGACAGGGAAAGGATGAACACTATGAATTTGAGATAAAGGTAAGTGTGTCTTCCTTACGTTTCTGGAAGAATGGATGTTTGATACCATGTAAACCTATAATTTTATTGTAGTTTATATGTGTAGATATATTATTTTATTATTTATTAGCTTCTGTAGTATGGATCAAATGATGTATATATGCACTACTCATATGTGCATGTGTATGGTCAGTGGGTGAAAGAGGAGTCAGTACTGCTATTACAAAAGATTTGTTTAGAAAAGGGTTTTTTTTTTTCAACAGCTCCCTTCCCAATTATATTCCAGACTTACTCAGTTTACACAACTTTTCAACAAGAGATGTATTCCCATTGCCTTATATTTTCAGAGGTATATCAGAAGTATATCAAAAATATATTATATTTTAATATAAAAAATTATATTTTCATCAATATTTTATAACATCAAATTTTCTCTGGTTATTCCACCTTCACATAGTTAATGATCTATAAATCAGATTGGGCTAAAGACTCTCAAAGCAAATGGAAGCCACTTAGTTTTGTAAATTACTATTTCTTATGTCGATTTCTTGTTTTTCAAAAGTACTTACTCATTTATTGAATTAGGATTTGTACTGAGAACATATTATGTCTTCAGCAACTTTCGTAGTCTGACTGGCCTTATTTTAAAACATTGTGTAATACAGTGAAAGGCAGATTGGTGCAATGACTAAAAATTTGGCCTGGATTTCAGAAAGAACTGAGTTCAAGTCCCAACTCTGACACATAATGACTTTGGGATGCTGGGCAAATCACTTAATCTTTCAGTGCTCTAGGTAGATCTCTTAGACTCTAAGTTGCGAAGGGGGTTTATTTACCTTTGTAAAGGGAGTTCCCTTACCTTGGAGTTGCTCATACCAATAAAAATCAGAAATCCAGTCCCTAGACCTATGTAATATAGTAGCTGCTCTATCACCCAAAGCTCTCTGGCCCTACTAGCTATGGGGAGGTAAAGAAAGAAAGGGGAAAGGATGTAGAGTGAGGAGAAAGAAGCTAAATGGGTCTAGAAAGCCAACTTGGCAAGCTTAATTTTAAAACTATGTAATATAGTAAGAGTCAAAGAGGCCACATAGCCAAAGATCAGACATAGATATCAAGAAGATCTGGGTTCAGTGTGTGGTAATTTCTAATGGCAAATACTACTGTGCCATGAAAAAAACTCAGCAGCCACTGCTATATAGATAGCCCTAATGCTAAGACCCTGGTATAAGAGGAGCTTAGTACAAGGGAAAGGAAAATATGTTTAAGTTTTGATTTCATAGCTTGGCATTTCTCAGCCTTGCTTCGTGTTCCCCTTATTCCAGTCAAGCCACTTTCCTCGTTCTCAGTCAGCTGTGTTTTCCTTCGGATGCCTTAAGACCAACTCCCATACTGTCTCTATGTAGTCTTCTCTGATCTCCTGAGCCAGAAATGATTCTTTCCTCTTTTGAATTTGCACCTTTGTTTATGCCTCTTATGTACTTCTGTATGTTTATTTGTGAATATGTCTTCTGTTCTCTCTGGTTGCTGTCTTCTCTAGGGTAAGGTCAGTGTTTTTGGGTCATAGATTTGGAGCTGGAAGTGCTTGGAGGTCATGTGACCCAACCTCTTTCTCTTTTTAAGAGGAGGAAACCAAGACTCAGAGAAGTTCCCTGACTTTCCCAAGATCCCATAGCTAATAAGTGATAACACCAAGAATCATCCATCCCTGTGCCCTCTGACTCCAAACCTGGACTCTTCTCACTACACCACAGTGCCTCACTTTACTTTCTTATCTACTTCTGGGCCTAGTATGGTGGCATGTTCTTAGTAGGCATTTGGTACATATCTGTTGAATTGAATTATGGACACAGTGATATCAGAATTGGAAATAGCCATGTTTGTTTCTTAGCACAGCAGGCAGCCCTTTGTTATTCAGGTTGAATATTTCTAAATATTGCCTGCAGGTCAGCAGAATGTCACTACAAAATATGGGTTTTCTAGGAGCAAGTTTGCAACCAACTGTTCCTGTCATGAGTAATCTCACTGACTGGGATATGCAAGTATTCATGTAAAACTTTTATTTCAATTGTCTTTCAAGATTAATATGTGGAATGAATTATTATACTTGGGGTTTTCAGTTAGCTAGCATTTGAATAGTTACAGTTTTCCTCTTAAATTAAATTCTATCCTGACACAAAGCAACAAAAGCCCAGAAAATGTACACTTGAGACTGACACAATCTTTCGTATTGTTCCCTAGGTAAAAGAAAAAAGCTGATACCCACCTTAGTTTTGTATTCCCTGCCTTTTGGCCTGTTTATGTTACCATTTTAGTATATAGTAAGCCAAATTGGGTCTTTATTCTTTCCTGAGGTATTTTTACGTCCATAGAGACAATCTTTCACAAGAGATTATCATCAAACATATATCATTAATGAGAAGGACTGGAGCATTTCTCTTCAGTTGGGTAAATATTGCTCAGCAGTAAAAGAAAATCCATGCCATATATTTTTCTCACAAACAAGCTGACTTGTTTAGAACTTCAGTGCTGAATTAAGCTCTTTGTAAAAAGTCCTCCCATTGGCTCATCAAGTATCCCACGATGTTGTTACAGGATTAGTATTTTCATTACACTGTGAGACTTTCATGTTGTTATTAGGAAGAACAACAATAACAATACAAAACATCACCCTCAAATTGGAATTATACCTTTTCTTCCAGAAAGCAAAATCACCCTCTCATAGATTGTCTCCTTTCCCCATAGATTTACAGAGAACCTCAAAGCCAGAAGGGGCTTCGTAGTCCGTCTAGTGCAGCCTGTACCTAAACATGAGTCTCATGGTATTGTTCAGTACTGCGCTTAGGAATAGATTGTGTTCTACGAGTACTATTTTTTTTTTAAATCAAGTTATAAACAGTGATACATGTTGCTAAGCAGTCATACTAATGGTACCATCCTCCTCCTAGCCATGGGGTATTAGGGAGAGGAGGAGTATCCTCAAATTATGGAATCTTAGAGATTGTAGTATTAAAATTTTAGAAGTAGAAGGGACCTTGAGTATTGTCTGGTCTAAAGTTCT
Organism: Phalanger gymnotis; assembly: GCA_028646595.1. Classification (NCBI taxonomy): domain Eukaryota; kingdom Metazoa; phylum Chordata; class Mammalia; order Diprotodontia; family Phalangeridae; genus Phalanger; species Phalanger gymnotis. The sequence continues at coordinate 218,749,705 of CM053625.1, read as the reverse complement.
TATTTTCCCAAAACTGAGGTGCAGCAGAAGTGACTTTCGATAGTCACACAGCTGATAAGTGACAGGTGCCGTTCTTGTTGTTTTGACTGTGTCTCTCACCTAGATTGCTTTTTCTTTACTCTCAGACCCCAGGCTGGTTCAGGCCCTCACAGCCTTTCTCATGGCCTAGCTCCTTTCCTGCCTCCAGGCCATCCTCCACATAGGTGTACCATGTTATACACCTACTCAATCAATGCCATTGCCTCCCCATTACTTCTAAGATCAAATACAGGCTCTTCTGCCTTTGTACACTTAGTACTATCTGGTGGATAGCAGATGTTTAGTAAGTGATTATTGGTTGATTGGATGATATCTGCTAGGATAGAGCCCAGTTCTGAATCTCTGAGATTCAGCAGCATATCCAAAAAGGGATTCATTCCCCCTGAAATCCACAGCTCTTCCTCGCTCCCCAATTTCAGTTCCAGATACCACCATTTTTATAACCAGCAACATTTGCTACCTCCAAGTCGTCTTCAAAACTTTATGCTCCTTCATCCTCTGTGTCTTATTAGTTTCCAGGTCTCGATGATTCCGTCTCCATATTACTTTTTGGAGCTATCTCCTCACCAGCTAGATACCTACTGCCCTAGATTAGGCCCTCATAACCTCTCTCTTGGACTGCTGAAGTGACCTCCTACTTAATCTCCTGTCTCCATTCTTCCTTTTTCTAATCTGTTCTGCATATGTCTGCCAGAAGGGATATTCTTAAAGCATACTTTTGATTCTACCTCTCCCCTGTTCATGAAGCCTCCTTGACTTTCCATTGACTCCCAGAACTCCTTTGTTTGCTGTTTAAAGTGCTTCCCAACCTGATTCCATCTCATCGTTACTCCCATTCACAAACTCTACATTCCTGGCAGACTGACCAGTGCTGTTCCTAATGCATGATGTTCCCATCTCAGACCCATGTGCCTTTCCATAGCCAGCTTCTGTGGCTGCATTGTTCTTCAGCCTCACTTCTGCCTCTGGAATCCCAAGCTCCCTTCAAGGAATGGTTCAAGTGCCACCTCCTGAATGAGTACTTTGCTAGTCTTCCAGTTGAGATGATTTTATATTTACTTTGAATACATTTTATGTTTAATTGTCTGTGTATTGTTTTCTCTCAAGAAAAAAATGAGCTTTTTAGCAACTTATTTTCATCTTTATATCCCCAGCACCTAGCTCAATGCTAGGTGCACAGTGTTTAGTAAATGTTTGTTGAGTGGATTTGAATTTAACTAAAAGGGACCTCTCCCCTCCCAATTTGATTAATGAGACTATTGAAGGAATGGTTTATCTAAGACCACATATATCCTTTATTTCTTATTTTATTATTTTAATAATTTAATAAATTTAATAATTATTATTTTATTATTGTAAAAGCTAGGGCTAGAGTCTTGGTCTCCCAGTTCCTAGGCTAGTGTTTTTTCTACCATGCCACATAGTTCAAAGTTATTTACTAAATGCTTTCTTCTAATTAGAATCCTCTAGACAGTATCACTGCACAGAGTTTCAGTGATGGAGAGCTCACTGATTCATAAGGTAACCTATTCCATTTTCATATAGTAGCAAGAGAAGGTTCTTATGCTGAAGCATAATCTGTCTCCTTGTAACTACCATTATTGATCTTAGCTCTGTCCTGTGCAATTACACAGAATAAATCAAATCTCTCTCTCACGTGACAGCCCTTCAAATACAGGGTGCTTCAAACGTCTTACTGAAATTTTAAGGTTTAACGTTTAATTTAAAATTAATATAAGATTTAAATTTAAAACTCTCCTAAGACTTATGAGACATTCTGCATTTGAAAATAACTTTCATGTTCTTCCTACCCTCCCCAGTACCACCTCCACCCCCATCTCCACCCCCCCCCCAAGAAGAAACACCTTCTCTTTTCTGAACATTTGCATTTCCTTGATCTCCAGCATCTTGAAGATGATATGCTCACTGGCTAGGACAGTCACATATGGCTGTGGTCTAGTTTGTTGATAGGTTTCCCAGCTGAACATGATATTTTGCATGTAGATCTAGAAGAGTTGTTTTTTTTTTTCCTCTCCCTTGCTGGGTATAGAATCTACTCATTTCAGAAATTTTGAAACAGGGAAAGATTATCTTTAGTATATTTCCATCTTCCTCATCCCCTTTCCCCTGGGCTTCCAGGCACATTCATGATTTCCTGTCACCTGTTTTAGCTTCTCATCTAGTCTTGGGCCATTTCCTAATGTGCTCCAAACTCCAAGAGTAACAAGGTGGAGGACAGACAGCTAGACTTGGAGTAAGGAGAACTGGATTTAATTAAGTACCAGCTTTGGTGTTTGCTTGAAGTGTCACTGTGGGCAAGTAACTCTGCCTCAGTTTCCTTATTTGTAAAATGGAGATAATGCCTACATTGCCTCCCAGATTTGTGAGGTAAGCACTTTGTAGACCCTAAAGAATAATGTGGTTGTCAGTATTAGTATTACCTCCCTTCCTCCTCAACCAAAGTGTTCCTTTCAGTGCAGCTGATCTCATCCAGATGCTAGGAATCCAACTTAGCTAATTCATACCTGCATTTATAGATGATTGATAGTCCCATAACTTGTTAATCCAAATGAGCCTCTGATTAGAAGAATGTAGATAATGCAAGAAGGAAAGATGAAAACAAATCCCAAAGGAAAGACATAGAAGATAAAAGCAGGGTTCTACAGTGAAGTGTGTGTGTGTCTGTGTGTAAAGTGACCATAAGCAAGCTGACCCAATCCAGAGGCGATGCTGATTTCAACGAGCTTCTCTCCTCTTTGCTTTCAAATTCACACATTTTCTGAAAGCTGCACATTTCCTCCCCCAATCAATCCGCTAGTAGCAGCAGCAGGGGCTCCAGAGGCTGAGGGAAGAAAGGAGGATGAGAGGGGGCCTATTCTAAGTCAGGGGATGCCTGTAGTTTAGTCATTATTTTAAGCCATTACACTTCAGAAATTTAAATTCTTCTGATTCAATGATAAGAGCAATAGTACTTGATGCTACTAGACCTCAGAGGTGCCAGGCATTGCCAGATGGGATATGCAGTGAAAAGAGGGCTTTCTTTAGAGTCAGAAGGCCCGAGTGGGAATTCTGACAATGCCATCAACATGTCATTAGACTGGTCCACTTAATGTCTCTGAGCCTTGGTTTACTCTGAAACCTTAGCTTTTTGTGTCAAATTGTAGTTTCATCTTTAGAATGAAAAGGTTGAGTTATATGATTTCTAAAGTTCCTTGTTAGCTCTAAGTCTTAGGTTCTGGGATGACTTACAGCAGGGGTGTCAAACTGAAATAGAAACAGGCCACTAAACCATACATCAGGATCCCAGCAAGCTTCCTATTGACTTAGAAAGAAAAGCTCCCCATGTTATGTTTTTTATTGTACTTTATTGATTTTGTCAAATATTTCCCAATTACATTTTAATCTGGTTAGGCTTGGCTTCCGAGTGCCACGGGCTGCATGTGGTTTGGGGCTGCATGTCTGACACCTCCGCTTAGTGGTTAGCACAGCAAACCTCAGAAACTCCCCCAGGCGATTCCAAGTGGAAAAGCAATGGCAACAAAGGAAAGAAGAATGCTCTGCAGAGAATGCAGGTTTGGGAGGAAGGAGGCGGCACTTCCTTGCCCGTCTCACTTGAGGTCAAGCTTGGTGGTGGCTGGAATTCCAAGGCATAGGGCTCTGATCGTTTTGTTGGTAGGGTTACCCTTTCCATTTGCATTGCTATAGCATTTTGTATATAGTTTTCCTGGTTCTCTTTACTTTGTGTTAGCTCATATCAGTCTTCCCACGGTGCTCCTCTATACTCATGATATTCATTGTTCTATGTTCCATGTGTTTTCGTCGTTATTTTTCAGTCGTGTCTGACTCTTGCTGACCCCATTGGAGGTTTTGTCGGCAGAGATCCTGGAGTGGGTTGCCACTTCCTTCTCTAGCTTATTTTACAGATGAGAAACTGAGGCAGACAGGGTGAAGCGACTTGCTCAGGGCCACGCAGCTGGTAAGTCTGAGGCTGGGTTTGAACTCGGGAAGAGGAGCCTTCTTGACTGCAAGCCCCCAGACTCTTCCACTGTGCCTCCTCGCTTCCCGCATTCCGTGTGCCACACCCCGCATTCCATGTGCCACAAGATGTTTACCTGGATAGACAGCTACTTTTTTTCACTTCGTTGCTCCAAAAAAAAAAAAATTGCTACTGTATACAGTCCGATGTATTTTTTGCCTTTCCTCTTATCATTGCCCACCTTGAGGTGTGTGCAGTATGTGCATGGTCTTTGTCAAAGGGCATATGGAAAAGGAACACCTTTGGGAGTGAAATGCAGAAAGAGACAAGAGGAAATGAGATCAAAAGGTAAAGGGGTCACGTTTGTAAAAGAAAGAGGAACGTTTTGTCCTCTGAAAAGGAAGGGAAGAAAGAAAGAGTAGAAGAAAAAACAGATTTTTTTGAAGTGGAAAGAAGAAATACTAAGAATATTTAGGACGTTTAAAACCAAGGGCAGCTGGGTGGTGCAGTGGATAAAATACCACGCCTGGAGTCAGAAAGACTTGAGTTCAATCAGGCCTCAGACATTTACTAGCTGGGTAAGTCACTTAATTGTGTTTGCCTCTGTTTTGTCATCTATAAAATAGGGATAATAATAGCACTTACCTCCCAAGGTTGTTGTGAATGTCAAATGAGATAATATAATTGTCAAATCCTTAGCACAATAAAAAGTAATCTAAATATTAGCTGTTATTAAGGTCACACACTGATTATTGCGTGCATCAGAGCATTTCTAGCTTTCAGAGCTATTCATTTTTATAAAATTATTGTTGTCCAGTGATAAAGTGCTCCCCACCTTCTAACAAAAAGCTGACACAATAAATATTCCAAATGAGATGCACATTTTTGGATATGGTCAATGTAGGAGTTTGTTTTGTTTGATTATATTCATATTTTTATAATGGTTTTTCCCCCATTTTCTTTTCTCCCTCTCCAACTGGAGGAGAGGTAGGAGGAGGGGTAGAAGGAGGTGGGAAGGAGAAAAAATAAATGCTTATTAATTGGAAAAAGTAAAATGTAATTTGAAAGGCCCTATGCTAGGAATGACAGGAATTGGGGATAGTATTAGGAAATTGTGGAAGATGGTTTTGATTGGGCTCAAGGGATCACAGAATACCAATTCAAGCTAGATAATAGGCTGAGTTAAACTCGAAGGGGGCTGAAAGACTGGATCAATAAGAAGAAATCTCGGGACCAGGAGTTATAATGATGCAGTTAGAACAAGTATGGAAAGAGTGAGGAAGTAGTAGGAATCGAAGGTAAGGAGGTTGTGGTCCGAGAAAGCTTGATCCCAGGTCAAAATCTCAATTATTGAGTAATTCTGAAGGGTGTTTAATTCTCACATGTGCCCACATACAATGGGAAATCAGTTATAATGTTAGAAGAGACTTTTCACGAACACTTTGTGACGTTTCATGGATTATATAGCTTTATAGGATGATTTAGATTTTGTGCTGTAAAGTGATTAGGAAAGTTTCCTTGACACTAATACTAATATCACTGGATCTGGAGCCAGAAGAAATCATAGAGATTATCTAGTCCAGGCATTCTTAGCTTTTTATGTGCCATGGACATCTTTGAAACTCTGGTGGAACCTATGCAGCCTTTCTCAGAATAGTAGTTTTAATTGCATAAAATAAAATGTATAGGATCGCAAAGGAAAACAGCTATCAACAGAGTTAACAAAAAATATTAAATGAGAGATTCCAGAATAAAGGCCCCTGATTTGATCCAGTGCTGTCATTTTCTATCTGGGAAAACTGAGGTCTAGAGGAATGAGGAACATGTCCTAAGCCATTAATGCCAAGTACAGTAAGGATTAAAACTTTAATTACCTAGTTCCAGTTCAGGGTTCCTTCTATTGCATCTCCTTGTCTCTAATCTAGATTCACATATACTTCCAGTTCAAATCATATTCCCCTGCATATAGCTACATGTTACAAATATGTATAGTTTGTGTATGTAGTGTAGTGCCTATGCAGATATTAAAAACTTCGAATAACCTAGGAAGCTGATTATTAATATTAATATCAATGTTGTGCCCACCTCATTTTATAAATGGGTTTTATTGATTTAAAATAATTCAAAAATTAAAAATTTTAGGACTAGATCATTTGTAAATGTACTTTTTTCGTAGTACATTAAATTAGAAAACTTTCTGTGTATATGTAGGACTGAATTTCTGAAGTACTATTTTATATATTGTCAGATTCATTTGTAAATGGCATAAAGTGACAGGCTTTAGCAGAAAGATATTTGTTAATTTGGGAATTATTTAAAAGGCCGGTGAAATAGAGTTTTTGTGGGCTCTGTTTTTCTTTTTGGAGGAGAATTGTTATTCAGGAGACCAAAGTGTTCAGATCCTCCTTGATCAGTTACATGTAAACAAAAAAATACTAATGGTTCTTCCTGCAGCCCTTGAAAAAAATAGTGTCCATAAAATTTGTGAAGATAATTTAGATGTGAATTGCTTATAAGGAAAAGCAGTCCCTCATGTGAAAATATTTGTGATGTCTAAGTAGCAGTTGATCATTTTGGAGACATGAAAGATAGATTTTTATCAATATAACCATTCCAAGAAGGAAGAAGTAATGAATTTGCTACTTAAAGATTTGCAATGATAATGCCCCACATTCTTTACAGGGAGAAAATAATTGAGTATTTTGATCTCATTAATTTGTTGTGCTGATCATTTCTTTTCACTCCTTACCCCACAAACATATCTCATGAGTCATAAGTGCTAAGTTGTTTGTATTTAATGTATTCCATCTCTCCCCATCCTGCCTTTAAAAAAAAAAACAAAAACAAAGATCTTGTATTATTTCCAAAACTTGTGTACAAGAAGGGCATCAATAAAGTTGTTATTTCCTGAAGCTGTCCTAGCTCTAAAATGGTTTAGAAGTTGTTGGATTTTTTTTCTCTTTTTTGAAGAGGAAGGGGAAGGAGTCGGTACAACTTCCTACAAAAGATATTTTCATTTTTTCTCCTGTTCCCTTAGAAGCTTTGTTCATCGATGAACATCAATGTGTGTGTGTGTGTGTGTGCGTATGCATACATAAATATGGTATATATAAATATATATATGCCATTAATATCATAAATTTAGAGTTATATGGGACCTTTTTAGTCATCTAGTTCAACCTAGTTAGCAGTTGAGGAAGCCAAGCCCTTTGAAATTAAATGACTAACTCAATTTCACACAAGTAATAAGTGGCAAATCTGAGATTTAAACCTAGATTCTTTAAATTCTAACTCAAAATTCAACACTATCTCCACTGTGGCTTTGTGGAATTTACTTTTAAGGTTTAAAAAAATTGATTTGAAATGGCTATCTTTGACCTAAGTTCATGATGTTAAAAGCTAAAAAATTACATATTTTCTTTCGAATCTTTCAACCCAAAGTGTTCACTTATATTCTGTTATGAGTATACCTTATGTCCTGTGTTATAACTATACCATTTTCTGTTCTAACTAAATTTTTAAAAATTCATGTTACCAATTCAGTTGGGTATTAAAATACCTCTTGATGTTATGAGCTACAAAATGAGAACAAGATAACTGAGAATATCCAGTGAGAAACTGCCTTTTATTTTGAAAAATACATCAAGACTGAAGTACTTGCCATATGGGAAAAAATAATTTTAAATACATCTCATAATACTTATACCAGCTATTTTCATGTAAGCTTTCGACAGCTACCTATGAGTATCTTTAATCTACCCCTCACCTGAGATGTTATAAAGGCCAATTATATTTTAATTATTTTGTGAAAGAAAAAAAGAACATAAATCTAATTATTCATGATCCAGTTAAACTAGAACCTTGAAATGACAATAATAATTACATCAGAATTCAGCATATAGAAGACCTCCCTTGGAGCTCTATGCATTGTTGTCCCAAAATGAATCTAAAAGATCATATTGTTAAGAAGATCTTTCACCTGTTAGAAGTCCTGTGTCATAAACACTGAAGGCAGTGTTAGTGTCAGACACCGTTGCAGCACTACTTACCTTTTATTCTCCTCTTTGGGCTCCCAGGAGGTATAACTGTGCTTCTTGTCCTGATGTTGGGGGTCTTGTTTCCATTCTTTGTTTGCATTGCGGTTAAATCAAATCTACATAGAGACGTACTGAGATAGAAATGAGATATTGCATGTGACTGCTCAAGCCAGAAGTTCTTTTTGCACTTCTTTAAGGGGTAATACAAAGAAGGAACTGAACAGAGAGGCGCCATTGCATGTCTCATGAAGAGTGCCTGGGGATCAGAAACAGTACTTTTTTTTCTAGAGGTTCTTTGCTCCTATGGTTAATTTTAAATGTTTGATTTTGTCTTGCTGGAGTTCTACCCCAGCCTCCTACAACAAAACCTCAGCAAGGTAATAATTTGTAATAATATTTTTTTTTTGGACTGGACCTGTGATTTCTTTAGTCAAGGGAACTGTCTGCCAATACACAGTCACACCTACCCTCCAACCTAGGTAAATTATTAGTGCCTGGTGCACTAAGAGTTTCCATGACTTGCTTAGGATCACACTGTCTGTGTGTGTGTGTGTGTGTGTGTGTTTTAGAAGTGCGATTTAAACCCACTTGACCACTCTGCCTCTTAATGATTAGGATAATCAGCCTTACTTGTCACTTTTTAAAACATCTCTTTTAGTTTATGGGATCCAATTTTCAAAAATGACACTTGTCAGCTTTTCTTATCTAACACATGAAATTCCTATTTTTGCCATATTCATAAGGTCATTCTAGTTGATTTGGATTGGCTCGCCTTGTATAAAATGTATGTCATGCCATGGTGGATTGAGCAGTGTAATCAAGGTGTAATTAAAGAATTATACTTCAAATCTTGCCTCTGCCATTAGGGCTCATTTTTTCGATGGTAAAACCAAAGGGATGGACTAGATGACCTCTATAATTTCTTCCATCTCTAGATCTGTGATCTTGTAATCTTTCCTTCCTTTCAAATAATGTAAGTATGCTATGTGAAATAGGGGCAGTCACATAACTCTTATTTGAAGAAAAGGTGTGTGTTTAAAATAGAATGCTGTTCTTGATTTTAATCACTTTAGCTACATTACTAGATGAGATTATATTTGAAGAAGTTTGTTTCCAATTCAAAACTTAAAAAAAATTCAATTAACCAAGTGTACCATGCAACCAGGGTATATTTGTAATATTCATTTTCCTGCTGAATGATACTAATTCCAAACCAATTTTCCTCACTAATAGATTACTGTCCTAGATGAGACATGGACCGTGTTCAGGCGTTACAGTCGTTTTCGAGAAATGCATAAAACATTGAAGTTAAAGTATCCAGAGGTGAGTGATACTTCCTCCTGAGAATGTTTGTCTTAAAAATCAGTAATGTTACTTAATATATATATCAGTCTTGTCTCTTTCTTAAAGATCAATTTTTAGATGACATTCGTTTTTCACCTTGGACTTTAATATACATTCTGCAAACATAGTTTTGCCTCTCCACATTTTTCTTCCTCCCTTTGGTTTATTTCTAATATATTCAGTTGTGAAATCTCCAAAATTAAAAGTTTAGAGGTTATTCTAGTATTAATGAGTTTAGAATATCCTTTCTATAATTTCTCTAATTTTTCATGTGTTCTGAATTTTAAATTTTTCTACTGCCTACTCTCCATGGGAGCCCTATCAGTAGCATTTAGACTTGAGAGAGATTTCTTTCCTTTTTCCTCCTCACCAAATAGTTTGTAGTAAAGAAAATAGTTTACCTAAAGTTTTAGTATCAAGAGACTTTAAAGTTGGAAGATACCTCAGTGTTCATTGAGTCCAATTCAAACATTAAACATACATTAAAAAGAATTTCTCTTAGAATATATCAGAGAAGTGATCATCTAGTCTTTGCTTGGAGACATAGTGAGATACAACGGCTCCTTCCCAAGGAAAGACCTTGCCAATCGTGGATTGTTCTAATTGTCAGCCAGCTTTTACCCACCTCAGTTTGCGCCTTTGCTCCTTCCACTCAGTGCCTATGTCCCCATCGTCCCCAGGTGTAACAGCCTCCCTTCTCACCTCAGCCTCCCAGAACCTTTAGTTTCCTTTGAGACTCGACCCCAGTGACACCTTTTACATGAGGCCTTTGCTGGTCCCACCCCCACCCTCCAGTTACTAGTGCATTTCACCTCAAAAATCGTCCTGTATCTGTTGTGTGTAAACTTGAACGCGCTCACGTTTCTCCCTCCGTGTGGAACATTCTTCTTTGGGGCAATAGCTCTTACATTGGTTTCTTTTTGTATTCCCAGCACTTAACACAGTAGTTACATAGTTCAGCGCTTGGGTTATTTATCACCTATGCACTGCTCCTAGTTAAGTGCCCTAGAATCAAACGTATGCACTCCTCTTCCAAACACTGGAAGAAATCTATCATGTTTCCCTTAAGTCTTCTCTTTTTTCAGGCTGAATATCTCCAAGTTCTTCAGTTGACTCTCACATGTTACAAATTCACCTTCTGCCTTCCTGGTTCCCCTCAGGATAATCCAGTGGAGAAGGCCTCGTCTCTAGAATCAGCACCTTCATATCCCATCTCTGATACTTATTACCTGAGTGATCTTGGGCAAATCACTTAACCTCCCTGTGACTCAGTTTCCTTTTTTGTAAAATGGGGGAGGTTGGACTCTATGGCTCTCGAGCTATGATCTGATGATCCATCCTCTGGATATCTTTCCGCTTAACCAGCAATATCATTCCTAAAACACAGCACCTAGAACTGAACACATGTTTTAGTATTAGTTGTCCAACCCAGCATTTCTCCAACTTTTGGGGTCTTAGGATGTCTCTCCATTTTTAAAAATTATTAAGGAGTCCCTCTTTTCCTTTATATGTTTTTTTTAATCTATTTACTGTATTAGAAATTAAAACAATGGTATCATGAAAAAAATTTTGACCTGGTAGACCTGCTGAAAGGGTCTTTTGGGCTAACTAAAAATAAACTGTTTCCCCACCCTAACATTTTTAGTGTAAGGTATTTCTCCAATATGGAGAAAAATCTTAGGTTCAAATGAAATCCAGTATTTCTTTCATTTCTACAGTAAGTTGCCTAAATTATACCTCAGAAACCAGAGATTTTGTTGGTGTGAATTCTTCTCTTACCAAGGCCTTCATGAATTGTTACGCCTGAAAAAAAAAATTGTGAGGTTACCAGCTTTCTGATCATTAACTGTTTCAGAACTTAGCTAGCTCATCCCTAGACCTATAACCAAAGCCTTTCCTTGATAGAACTGCCAATGCTGGCATCCCACTGGCAAAGCCTCTGAGATTATAGGGTCACCTCTATAGTGAAATGAGGCATTCCAGTAGGACTTCAGTGAAATTTAAAAAGTTTCATTTGTGAGTTATAGTGTTCTATTTTTAAGAGGCTGTGACTCCAAATATAACTGCATCAAAGTCAGGCTGTTAAATTGAGTTATTTTATGTAGTTTGCCCTTCCAGTGGCAAATTAGTATTGACAATAAAACCCAAACAATATTTGTATTTATGTTGAATGTATACAAAGGCTTATTCTTAGAAGTAAACTTTGAAGCTCATTAATTTCTTCTTTGCAAGCTGCTGTACTGGTATTTTAATAATTTGTAAGCACCTACTTTCTTATAAAAAATATACTATAAAGGTGACCTACTGAAAATTCAAGGATAACAGTTACAAGAGAAAGTGAAAGAGAATAAATAAGGTAACTGATTGAAAACACTATGCTTTTGGGGACAAAAAGATTATACATAGAATCAAGGTACTTTTATACTTCCCAATCCATTAAGAAATTTTTCTTACAAAAAGAAACAGGTTTGAAGGTTGTCCAGGCTTCACATTCCAATGCTAGTCTACTGTAGTCCTTCTGTGTCAAATATAAGTTTAGTTAGAATCATAGAAATTGAAAAATGGAAGGCACCTTAAGGCAAGGCCCTAATCCATGTCATTAAGTTGGAAGACTTAAGTCTTAAGGGACCACAACACAAACTTGACTCTCCCCCAGTTTAAAAAAAAAAAAAGTCATTTTATTTTTTACATCATAATCATTCGACCCTCACCTTTCTCCTGATTGAATCCTCCCTGATTTCAAAGAAAAGCATTTAAGTAACTGCATGCAGTACAGTGACCACAGCTGACGATATATGCAATATTCTACCCTATCGTTTTCCCACCTTTCTTCTGTTAGAGAGGAGGAGCTAGGTTTCATTATATGATTTTTCATTGCTCAAAGTTCTGCTTCTTTTACTGATCTTTTCATCCATATTGTTAAAAGTCATTATGCACATTGTCCTCTTGGTTCAGTTCATTACATTAAGCATCATTTCATACACGTCTGCCTGTAGTTCTCTGAATTCCTCATAGTCTTCATTTCTTATTGCTCAACGAAATTACTTAACATTCATGTAACATAGTTTTTCCCACAATTGATGGGTACGCACTTTATTTATAGCACTTTGTATTCACAAATAGTGCTACTCTAAAATATCTTGGACCTTTATTTATGACTTTGTCTTCCTTGGAGTAAATATCCAGTAATATAATTATAAGGTCAAACCACATAGACACAGGAGTGGGGAAACTTGTGGTCTCAAGGCCACATGTCACCCTCTAGGTCCTCAAGTGGGGTCATTTGACTGAATCCAAACTTCACAGAATAAATCCCCTCAATTAAAGGATTTGTTCTGTAAAACTTGGACTGGGTCAAAAGGCCACACTCGAGTTCTGAGAAGGTCACATGTGGCCTCAAGGCCACAGGTTCACCACCCCTGATACAGGCAGTTTAACCATTTTTGTTTCATAATTCCAAATCATTACTGAGAACAGTTGGATGATTTCAAAATTCCAGCAACAGTGCATCAATATTCCTGCCTTCCCATAGCCCCTCCAACATTAATTGTTCCCATCTTTTGTCATTTTGCCAGTTTGCATGATCTAAGGTGAAGCCTCATAGTCGTTTTACTTAGTTTCATCTTAGTATTAGAGATTCGGAGAATTTTTCATGAGGCCATGGATAGTCTATAATTTTTTCTAAAAATGTTCATATCCTTTGACCACAGCTATTGGAGAATGGCTCCTGGTATCATGTATATTGGTTTCTATTCCTTATATTTTTTTTTATATCAGCCTTTTATATGAATATTTTTCCCACTCTATTATTTCTCTTCTCATTTTGTCTTCTGATTTTATTTGTTTAAAAGCTTTTTAATTTTATATAATCAAAATTGTCTATTTAATCTTTTATGATTTCCTCTGTCCTTTGTTTTGTTAAAAATTTTCTCCTACCCTGTTTTCACAATCTGGCTAGCAGCTTCTGTGGGGGGTCCAGATCCACCCACAGCCAGCACCCAGAAAACTGCTGGACAGCCAGAAAGCCCAGGTTCTTTTGATATGCCTTAATAAGGAGAGCAAGGTGAAGGGGTTGGCAAGCTTACTTTAATTCAGCACACAAATATCATTCACTTAGTTCAGGGGAAAAAAGCCAGCACCCTGAAGCAAAATAAAAGCAAATTACAAACTTCAACAGACAGACCTTGTCTGATTCAAATCCCAATACATAGTTACCAGAGTTCAACAAAGTCTCAGCATCCGGGTTTACAAGCTGGAGGGCTCCTTAGCTACAGCTGCCCGGAGTCTCAACATTAACACGGTCTCAAGAGCCCTTAAACAAATTACAAACAGACAGACCCAATACAATTCATAGTTACCAACATCTGAGTTCAGCCGGGAGCTCAACAAGGCTGGCTCAGAGTCACACATCACTCCTGCTGCGTCTCAGAGCTCCAAGGAAGAACAGGCCAACCCCTGGATTTTATATCTTTTTCAGCGTCAGGGGTGAGTCACACATGGGACTCAGCCACGAGACCCAAAATCGCCACAAAGAGGCAGACTCAAACCCACATGGTCCAAGAGTCCCTCCCCCCACCTCCCAGCCATGTCACTCAAATTCATTTCTAAACTAAGCCCTCCCCTGAGGCAAGGAAGCACCAAGGACACCCAAATCTTGGGCCTGGGGCTTAGCACTTAACAAGATTCAATGAAAGTACTTTCACTCAAGGTGAACAAAAGCCAAACTCCTCAAGGGCACCCATTAAACTAAGTGCTAAGGAGCCCATTTTTGCCTTAGGACACATACCCCCAAGCCATAGTTATGAAAGATACTTGATCTTTTTCTCTTGAAGTTTTTTGTTGTTTTCCTTTCCTAATTTTTGCTACTCAATTTACCATAGGATGATCAGCCGACTGATGACATTTTAATTGAGATGCTCTTTCTATGATATTTCTTCCTTGTTCAAAAACTTTCAATTTTTGTACCCCATTGCCTATGGAATAAAGTCCAAATTCCTTTTTCTACCCTTGAAGGCCCTCAACACCATGGCCCAACCTTTCCAGTTAAATCTCACCCTAGTTTCCATCTTCAACTTATCTCTAGCTAGCTTATTTGCCAAATATAATTTTGGTGTCCAGTGCTAGGAAATTTTGCTTTGAATAAGCAAGCAAAATATTGTATTTCCAAAAATGATTCCCATCACATCTGCATAGGTAAAATATCAAGGCTTAAGTACTAGAGAACTTTCCTTAGAAATAAAAAAAAAATCAATAGATTTTAGCAACAGTTATAAAAAAACCTGTTGCAATTTAATTTGTGTGTGAAATTCCAGTGAGGAGACTATATAGCAGATTTTTTTCTGAGGGGTTCATTAGGAAAAGGTCAATATCGTTTTCTGAATTGTTAACAAGAATGAAACTTGCAGTTTTCCATGTGGAATCCAGCTTTGTAACTAATTTCTCTATATCATTACTTATAAATATGAGCATAGGTACAAATGCATATGTATATGTGTGTGTGTTTTAAAGGTGAGATCTTGATGAAAATGGTGGTTTGAAAGCAGATAACAAGCACTGTATCCTTAGATGTTCCCCAGATCCTTTTAGTATCCTGGAAGCATTTCAGAATCTCCACACAACTATGCTCTATACATGCATGTAGGGAAGTTGTCTTTAGTACAAAATTAACCAGAATTCTTAAATATGGCATTACTTTTGAATATCCAATACTCTCAGTGTACATTGAATAAAATTAGGACAAGTCAGTAAAACAAAACCCTATGTCTATGCAGAAACCCATCTGGAAATATATCACAGAGTAGCATTGTCTCCCCAGCAGACTATTTCAGACTAAAGCTGTCACTTGAGTAATAGCTATATTTTCCCCCAGCATTTGTTTTTTCAGTCCTATCTCTCAACATTATCCTTAAAACTTATTAAAGTTTCCAAGTATGTTATTTTATGATATACTATCAAAAATACATGTCACATACTTAGCTATACTATTGTGAACTTCTGAGTGTAATTGTATTGTTTGATTAAATAAAATGATTAAGTCCTGATTGCCAGCCTCCATAAAGGTCAGATAGTCTAGATGAACAGGATGACCTATGTAGTTACCAATCCACACTAATCTTTAACTTAGTCACATTCTT
Source organism: Phalanger gymnotis (assembly GCA_028646595.1). Lineage (NCBI taxonomy): Eukaryota > Metazoa > Chordata > Mammalia > Diprotodontia > Phalangeridae > Phalanger > Phalanger gymnotis. The sequence continues at coordinate 218,734,175 of CM053625.1, read as the reverse complement.
AAAGTAGACTGCCTTTCCCAGGTAATCTGTTTGGAACAGTTGACACTGATATTTGCCTCTAGTATAGCACTCATGCATTTCAGATAACTAACCTTTGCCACTGAACCAAATAGTCCATCTGGAAGGGGCCCTATACTTTATATCAATTAATAGCTATTTTCTTGCCAAGAGGGAATGCATTTTGCTCTTTATATTCCACCAAAGGAAGAGCGGTCTGTTCTTATCCCCTTGATTAATCTACATGTTCCTAAAAGAATTCTGTTATAAGGGATTTTAAAAACCCAAATAAACTATTTCTAATAGCTCAAAAATATGGTATCAGATGAATATCCATATGTGTGTATATATATGTGTGTGTATATATGTGTGTGTGTGTATATATGTATGTATGTATATATATACAGAGAGAGAGACAGAGAGAGAGACAGAGAGACAGAGAGCGAGCACAGGAGCCCAAAGCAAAGAGATTGAACTTTATTTAGTAGTCAGTAGGAAGCCAATGATGATTTTCTAAAAAATGGCATGACTAGACATGTCCTTTTGGAGAATTATTCTGTCAGTGGCATGAAGTATGAAAATGTTATTGAGTAAGAAGAAGATGGAGGCACTAAGACATTTGAGGAAGTTATTATGACTGTCCATGTAGGGCATGATAAGAGTCTATACTAAGATGGTAGCAGTCAATCAGCAAGTATTTTATTAAACGATTTCTACATTCCAGTAAGTATCTGGGAAAGAAGCTGGAAAAAATGGTCCTACTCTTCAAAAGCTTATATTATTATTTTAAATGTTGTATTTATTTTCTTGAAAAAATACTGTGCGACAGCAAAAAGATTAAGACCTAGGCACATAAAAAGTATTTGGGAAACCTTAAAAGCAAATAAGCTGAGTGATAATAATTGTGTTCACATTTGCTGATAGCCAGCATTCTTTTGACTGTACTCTACTGCCTCTAAAAAGCCATGTGACTTTATTTTCTTTCTTCTCGTTTTTTTATTAATAAATTTTAATTTTTTTCCCTCCCAGTATCCTATACTCCTTACTCACTTTAACCACAAAAAAAGAAAAGGAAAAAAAAAGCTCCGTAACAAATATGTACATAGTCATGGGAAGCAAATTCCTTATTGGCCATGTCCAAAAATGTACATCTCATTTTGCACGTAGTCCTTCATCCCTTTTAGGAGATGGGTAGCTTGTTTCGTCTGCAGTCTTCTAGATTCTGGTTTGTCGTATTGATCGGTGTTGTCTTTCTTTATAATGTTGTTGTCATTGTAGATGTTGTTTACACAAATATTGGTTCATATAGGTCTTCTCACCTTCCCCTGAACTTGTCAATTTTGTCATTTTTGTGGTATAATAATATTCCATTCATATAATTTGTTTAGCAATTTCATAATACCTCCTTAACTACCTTTTTTCTACTACATATATGTGTTATAAATATTTTTATTTACATGGATCTTTTTTTCTCCTTCTTTGATCTCTTTTGGGGTTGGGCATATTAGAGGTATCGCTGGGCCAAAGGGTATGCATAGTTTAATGAGTTTTTAGGCATAGTTCCAAATTGCTTTCAAAAATGGTTATACAGGTTCACAACTCCACCCACAGTGATTAGTATCTTTGTTTTCCCACAACCTATTCAACATTTGTAATTTTCTTCTTTTGTTATATTTGTTCAGTCAGTCAACAAATAAATATCAGGAACTGTGCTAAGTAGTGGGGATACAAAGAAAAGCAAAACACACTCTCTGCCCTACATACTAGATAGATAGAAGATATTGGTTGGTCAATTGTTGTCCTCAGTTCTCTAAGAGGACCAAAATGACATCACTATGCTAGAGTCAAGTTTCAGTGTGTCCTACTGTGGCTGATCAGACCAATTCAAGCTTGGAATGCTCTACCACAGGCTGGGCACAAATAGTCCATGTGAACATTTGGGGTGGATTCTCTAAATATGCACATTTTATGGGGTTTTTTGAACTATTTCAGTTCTGCTTTGCTCATAGAGCATAGCACCTTCTCTGATATGGGCACACCATCCTGAGCGGTCCTGTGCCAGTGTCTCCCATATCACACAATTCCAAAGTTCTTAAGAGAGACCTTGAGAGTATCCTTGTATCGCTTCTCGTGACCACCATGTGAACGCTTGCCCCATGTGAATTCCCCATAAAATAGTCTTTTTGGCAAGCGTACATTTTGCGTTCAAACGATGTGGCCTGCCCATCGGAGTTGTGCTGTCTGAAACAGAGTTCGAATGCTTGGCAAGATAGACATAGCTATGTAAATATGTATAGAGGTAGATTTTCAGATATAAATGCATATCCATGTCTATCTAGCTCCTAGTTGTTTACATGTTATTTATGCCATTAAAATACGAGGTCCTTAAGGGTCGGAACTATGTTTTGCCTTTCTATCTATCGATATATAGATAAACATCAATAGAGATATATCTCTCTATACATAGAGCTCTCTAGATAGTGCTCTCTCTATTTATTTATCCATCTATCATAACTGGAAAGTAATCTCAGAGGGAATGTCCTGGGGAAGGGGGACAGGGTGCAAAGGGTAGGGAGGAAGTTCCTGGAAAGGCCTGTCGAATTAGCTAAATCTTGAAGGTAGCATTGGAAACAGTGAGATATCGGTGAAGAGGAAGAACATTCTAGGTGAGGAAGATAGCCCTTGAAAAATGCAGGCAGATAGGAGATGGAAGTGCCACGTGAGAGCAAAAGTAAGGAGGACACTGCTATTGGATCAAAATATGTGAGGCTGAGTAAGGTAGAAGAAAACTGAAAAGACAGGAAGGACCCAGGTTATAAAGGGCTTTAAAAAGCAAAGCACTTCTATTTGATCCTGGAGGCCTTTGGGATCCGCTGGAGTTTACCAAGAAGGTGGAGGGTTACATGGTCAGACATGCATGTAAAAAATCATTTAGGCAGCTACCTGAAGGGTCGACAGAAATGGGGAGAGACCTGAGGCAGAAAGGCCAACCATAAAGCTATTCCAATAGTCTCTGTGTGAGATGGTGTGCCAGAATAGCAGCTGAATTAGTGAAGAGAAGGGGTGTGTAGAGATTTTATGAAGACAGGACTTTGCAACAGATTGGATATGTGGGATAAAGGGAATCAGGGATCCCAATGAAGCCTCCCATGACTAGGAGAATCATGATGCTCTCTACAATAATAGGGAAATTGGGAATAGATGGGACAGTTTTGGGGGACGGCTAATGAGTAGTTTTTAGACATTTTGAGCTGGAGATGTTACAGGAGCTCTAGTTCAAGAGGTCCAAGAAACATTTGGCAATTCGAAACTGGTGGTGACAAGAGAGATTAAGACTAGATATATAGATCTGGAAATCATTTGTACAGAGGTAATAACCAAACCCATGGGAGCTAGTAAAGTATAGGTATTGAAGACAGAAACTTGGATGATACTGGTGATAACTAAGAGTGACCTGGATAAAGAACTAGCAAAGGAGACTAAGAAGGAGTGGTCAGGGAGGGAGGAAGAGAACCATGAGAGTAGTGTCTCAAAAACCTAAAGAGAGTATCCAGGAAAATTGGGTGATCAGCATTGTCAAAGGCTACAGAGAAGTCAAGAAGGATAATCATTGATTGAGAAAGCAGTTTTATATTTGGCAATTAAGAGATCACTGGTGACTTTTGAGAGAACAATTTCAGTTAAATGATGTCAGCAGCCAGATTTCAGAGGGTTTAGAATCAAATGAGAGAAAAAAATGGAACTACCAATTGAAGACAGCTTTCACCAGGAGTTTGGTCAAAAATTAGTTAACTATAAGACAATAACTGTCAGAGACAGTAGGGTCAAATAAAAGTTTTTTTTTTAAGGTTAGGGAGATATAGGGATTGTGTAGGGAGCAGGAAAGGAGCCAGTAGAGAGAGAAAGATTAAAGATTAGAGAGAGTAGGGAAGCTCAAGAAGGCAGTCTTCTGGAGAAGAGAGATAGAGTAGGGATCGAGGATATATGACAGAACAGTTTGCCTTGGCAAGGAGTAGTGCCACTTCTTCATAAGAGACTGAGGTGAAAGAAAAGATGGTGGGGACAAACATCCAAGTGATGTGAAATTAAGTGACAAGAAAAGAGTGCTGTCATCTAGTGACTTCAGTTTTTTCAGTGCTGTAAAAAGTGAGATCCTCAGCCGAGAAAGTGGAAGAAGATGGTGCCTGGGAAGGCTAGAGGAGGGAAGGAAAGGACTGGAATATCAATTATAACTGGAAGAATGAGTCCATTAGAGAGATCTAAAAGGCTTGCCTGGCCTTAGATTTGTAGTAGACTCAGTAACCATAGTTTCATGCTGTCTGATAAATATGAGGTAGAAGCTCCCAGTTGCTTTAATTTGTGTTTCTCCATTAGTGACTTGGAGCTTCTTTCATATCATTCTCTTTCTTTACAGTTACCTCTCTACATCCTTTGACTATCTGTTGGGTGATTTTTCCAAAATGTGGGTTTGATCATGTCACTCCTCTGGCTCAGTGAGTTCCACTGGCATCTTAGCGATCAAAGACAAACTCCTATATTTGACATTAAAATTTCTTTATAACTTAGCCCCTTCCCATCTTGCTAATCTTCTTACACATTTTTCCTCTCCATGTGCTCTGTGATCCTGCATCTTCACATGCTCCTCTCCATTTCCTTGTCTCTGTGCCTTTATACTAGCTGCCCCCGTGCTCCGTGTGCTCTGTTCCATTACGTGACAGTGGCTGGTTGGCGTGTCACAAACAGTGGGAGGCTGAACTTATTTTTAATAGTCCTTTTCAGTTCTTTTGTTGTGGATTATACATAATAGGTAGTTTGATTTGAATTAATTTGGAAAAACTGCATTTCTAACACTTAACTAGCTGTTTGAGCCTCAGCTTCCTCATCTGAAAAATTGTAGTAAAATATAGAACTTTGTAAGAAAATGCTAAAGCATCATAGAAATGACAGTATTTTTGTGTGATTATTGGACATTTTCAGGTCACTAATCTCTTTATGGAATATTATGACAATTGCCAAACTGGTTCAGAAGTTCATGTCTTTGTCAGTATGGTGAAGCCCATGGAACCCTTTTCAGAATATTTTCTAATATGTAAAACAAAATATCTAAAATTGAAAAATGAAATCAATTATATTGAACTACAATTATCAAAACATATTTTAAAAAGCAAGTTCATGAACCCCATGTGAAAACTCTATGGTTTAAACTGAAGAGACTTTAAAGGTCCATTTAATTTACTAAAGTCTAATAATTAGGGCAAACCAAGTATAGATTTTGTCAGCTGAGAAATTTAGTACCATCAGGTCCATGAAATGTAAGCTTTAGGGCCAAAAGAGTTGCTAAGAAATTAAACAAATGACTCTCTGAATTTCCCTACCTATTAAGTAGCATAGTGATGTTAAACACCAGATTCAAATGGAATTGGATATTACTTAACAAAATAAAAATATATTGGAACAGATAATGTTAATATATGGTTTTTTTAAGTCAATATGCAGCCCTCAGGGATCCTTATATACTGTTCTAATTACGTTTGACACCACTACACTAGGAGAAAGTTATTTACCAAAGGACCAACTGACATGAAATAATGAAGCTATCAGTATGGGATAGATAGTACCAAAGAAGTAGATCTCTGAGAATTTCCACAGAAAATACCTCAGTCATGGACCCGATTCAGCAAATTGAAATGGAATTTCTGTTTTAAAGTAGTTGATTTTTAGATGTACTTTTAAATAGAATCTGGAAGAACGCCATTCTGGAGAAGAGGGCAAAAACCACAGGGGAATATAGGAGATTTTTATGTAGGGATGAGAATGGTGATGGAGTTTCTTAAGTAAGGCAGTAGGTTAATTCCTATGGAAGAATTCCCAAAGAAAAGTATCCTACTGCCCCTACTCTGTAATTTTAAAGGCAAAAGAAACCAGTCCTTGAGGATGGGTATTAACCACCCTGTCATCAGATTCAGATTGAGAGTTCTCTCTGTAATCCAGTAGCAGTAGTGGGATTTGAAAACAAACAACAACAACAACAACAAAAAACAATTCAGCCCCTTCTTCCTGATAAAAAGTCCCAATTTCTCTTTTTCTTTTCACCTCTTTTGCCTTCATTGTCTGCTTTCTTGTATCTTGCAAAATAATAACTCCTGCTGGCTTTCATTCTCAGTGTCTCTATTAACTTCCTATGGAATCATGAGTGAAGTGAAGGCCCAAGTTTCAGTTTTCACCCTGCAAAATGATAATTCCACTGCTTGTTTACAAAAAAGCTGTGAGAGCTCCAGATGAAATGTGCTGAGTATTACTCCGCATCTGCTAAATATTATATCCTTTGGGAATTTATCATGCAAGTAATTTTCCCACTAGTCTTTATCTGTATGAAAACTTTATGTCTGTGATTCTCTTGAGAACAGCAGAGGCCTCTTAGTACCTTTTAATTTTAATCAATATTAGCCAACTTGTGTGTTCAAAGAAAGAACCAATTCCCCTAGTCTCTTTTTATTAAATGGAACTTGCAATTATAGTTTATATATTAAAAAGTTTACCTTTTTGAATAATTGTTGCAATCTTAAAGTGTCCCTAGTTTATAAACCTAAAAAACCCATCCCTTTTAAGAAGCACATTTATCATTATATATAGTTAAAAACAAAAAATTTGCTGGCCCACATCTTTTAAAAAATTTTGCTAGATGCCTATTTTTGTTTTGTTTTTTAAATAATTTAATGTTTTAAAATAATACAGCATTGCAGCAAGCCAAGATGTAAGTAGGTCACCACAATGGCTGACAGCTTTAGGGGCTTCAGAAGTGTTCATTCTTTTTTTTTTTTTTAAGCTTTTGTCCTCTTGCATTTGTACTAAGGCAAGAGTACTTTCTTCAGTGGGGTTACAGTCAGCCTACTTGTAACAAGAGGCATTTATTAGTTGCCCATTAGGTGCAAGGCATTGTGCTAGCAGGTGGACAGGCAACATAATTTAAAAAATTTAAAATTTAAAATGTCATTTTAAAAAATTGCTGGGGCATTGAGGTAACTCAGTGAATAGAACACCGGCCCTGGAATCAGGAGGACATGAGTTCAAATTTGGCCTCAGACACTTGACACTTACTAGCTGTGTGACCTTGGGCAAGTCACTTAAGCCCAATTGCCTCACCTTCCCCCTCCAAAAAAAATTGCTAATTCTAGGAATTATTAATTTTTTGAATTGAATAATAGAGTTTGCAAAATCCAAATCTTTTTTTCTTCTCTTTTTCCTTCTTATTTTTTAAAGGATAGGATCTTATTTTTTAAAAGGTATATGGGGGTGCTTATGACCTCACAATTTGTAGTACTGTGAAAATGGACCACCTTGATAAAAGAGAATTCTACAGCTACCAAGTGCTACATGAATCCTAAAAGGGAATCATCGTTAGGGATGTACTGGTCCACGTGCTCTTGTCTGGAATAGATAGCTAAGCTATCAAGATCACAGAAAATATGTCAAGTCAATGAAGTTCCTGAAAGTCAAAAAGGGTTATGTCCTTTGGGTGGAGAGAGTCAATACACAAGATAGTAGAGTAAAAACTAGTTTTTTTCTTGATATAAATTAAAAATTAACAGGAATGAAGAGAGTTGAGTGAAAGGTTATCTAATTTGTTTAAGCACTTTCAGTTTCTGTATACAGATAGAATCATTTCTCACTTTTTTTCCATTTGTCACATAATTTCTCCCAAAGCAGTACAAAATAAATGGTTATCACCCTTGCAGTAGCTGTAAATAAAAATTCACCATCTGTCTTTTAAATACATTCTAAATAGTTTTACAAATAACATTCTAATTTTAATATAAAAAGTACAAATCTACCCAATATACAACATAAATCTATCAACCATAACCACTGAGAACATTCAATGAATCAGCTGTGTGCTGATTCTCAACTTGATTTATACAGTTTTATTTTGTTTTTGTTTTTAAATAGCTGTGTGATCAAACTTAAACTATTGTCAGGATACTGAGGAATGAACATGTTTCCTACAACAGTGTTGTCTTATCAACTGGAAGTCACTGACTGAAGTTAAATACTTGGGCTCTGTTCCTTCTATGGGCTCACCTTTTCACCTTGGACATCAAGTATCCTAAGGTTCCGTTTCTTTGTCCATGAGATATAACAGTTGCTGATTTTCAGCTTCACAGGGAGAAGTGCAACTAGCGTCTGTTTATATTCCATTGGAAAATTTATTATGTTAATTCATAGAAGAAATTCAACTGAGGTCAGTAAAATTTTCAGCCCAATCTTTTCTCTCTGCCTATAGTGTCAAGGAGAATTTTGTGAGATACCATAGTTGCCCCGTATGAAAAGAACCTCAAAAAATTAAGGATGTACCCACAATATCCCTTCATATTCTCTAGTATGACACTATGATCCACATATGTGTATATAGGTGCTTCTTGGGCTTAATCAAATGAGATAATGCATTTAATATGCCTTGTCAATTTTACAACATTAAATTATTCAAGTAATATATTGCTTTTTCACTATTCGTCCTTTGACTGATGGAACATTCATTAATAACCACATTTAAGTTTTGAAATTACACTATGTTAAACAGTTTAGTTTTAAAAATGCATTCCCCTGTCAGTAGAGGGAGTACTTACATCAGTGGGATCACAGATCCAATGGAGTATTAGAATATAATGAATTTTAATGAACCATATAAAGTATGCTATTACTCTTAATCATGCTAATTGATACATTAACAATAATAATAATGAAAGAAACAACTCTTTAACAAGCATATAACCACTCACTCCAGCATCTCCCTGCCATGACGGAGACACATTGCCAGATACAGGATACAAGCCTACCTGCCATATTCCTCTTCTGAACATCAGTTAATTTTCAAAACTGTGAATCTGAATTCATTTTTAAAGCCAAATGGCTTAGAATAGTATCACCTCCATACCCAAAGGTAATGATTAACTATATCTCCTCTTACAAGAGCCGAATGTATTCTGTCCCTTAAAGGATAGTAAAGACAAAAGATGGAGTATAAAATTTACTTAAGGTTGTGAAATTTCACCTCTCTTCAATTTTTCCTCAACTACTAACAGTGAGATTTTCCAACCATTTGTAAATTGATATCATTTTAATGCTAGAAGGAAACTTGCCAGTAAGGTTGTTTTATTCCTTGTATTTATATCCCTAGTACCTAGCATAGTCCTTGGCATATAGTAGGTTCCTGATAAATACTCTTGATTTATTGATCCTTTGCTCTTATAACAGTGTCTTATATATAGTAGGCAATTCATATGTCTCTTCAAAATTCATCCATCTAATCCAAGGCTTTGTTACCTTTTCTTCTTTGTCCTGGACACATTTGGCATTCTGGTGAAGCCTGTGGACGGGTCCTTTCTCAGAATATTTTTTGAAGCATAAAATACAGAAGATTGTAAATGAAATAATTATAATGAAATACAGTTATAAAAAAAATTTTAAGGACATGGACTTCAGGTTAAGCATCCCTGTTCTTGTTCAGCCCCATTGATTTACAGGCCTCATGAGGCTGAGTGACTTATCCAAAATTACTCAGCTAGTTAGTGGTGCAATCAGAACTCAAACTCAGATCTCCTGTTTCCCCATCCCATGATTTTTTTCCCCAATGCTATCTATACTCCCTTTAGACGAGTCTGTAATCTCCAGAACATTCAGTTTTCCTGACTGCTCTAGTAGAGGAACTTTTTAGAAGTCATCCTGATAAAGGCAGTGATGCAACATTTTCCCTCAAGAGGAACATTTGGGCGGGGGGTGGGAAGGAGAGAGAGAGAGATTAACCACCTATATTTTTAAATTTTCATCTAAGCCTTAGGTGCCAAATGTTGATTTATAGAACTAACACATTTCCCGATTCTTATTTAAAAAAAAAAAAGTATTGCAGTATGTATGAACGATCCTCAAGCATATCTTTACTGCACTAGTACAGATTGAGGTTGACTCAAAGATAAGATTTCATCAGAGATAAGAGGTTGTAATTTTCATCCCTATTACACCTTATTCTGCACAAATGAAGCTCCAATTAGAGTTTTGGATTTAGGAAAATCTCACACTTGAGATCCTAAATAGAAAAGAGAAAGTACCTACTCTCTGTGGGAAGCATTGATACTCTCTTGTCCACAGTTGCCAACTATATCAACCAGATCACCCAGCATTATTTTCACCTTTTCTAGATGAAATCAGACCTCAAATTACCTTATCAAATGCAGAAAGCTCAGCCATTCTCCCATTAATAATCAGTCTAGTTTGTTCTGAAGAGTTGTTGTTTTATGCCTATAACAAATCAAACTTAGAAGAATATTGCTTATTTGTTCACAAATATATTTCTCAGTGACAGCTGTTCTTATAAGGCCCTAGGATCTGCCATTAATTTTGAGTAGCCAGAAATGCATCCATCTAGTCAACCATAAGAATTATGGCAGTTCTTTGATGAGTTTTCATTATTAGCATTTCTCAAAAGCTGGAGTGGCTGAAATTTACAGCATTAGACAAACTCATAAGGCAAGGATGTTTCATAAACTGCCAGATGTCATTTAGGTGAGTTTATGTGCAGAAGACAAGTAATGTCTAGCTTGACTGACTGCATTACTACAAAGAATTTTACCCCTCTAATTGTTAAAACTAGCTGTAGTCAAATAACTATGAGATATAAAAGTAGAAGATATTCAACTTGCATGAGGAATGACAAATATACCTTTTATTAGGTATCACAAAAGCAGCTAAATGTTTTTCTTAAGTTGTAAAGATTCTATGATTTTATTAGTTGTCCTCAGTTTTCTTTAAGCGATTTAAAATCCAGTTTAAGCTGTTTAATTTTTATGGAATCATAAAAGACAGGCATGAATTTTTATTACTCATTTTAATTTCTTTTCTGCATTTCAGTGCTACCATTATTTATATCTGAAGAAATAATGATGCCATTTATCAAATATTTTGTTATCTGTCTCTTCTGACACCACCTGTACTGAACTACTAGATGTCTCTGGTCTCTAAAAGTGAACTGAGCTAAAAGAGAAATGCTTCTAATGAAAACAAACTTATATCATGTTGAATTTTTCTTTTTAATGGCAATAGACAATATGAAAGATAGAAAAAATATTAACACTAGAACCTATGCTATATGCCTCCAATATAATAGGCTAGATTTAGGTCACGGGAATATTAAAACTAATTTTTGAGACAGAATTGATGTGTTGAGACAAATCTAAATTCTGATGTAATATAATTAAGAAATTAAAATTTTAAGTCTGACTTAAAATATTTCATCCCAGTATACCTTGTAGGATCTTAATAAATGTTTGTTAAATGTTTTTATTGAAGTGCAGAGACAAGAAAATCTTAAGCTGGCCTGACTACACCTAGAAAAGTTGCTAATTTTTGTTTGCAGTAGGTGTACGTGAGAAAAGCAGGAATGTGGATCTGCAGAGTGGACAGTTGTGGCTTCTTCTCTTAGCTTTTATTCTTGCTCTAACTTCATTCCCATGGCAGGCCAAGGATCTTGAAAGTAAGATTCACCTTGACTCTTTAACCTCGCTCCTTTCCAGGTTCTTTTTGTTCGTTGGGTTTTGAGCAGAGTCCTTGTGATAGATTTTTTTTGGGGGGGGGGGTGGTTACAGACTTAAAAATATGGAGCTAAAAGGACTTACAAAGAATTTCCTAAGAACAAGTACTCCAACAACACCAGATTTGTCTGTCAGTTTATGTAAGCTGTTATTTAGTAGCTGCTACTGTGTGCCAAGCGCTGTGCTAAGCCCTGGGATACAAAGAAAGGCAAAAGACAGTCCTTGCCCTCAGGGAACTCAGAATCTGATGGGGGAGACAATGTGCCAACAACTATGTACAAACAAACTATATACAGGGTGAATAGGAAATAATTAACAGAGGAAAGGCACTGGAATTAAGAGGGATTGGGAAAGGTACCTTCCTCTAGAAGGTATAATTTTAGCTAGGACTAGAAGAAAGCAAGGAAAGCCAGGAGACAAAGATGAGGAAGGAAAGCATTCCAGATATGGGAGACAGCCAATGAAAATGCCTGGAATAGAGAGAAAGAAGACCAGTATCACTGGGTTGTTGAGCACACTGGGTTTGTGTGTGGGGGAGGTATAAGAAAACTAGAATGGAGGGGATGGGACCATAGGTTATAAAGACTAGGTTTTAGATTTGATGCTGGGGCTAATAGGGAGCCACTAGAGTTTATTGAGGAGGAGGGTGACATGATTGGATCTGTGCTTTAGGAAAATAACTTTGACAGCTGAATGGAAATAGGGAGCCACTAGAGTTTATTGAGGAGGAGGGAGCTGAGTAGAGGGTAGACTGGAGTGGTGAGAGACTCATGGCAGACAAACCAGCCAGCAGGCCATTACAATAGTACAAGCGTGATGAGGACTTAGACCACACTGACTGCAGTATCAGAGGATACTGGGGCGACTAGTTGGTCCAGTAGATTGAGCACTGGGCTTGGAGTCAGGAAGAACTGAGTTCAAATCCAGCTTCAGACAGTTATTAGCTGTGTGACCCTAGGCAAGTCACTTAAATTTTATCTTAGTTTCTCCATAAAGTGTGTGCTGGGGGAGGGGAGGAGTGTTAATAATAGCACCGATCTCCAAGGTTGTTGTGAGGATCAAATGAAACAGTAATTGTAAAACCCTTAGGATAGTGCCTGATATAATATAGATATCAGATATTATCATTATTATTAGAGGAGAGAAGGAAGCATATTGGAGAGGTGTCTCAAAGATAAATAGATAGGCCTGGGCAACAGATGGAATATGAGAGGAGTGAAAGATAGTAAGGCATTGGAGATTACACCTAGGTTGGAAGACTGGGAAAATGATGGTACCCTTGACAGTAATGGGGAAGTTTCTATGGGGGGAATGTGGCAGGGAAAATATGTGGAATTAAGATGTCTACAAGCCATGCTGTTTGATATGTCTAATATGCAGTTGGAGATACAAAACTGAAGGTCAGCAGATTAAGAATCATTAGCTTAAAGATGATAATCGAATCTGTGGTTGCTGATGAGATTACCCAGGGAAATAGCATGGAGGGAGAAGAGAAAAAGATTCAGGACAGAGCCCTGAAGGACGCCCGTGTTAGGCATGACCTGGATGAGGATCTCAGTGGAGACTGAGAAGAAGTGGTCACATAGGTCAGAGGAGAACCAAGAGAGACTGGTGTCTGGAAAACCCAGAGAGGAGAATCAAAGAAAAGAGGGTGACCAGCTGTGTCAAAGGCTTCTTACATTTGGCAATTAAAAGACCTTTGGCACTCAGCGTTTAGGCACATAAAATAAACTTAATCCTAGCCTGGGACATTCTGCTGCTAGCTTCTGTTTTCTACCTGACTAGGAGTGGTAGCCCACCCATAGCTTTTGTCTATGCTTTAAAAGAATTGTATTTCTCCCTTTTAGAGAGGCTTCTACACAGATGGCCAAAGGAAGCTAGGAAAATTCCCTGGGCTGAGATTGAATCTATTCTTTCAGGTGCCTGTGTATGGTGCTGATTTGAAGTCCATGGTCTCAGACAACTATTTGACTTAGTGTTAGGAATTTGCTTTAGCTTCAGTACCTCCCCAATTGTGAGTCTGTATCCCCAAATGTTTTCCAGGAACTGTTGACAAAATACTTCACATGAGCTTTATGGCTATTGGAGTAAAGAGGTGAGACTCCCCAGCATTTTCTTTTGTTGATCTAGAAATGAAGTTAGCATATGAACAAAAGCTAAGTAAGGATGCCAACACCTTTATCCTCTACTTTTCTAGCCCTAATTCTTATCTTTATTACGTCTGTCTGTCCCCTCTTAAAGCTCTAATCCTCTGTGCAGTATCTAGCCTCGAACAAAAGGTGAGATTATAGTCAGTTGGTGTAGAAGTGACCCTGGCTTCTCAGACTCTGTGCCATCAGATCCAAACCTGGGCAAGCACCATGGTTTAGAGCAGAGCTATCAAAGTAGCTCCTCCCAATTAAAACATAATTGTGAGATGTGTAACGAAATAAATAAAAAGACAGTACAACATAGAGAATGTTAATTTGTGGTTTTCCAAGTCAATATGAGGCCACAGGGATCTCCTTTCTTTTTTCCATTTGCCACCTCTGGTTTAGTGTGCAGACCTGGGGCACTAAGTCAAATAGTTGTCTGAGACCATGGACATAGGCAATTGAAAGAAATTTTAATCTTAGCCTAGGGAATTTTGTTAGCTTCCTTTGGCTGTCTGAGAGCACGATTCAATCCATTTGCTAATGGAACACCTTATAAAAGAAAATGTGGCAGGTGAGTAGATGCGGAGGATCCTGTCCTGAAAGGAGACGAGAAGGGAGAATATTAGTCTTGGGCGAAATGGCATGATGTAGAATGGGGACCTAGATTTGTACTTTCAAATCTGACTCCGAATCACTAGTGCCGACGCTCACTGCAGGTCACCTGGACTATTTCACCGTCCTAATAGGCCTCTGTCTCCAGTCTCACCCTGTTCTAGTCCATCCTCCAAGCAAATATTGTTGCTGTTGTTCAGTTGAATCCGACTCTTCGTGACTCCATTTGTGGTTTTCTTGGCAAAGATACTGGGATAATTTGCTGTCTACATCGCCAGCTCATTTTACAGATGAGGAACCAAAGCAAATAGGGTTAAGTGGCCTGCTCAATGTCACACAGCTAATTGAAATAGCTTCAATTTTCCTATAGCAAAGGGTTGACAATGTCATTCTTCAACTCAAGAAGCTTCCCTGGCTCCCTGTACCTCTTAGTTCAAACATGAACTCCTCTGTTTTACATTTAAAGCCCTTTGAACCTGACTCTAACCTATCTTTTCAGCCTTATTATGTATAAGGTGCCCCCCTTCACATACCCTGCAGACTAGTTCAACTGGCCTTCGTGCTTTTCCTTACATGTGACTGTCCAGAATCCCTTCTGCAAATGTTTGCACAGGTTCTCTATTCCTTCACCCCTGAAATGCACTTTTAATTGCTGCCTCTTAGAACTTCTAAGATCAAGCACCTCTTCCTATAAGGGGCCTTTCTTATTCCCCCCATGGGCCTCCTAAACCCCAAATTACTGTCTATCTAATTTGCATGTGCTTATATGTGTACATGTCTAGGCAGCCACATAAAAGGCTGGGCCTGAAGTCCACAAGATCTAAGTTCAAATTCATCCTCAGACAACTTACTAACCCTGTGAACCTGGGCAAGAGACTTAACCTCTGCCTATCTCAGTTTTTTCAACTGTATAATGGGGATAATAATAGCACCTACCTCTTAGGGTTGTTGTGTGGATAAAACAAGATGATATTTATAAAGTACTTAACATAAGGCCTGGCATATAGTAGGAGGTATATAAATGCTAGATATTAATATTATTGTTAATATTATTATTATTGTCTTTTGAGACACTGTATGCTCCTTTAGGGCAGGTACCATTTCAGTTTTATTTTTCCGTCCCCAGCAGGTAGCACAGTGGCTGGAGCTTAATAGGTGCTTAATAAATGCTTGTCAGTTGATTGCTAGAACAGGTCTAACTAGATTCAGAGAGACTCATTAAAATCAGCCCACAGCAAGAAGACCATAACAGAGTTGGGTTTGTTTTTTTTTTTTTGGCCCTAACAAAGTTGACTCAATAAGACATCAAAAGATTGCAGACTGCACCAGTGGAAACAGAACTCACACTAATGGAATTACAATTTCTTGAAGTGATAAAGTGTCATCAACAGAAAGAATATTAAGTAGGATTCACATGTAACAGGGAAAAAAAAGAAATTTTAGGGCTTTCCCTTTCTCCGGAGAGATTACAGACAATAATTTTAAAATTCTCTGCCTTTCCCAAAATGACCTTTTGGCCTTTTTGATTATATGGATTGCTCATGTTGTAGATTTATTTTAAGTTAGAAACTTGATGCTAAAAAATCCAAAGTGGAAAACTTAGAGCTCATACCACAAACACATAAGAACTTCACAAAGGAAAAAATATTCTCTGTGGACATTGGCAGGAACTAAATTAAAGTTATTCATTCTGTTCTTTTAATTTATTGAAATTTATTAAAATTTATTTCATCATTCATTTTGACTATTTACTAAATTATAGAATAAAGTACATTTTATATTGGATTTTTCTTAGACTAATGAAATACTTTGTTTTATTCCAATATCTTTCTTTCCTCTATTGTATTCTATGTAATCAAATTGTATGATTTTGTATTATACCAGGATCACCTTAGGTCTGATGCTAAATTTTCTCTTCTCCACAGCTAACATTTTCCTCACAAATAATACTTCAATTTATTCCAGTCATATATGACCATTTACTTTTATTGTAATTGTCATTTTCTCTGTAAGAATTCCAACAACCCTTGCACCATTTCCTACCACCTCAACAGGGTAAAAACCACTGCCTTTTTGTTGCAGGAGAAGATGCAATTTGAAGTATTTTTTCCCCATGAATACTGCTGACCCACTACTTTCTGTTTCTTTCTTTTTCTATAACCTTTTGAAAAGCAGCATGAATAAATTTT
Source organism: Phalanger gymnotis (assembly GCA_028646595.1). Taxonomy (NCBI): domain Eukaryota; kingdom Metazoa; phylum Chordata; class Mammalia; order Diprotodontia; family Phalangeridae; genus Phalanger; species Phalanger gymnotis. The sequence goes on along the minus strand of CM053625.1, from coordinate 218,717,660 downwards.
TCTGTTTATCAGTGTGGTCTCAGTCCTGGTTCTGTGGATTTGAGCATTGCTTCAAATGAGAGCCTCACTATTTTCTTTTAAGTCACTGTATTCTTCAATAGTAATATAGCCCAAAACTCTGATGTGTCATTCGACATATAGTAGTAGATTCTACAGGCTCACAACTTTTAATTCATCTTTGAAAGATCTTAGTAGTCACTGTGTGAATTATCGATTGTCAGAGTCAGAAAGAAAGTTTACCAAGACTGTGTCTTTCCTTTTACAGGTAAGAATACTGAGGCCCAATTATGCTAAATCACATTTTAGAGTTGGAAGGAGACTGAGTGATTATCTAGCGCATCCCTCACATTTAATAGATGAGGGAAGTTAGCTGTTGTTCAGTTGTGTCCAACTCTTCATGACCCCATTTGGGGTTTTCTTCACAAAGATACTAGAGCAGTTTGCAATTTCTTACTCTAGCAGTTTTATAGATGAGCAAACTGAGGCAAACAAGATTATGTGTCTTGCCCAGGGTCACCCAGCTAGTAAGTGTCTGAGGCCAGATTTGAACTCAGATGAGGAGTATTCCTAACTCCAGGCCTTGCATTGTATCCATCACACCATCTAACTAGGGAAGTTAAGTGACTTGTTATGATCACTCCAGTAATTTAGAGGAAGCCATGACTAGAACCCAGATATCCTAATGTTCTTTGTAGTATTGTTGATGTAGTTGTAGCCCAGTGGTAACAAACTCAAATCAAAATGGGGGCCACTAAGCTGTGCATTAGGATACCTATTGGCTGCATATTGACTTAGAAAACCACATATTAACGTTTCTATGTTTTATTGTATTTTTATTTTATTTTACTAAATCTTTCCCAGTTACATTTTATTGTGGTTCTTGTAGACTCAGGAGTGTTGTAAGATGGTTGCTGGCTGTGTCTTTAATTTTTCTGCATAGCCAACTAATTTTTTAGGCCCTGGATAGACTGTCACAATACTATTTTTCATTACCACATTCTCATTTTGGGGTCAGTTTTAGAGGAAAATGAATGTGATTTTTCTAATTATAATTATAAAATAAATGAGTGGCGAATAAAAGAAATTCAAATATATTCTTTTTACTTACAATATTTCCTATACCAATGACATTGTGGGTCCAGTCCTTATCCTTTGAATTATGTGTCATGGCTCTAGAGGCACAAAGACAAAAATCAGAGTTTCTCCAAACCCATACATAGATAACTACACACAAAATAAATACAAGGATTTTGTTTTGTTTGTAAGAAGGATAGTTTTAGCAGCTGCAGGAATCTGGAAAGATTTCATACAAAAAGTGGTTCTTTAGTAAAGAAAATGAGTGATTCTAAGAGGCAGAGGGGAGGAAAAGTTCATTGCTGGTTCGAGGGTCATCTAGCCCAAAGATCCCTTCTCAAAGATGACATGGACATGGGAAATGGAATGTCAGGTATGAGGAACCACACCACAGGATGACTACGCTGAAGAGTCAGTGAGGGTGAGGAGGATCTAATAATGTCGGGAAGGCATTAAATTACAAACAGAAGAGTCTATATTTAATCCTAGAGTCAATATGAAGCTACTTCAGTTTGAGTTGGGGAGCAACATGGTATGGCTTTTACTTTAGATAACAACCACAACAAAGTGGGAAGTAGAAAGCAGAGAGTCTCTTAAAGGGAGACCAATTAGGAGACTTCCTGGTTTCCTTCAAGTGTCAACTATATCCCACCTTCTGCAAAAAGCTTTCCTGACCCACTTAATCTTCCACCTGAGATTACCTCAAATCTACCCGTATATATCTTATTTGCACCTAGTGTGCATATTGTCTCCCTCATGAGATTGTAAATTCCTTAGAGTGGGAACTATTTTTGCCTTTCTCTGTATCCCAACCTATCAACACAGTGGCTACTATTGACTTAGAAGGCAATTGAAATAGTGCAGGAGAGAGTTCTTGACAAAGATTGATGGTTTATATGAGTAAGGAAAAGGAAACTGATTTAAAGATGTTGTACAGGTAGACCGGACAAGACTTGTCAGTTGACTATGTATGAGGGAGAAGGAGAAATTTAGGTTGGCTTCGAGGTTAGGAACCTAGGTAACTGGAAAGATTGTGGTACTCTCAACAGAAATATGGAAGTTTGGAAAAAGAGGGAGTTTGGAGAATGGGAGAAAAGATAATGAGTTTCATTTTGGACACATTGAGTTTGAGGATGCTGGCAGTCTTGGGTGTACTGGATCTATTCTCCTAGTGACTCCCAGTACAGTATTTGCTAAAATACGAAGAACTCTAAGGCCAATTCTCATACTCACCATGCCACATCTTCAGAACATGTCTGGGAATAATCATTCTGCTTCCCCATGCAGTCCCAATCAGCAACTATTCACTCTTGTCTTTCTCATGAGAGCCCAAAACACTGAGATCATCAGAAGCAAGTAAGGATGCCAAGATAGACAGCATACAGTTCACTCTGTTCTCCACCATGGGTTTCCTGCCCAGAATGCATTTAGGAAAGGGTAGCATTAACTGTCTTCTCTGTATCTTAGAGAGGATTGGAGGCAGTCCCACATCTGGTGGGGTGTCTAATAAATTTTGTTCCATCTACCTCCCACTGTAGAAAATTTCCTGGGCCCTAAAGTCTTCACAGAGATGAAAAAAAGTAATATGGAATCATTAGCTATGCTGACTATAGAATGATGCAATCTCATAATAAAGAAATCCTTTCTGAACTTCTAGCAGCAGTCTTCACAGCAAGGTCCTCATGGAGGTTTTCAGTTTCAGTTCCCTGACTTATTTGGCAGACTTCACTGCTTTATGCCTATCCAAAGTTGATCCACACCCAAATAAAGATGGTGATGGTTACTTTTTTTCCTTTCAAAATTTGGGCCAATTTAAATGGTATGTTTATTGTTTGCTAGTAGCTATTATTCACCCAAACCTAAGGCTTTGTTTGCCACCTTTTTTTTTTTTTGGTCTTAATAATATTGTTTCAAAAGATGTTATTTAGATAAGTGGGAGAAACAGGGAGTGAGTAGTACTTTCAGTGAAAGCATCCTAATACCATGCATTAAGTTGGAAAAACCTGATCTATGACAAGTTGCATTAAAATAACTATACTTTATTAGCTGATCAACTTGATGGAAGCTCAGTTTTCCCTGTAGTGGGTCTTTAGAAATGTTGAAATTCTTTAGTCTGCAGGGAAAAAATACCATGTAACAAGTGTAATAAAGTAGGTACACTAAACTTGTGTCTATGTGTGCCAAGTAAAGCGGAGAGCCAGGATAATTAAGGGAAGATATTAACTTTTGCCGCCATCATCCAGTTACTTCTGATGAAAGTGTTTTAGTGGTTTTTATTCCCTTTTCAAAATTTAGATAATGGTCTCAGCTCTCCATTTTACTTTGGATGTATGTGTAATCGTGAGCTAAGTGAGAAAACAGATGTTATTACACCTACAGGTAGCCAGCATCTTGAATTTATGTGCAATTTTCTTTATATCCTTTTGTACCACTCAGGATAGCAGCCAGGATGCCCCATATTTTCCAGATCATACCACTCCCTGTCAGTTGTCATCTATTATAAGTTACATGCCTTGTGAGTGAGATTAATTTGACTTCTATTGCTTAGAGTCACCTGTCTAACTCCAACTAGAAACTATTGCAAGGTTGGACAAACTGTCTGTTTTCTAGTTTTATATAGTTCAGTGAGAGGGACTGCCCTCAAGTTAAAATACCATGCCTCCAAGAAAAATTTTACAAATGACTTTAATTTTAATCCTACAAGTACCCTGGCCACACCATTCTCTCTAGTCTCCACCCATCATTTTCATAAGGGGTCACCTCCTCATAGGACCTTGAATCCTTTTACTTTGGTTGTCCACTGATAAAAAAGTACTCAGGATTGAGGGTCTGATTTGAGTTCTAGTTCCATATTAGATGAGTGACTGGGCTAATTATTTAATTTCTCTGGGCCCGAATGTACTTCCTCCTTTAGAAAATGAAGGGATTAGGCTAGATGGTTTCTAAGATTTCCTCCAACTTGTAAAATCACATGCAAAATGTTGCATATGTTTGAGACACAAATCATAATGAGTTAGGCTTATTTGACATTGGAAAGAAAATACTATTGTTGAAGAAGAAATGAAGGATGTTAGGTCTTCCTCTACATGATGCAGCTCCTCTGAAATCCTTTCAATTCACCACTTGAGTTTAGCAAGAAAACCAGTTTGTAAATTTCCCTTGACATAAAACATCACTTCATCATCCACAGAAGAAAATGACAAAACAACCAAACTGTGAAAGAATGACTGCCAAGCATTCAAACCCAATCCCTGACTACATGGCAGGGGAGAGAGATTCATAGACAAGTAAATCTTGGCCAGATGAAAACCAAATGACTGGCAGAGAAGTATCTTTCCTCATTAAAGTGCACTAGAGATGAAAGTCTGTCATACTAGCAGGCTCCCAAGAACTCCTTGGGTAAGATGCCAAAGGAAGAAATCCCTTGACAAAGCAAAACATGTCCATATAGGCATGCTCATGCAGGTACACATATACAAACTGTTGTGATAATGATCAGAGTTTGAATAACCGAATGGAAGGGCAGGAGCCAGATTGGGGAGCAAATACAGAAAGAACAAAAATGAGAACATATAAGGTAATGGATGTAAGAGATTTTGTAAAGTCATAAAATACATCTGTCAGAGTCATCAGCTTATTGTTCTACAAGCTTCATTCTTGAAATCTCTAAGCTACTATATCCTGCTAGTTTCAGGATGACACTAGAAGAACACTGTATTAGGAATCATGAGGCCAGGGTTCTAGTCTATCATTGACCTATTATCAAAGTGTATATGTTTAAATATAAATCGTATTTTTTCCTACTCTGTGGATCCTCATTTAAAGAATGGCTTTTTTATAAACTACATGTGCATAATATTAGTTCCTATAATGGTAAATTCTTGTTTAATGACTCTCTTTGGGATCCTGTTTTTCAGAATTAGACTTCTTACAGAAGAGAGGCAAATGGTGACTCTTAGTGCTTTTTTGCCCATGGCTTAATAGCATGGAAGTAGGGAGTTGGGAAACCCTAATCCTAATTTCATCTTGCCATTCACTAGTTCTGTGGTCTTAGACAAATATGAAATAACTTAAATATCTGTAAATGAGAGATTTAGTCAAAATGATCTCTAAGGTCCCTTCCAGCTATTGCTAGTTAGCACTTGCTGTATTAACACAAACAATACTGATTAGATTTTTTTTTCTCATGGGGCCTTTTTTTGGTGGAACTCTAATTACTTCAGTTCCAGTATTTCTAAGAAGATATCATCTCTATACAGATGATTCCCAGTTCTATATATCCCACCCTAATCTCTCCTGAGCTACTGTCACTATTGGACACATCAACATGTCCAAAACAGAATTCATCTTTTGCTCCAAACTATTCCCCTTCCCAGACTTCCCTATTACTAGTGAAGGTAGCACTATCATCCTAGAAACCTAGGCTTCCACCTTTGACTGTTCCCTCTCACTCATTCTTCATATCTAATCTGTTGCCAAATCCTTGTATTTCTCCTTTCACAATATCTCTCATATATATCCCTTTCTCAAATCATCAAGTGTTAAACACTTACTGTGTGCCAGGCATTGTGCTAAGTACTTCTCTCCATTCCTATACCAGAGACCTAGGGTAGAACCAAACGAGATTATATTTGTAAAAGGCATTTAGCACAGTGCCTAGGACATAATAGACACTATGTAAATGTTTTTTCTCTTCTCCCTTCTCCTTTTCCTCTTCTCACTTAGAACCCTTTCCCCTGGGCTACTGCAATAGTCTTCTAGCTGGGCTTCTTGCTTCAAGTCTCTTCCTCATTCCAAGGTGATTTTTCTAAAGCCTAGGTGTGACTGTGTCATCTGTTCAGTGAAGTCTAGTGACTCCTTGTTACCTCCAAGATCAAATATAAAATCCTCTACTTGACATTTAAAGTTCTTAAAAATTGGTCCCATCCTACCTTTCCAGTCTTTTCACATATTACTTCCTTCCACATATTCCACAGTCTAACTCTTAGCCTGCCTACAGTTTCTGGACCAAGATACTTCGTCTGCCACGTCCATGCCTTTGTGTTGGTTACCCTCTCCTCCCTGACCCCCCATGCCTGCAATATTCTGCCTCTTAGCTTCTTTGGCTTCCTTCAAGATGAGATGCAAAGCCCACCTTCTGTAGGAAGCCTCCCACAATCCTAACTGCTAATGCCTTCCCCCTTCAAATTACCTTTGAAATAGATATGCTCTCTATGTAACTAGTATGTACTTAGATTTCCAGGAGAAGGTGTTCTCTTTGAAGCCAATGACCTCTTCTTGCTTTTCTTGGAATCCTCAGGCCTCAGCATTATTCTTGACGTATTTAAGTGCTTAATAAATGCTTGTTAACTTGAGTGAATGTAAACCTTTGCTAAGACCAAATTTGTACACCAGAGTAGACATATGGAGTCAAGAACAAGAATATATTTTTCACATGGGAAGTATGCATAAATATTACTCAGTTGTGTACCAGTTAAAGCTTTCATTTCATTTGTGTTTTCAAATTAAGGACTCTAGATGTGGATAGAGTCCTCATGTGGACTATAGGAAAAACTTAAGTACTTGTCCATCTTCGAAAGAGATGGCTTTTTTTTTTAAATTGTCAGTATAATATTTAATTTATTTCATCAGTTCTTAACTGAACAAAGATGATTGCTAGAGACTGAATTAGAAAGGTCCCTAGAGACAATCTAGGCCAAGATTCTTGTTTTCCAGGTGAGAAAACCAAGGCCTAGAGAGATCTTGGCCAAGATCTCACAAAATTTAGTGATAGAATTCGAGACAAGAACTCAGGGCTCGTGATTTGGTAACCTATTAAACTATGTTGACTCCTACTTCATTATTCAAACTAAAATGTCTATTTCTATTAAAAACTTGCAGGTATGATGTTAATGTATCCTTTCTTGTACGTTTCAGCTTTCTACTTTAGAATTCCCCCCAAAGAAGCTCTTTGGGAATAAAGACGAGAGAGTAATTGCAGAACGCCGGAGTCATTTAGAGGTAAGAGAATCAACTTTTTTCCCCAATTTTTTTTTCATTTAGGAAATATCCAGTCTGATTGACCAATAAAAATCATTCCTGTCAGAGAAGTATTATTAATTCTTATTCAAAAGTGACAAGTGGCTTCTTCGTTTAACACAGGAGATGGCAGCAGGAGATTACAAAGTAATAAAACTGGCCTATTTATAGAACATGTCCTCATACCCCTTCTGGTTGAATGGAAAACTTTCATCTTTTAAGAAGCTACATTTAGTTAAGGAAGGGCTAGGAAGCAGGTTGTAAGTGAAAGCTAAATATTCACCACAGACAGATGGTGTTCAATCCAGGATGAGGTTAAGAATCTTGTTGCTAAAAATTTAGAATTAATTAACTAAAGATTTACAGTATAGGATCATCATAACTGTATAAGAATAGTTGGAAGTAAAAAGACAGACACCTATTTTTTTGTCCTGGGGAAGCTTTATTTGCCTTTTTAAATTACTTTTTTTCTTTCTCAAGGCAGTTCTAGAAATGGAATTTTGATTTAGCAGAACTATGGTCTTTTTCTGCCACACATCCAGTAAACATTATTGACTGAACCAATTTGAATTTTGTTCTCATGATGTAGTTTCTCAGTTGGCTAGAGCCTGGCATTCATTGAACCAAAGTTATGTGTTAGATCCTAATATAAGCCAGTTAGTTTCAAGTTAATGGAAATACTCGATTCTCTAATTGTAGATCATCTGGCCTTGCAGAAGTGTATGTGTGAATGTGTATTTGTGCATGTCTGTGTGTGTGTGCACACTCATGTGTACGTACACATGAGTGTGCACACACATGCATGCACATGCTCACATGGATGTGTGGTGGTGAGGGAAATCAGAGGGAAAGTTTAGGTAACTCACTATAATCCAGTGCCACTGTTGGAGAAACAATTCAAAACATCCTTTTTAAAAAGTCTCTAAATACAAAAGACAATATCATATTATTTGAAAACAATGAAGGATCTGTCTCTAGATCAAAAAAATTCATATTTTAAAGAAAACACAAAAGGAAAAGTTATAGCAAATGTAATGTTTTAGTACAGCTCATCTACAATCTCTACCTCTAATCATGTTACCTGAGCTTTCCGTTAATATCTGTATGTCTAATATGGGACCTGCCTTATCATCACATTAATGTATGTTTTTCTCTAGGAAACAGCATAAATTCCTAAGAAAACTTTTTATTGTGTCCAGTACAGAGAAGTCCAAGGAACTACCTGGTTCTGACACTAACTTTCAGTCTGTCTGGGCAAGCAACTTATCCTCTCAGGACGTCAGTTGCCTTATCTATAAAGTGAAAAGGTTGACTCAGAGAAGAACAAGATCCCTTCAAGGCCCATTTTCATTCAATAGCTATTTATTGCACACTTGTTGAGGCATTGTACATTGGCTGCTATAAGAGATGCAAAGATAAATAAGACAGTGTTCTTAGCCTGATGGAACTTACAGTCCTCTCAGGGAAATAAGACATGTACATGACTCATTATAATTCAAATGCATTGGTAAATGCCATTAAGCTACCTGCCATGTCAGGGATATTGATCTCCAGGGAGATTATTTCCTCCAGCAATAAGGGCCTTTTAAAGAAGGGAGGAACTGAGGCAAGGAAACCAGTTAAAAAGTGGTCATGGTATTTCAGGAAAAAAGCAATGAGGATGGTGGCAAGGAGGATGGAATGAGGGGAGATGGAATCAAGAGATATTTAATATATACATTATAAAGAGATTAGTGACCGAAAAATTATATAATTTTTGGAATGGGAAAATCCTGAAGGAAGTTAGAGTTCTATGAGGTAAAGGTGATGAAGGAATATATTCTAGGCCTGGGAGAACAGAAAGAGAATTGGACTGATGTGGGAAGAAAAGCAAAATTAGTTTGGCTAGCCCATAGAGTACAGTAAAGTAGAGTACTGTATAATGAGACTGAAAAGGTAGGTTGGGGCCTGGTTGTAAAAGGCTTAAAAGTTAAAAAGGAGTTTGTTTTTGTCTTGGAGGTGATAGGGAGCCACTAGGATTTATTATGTTGGTATAGTAACATGGTCAAATCTGCACTTAAGGAGAATTAGTTTTGCAGCTGTTCAGAAAATGGATTAGAGTAAGGAGACATGAGGTATGGTGACTAATTCAGAGACCATCACAATAGTCCAGGAAATAGATGATGAGTACCTGAATTAAGGTGGTATGTCTTCATACTCCTTCTAGTTGAATGGAAAACTGTCAGATAGCTATGTTAGATAGCTATCAGATGTAAGAAATGTCATAGAGGTAAAAACAGCAAGATTTGGCAACTGATAGAATATATATATAGGGTAAGAGAGAATGGGAATGAAGGAGAACACTGAGGTTGTGAACTTGGAAAACTGGAAGGATGATAGTGCTAGAGAGAAATGAAGAAATTTGGGAGAGGGCATGCAATTCTGGGGAAGGAGGATGAAAAGTTTTTTTTTTTCTTTTTACATGCTGAGTTTAAGATGTCTCTGGGACATCCAGTGATGTGGGACTGGAGCTCAGAGACTAGGACTGAATATATAGACCTGTGAATTATTGGCATAAAGATAAAAATTAAATCTATTGAAGTGATAATTTCACTGACAGAAAGTGTAAAAAGGGTCACTTGAAGAAGGTCCAGCACAGAGCCTGAGGGTACACCCACAATTACGGGACGTGATATGACTGAAGATTCAGAAAAGGAGAATGAGATGAAACAGTCAGACAGAAGGAGAGCCAAGAGGGCAGATTCATGACAACCCAGAGAAGAAAGTATCCAGGGAGGAAGACTGGCTAGCAGTGTCAGATATTGCAAAGAAGTCAAGAAGGGTGAGGACTGAGAGAAGAACAGCTCATTTGGGAATTAAGAAGTCTTTGGTAACTCTGAAAATTTGGCTAAGAAAAGGAGAAGTAAAGAATGATAGCTTTAAAACACGGTGGTGTCTGGTGTCACGTTGTTGTTTTTGGGGTGTGTGTATGTATGTGTTGGGGGCGTCTGTAGACTTCTACATGTTTTTAGGCAGCAGTGACAGAGCCAGTAAATTTTAAAAGAATGAATTTTAGAGAGAGAAGGAATGATAGAGTTGATTAAAAAAAAGAATGGCAGAGATCATGAGGACATGTAGAGGACTGACCTCCTGAAGAAGGGCCACTGCATTATCAGAGCCTGGAGTAAATAAGGAAAGAGGGAAAGGTTGTATCAAGCAAACCTGAGATATAGAGAAGAGGGAGCTAATGGTGAATACCTTCAATTTTCTCAGTAAAATGTCAAATGGGATCCTTAGATGTGAGGGTAAGAAGAAGAAGTGATGAGTAGGAATTTTGAGAGAGAAAAAAACAGAGCATTGAGAACAGCCTAGGAGGGAAGCAGAATAGAGAATTAAGGAAGAATAATAGGATTCTCTCGCTGCAGCTCATCCAACATTGTTTTGTAATGGACACAGAGAATTCAGTTGCATGATTTATATCAGATTAGTTTGGCACCATGTGAACATAAACAGAGGAGGAAGATGATGCGAGGAATCCAGGGTTGGAATCTGGCAAGTCAGAAACAGTGACAGGACAAGGGTGCAAGAGATGCAAGTGTAGAGGACTGTAGAAATGGCCAGTCTGTTCTGAGAGTGGCAAAGTAAAGATTTCAACAGAATATCCAGTGGAGGAGCCCAAGAAATAGAAATAGGAAGTCTGGACTGGTTGGGATCAGATTTTAGGGTTAGGTATCATCCATATGCTTGGCAACTAATATGGAGGTAATTGACTAGATAGGTAGTGAGAGAGTAAGAAAATATCTAATTACTCTTGATGAGTTTGTCATTAGATCCAGTTAAACTATTATCTCAAGATATTAAAAGAATTTGCGCAGATAATTGAACCATAGTCAATTATCTGAAAAAAAAAAAACCAAACAATAACAAAACAAAACCTGAGAGCAGGGTAGGTAGGGCAGAACTGGAGAAGGGCACGTATTATCCTGACTTTCAAAAAAGTCAAGAGAATGGAGCCTTTAAATTAAAGACCAATGAGTTTGACTGGTTCCTGGTAAAGTCTAGAATGCCTTTTGTAAAGAATGATCTAGTAAAAACAGAACATGCCGAACCAACCTCATTTTCTTTATTGACAGGATTACTAAATTGGTAAACCAGATGAATAAGATGCATATAGTTTTCCCTAAGGACAGGTGGCACAGTGATTAGAGTGTGGGGCCTGAAGTCAGGAAGACTCATCTTCCTAAGTTCAAATCTAGCATCAGACCCTTGTTAGCTTTGTGACCCTGGGCAAATCAGCATCTACAGAATGAGCTGGAGAAAGAAATGGCAAACAACTCCAGTTTCTTTGCCAAGAAAACCCCAAATGGGGTCACAGAGAGTCAGTTCTGACTAAAAATATGACTTAAGCTTTTCCTAAATTCAGCAAAGCATCTGATAAAGCCTTTCATGTAGCTCATATGGACAAGATGGAGGGATATGCGCTAGATTGTGACTATAATCCAGAGTTAGACTGATTCAGAACCAAGTGAATGTTCAAACCTCAAATGTTCATTCGTGGTTCAGTATCCGCTGGGAAGAAACTCTCCACTGGAGTACCTCAAGAGATTTGGACTTGGGCTAGTGCTGTAACATTTTTATCAATGACTTTTATAAAAGTCAAAGTGGCATGCTTGTCAAATTTTCATATGGGAGACAAATAAGAAGTTAGGTAATAATCTTGATTGATTCAAAAACATTTTTTAAAATGAATTTTTATTAATATTTCTTCTTTTTACAGAACCTTAGTTTCACCCTTCATTTCCTCCCCTCTCCCAGAGAGCCATCCCATGTAATATTATCATTTTTTTTAAGAATAAGAGAAACAAAATCTGATAGTAGATGCCATTTTCCAAACCCATGGACACTTACAAAGGACTGAGGTGTACTCTCATATCTCCTCTTTGTTCTTTGTAATTTTACCACGTTAATTTTCAATTTTTTTGATTCTTTTCATTTACATTTTTAATTGTATATGCTGTTTTTAGCTATGCTTACTTCATTTTGCATCAGTTCAGGAGTCTTCTGATTCTTCCTTGTATTTATCACATTCATTTTTTACAGTGCAATCATATTCCTTGACATTCAAGTACAATTTGTTCAGTCATTCTCTATTTAATGATTGTCTACTTTGTTTTCAATCCTTTTTTACTACAGAAAAATGTATTGCTGTAGGTATCTTGGTTATATGGTACCTTTCTTTTTATCATCAAACTCCTTGGGGTATATGCCTAGCAGAATAATCTCTCGGTCTTTTTATTTGTCACTTTAATTGTGTAATTTCCAGTATGGTTGTACTAATTTACAGCTCCACCAGCAATGCATTAGTATGTCTATCTTTCCACAACCCTTCCAACATTGACTGTTCCTATCTTTTGTCAGCTTTGCTAATTTTTGGAGCATGAAGTGGAACATCAGAGTTATTTGGATTTGTATTTCTCTATTGTTAGTGTTTTGCAATATTCTTTCATATGATTATTAATAACTCATTGAGCTTACAACCTAACGGAGGAAGATAACACACAAAAGGAAGCTGAAAAGAGGGGAGAGAGATTGAGAGGAGGGAGGAAGATACATCATGCCAGGGCATGGTGGAGAAGTCCAAAAGCAGTATAGCTTGTGGTAAATGAGAAGACTGTGCTAAGCCCCTTCCCTAAAAAGAGGCCCTGTAGTCCATTGTCCCTACCCTCCAATCAGAGGCACAAATGATACTGATGGGATGTGAATACCAGAGAGATTTGGAATTGCAAGAAAATGAAATTTCCCAATGATGATTTTCCTGGGGAAAGAAGGCACGATGGAGAGACCCAAAAGCCATTATAGCTGATAGGAAAAGGAGAGAGCAGAACTTCAGAGTTCAAGATCTTAGATATGGAGCAGTTTTGAATTACGACAATGGCTAATGTGTGGACATGGCTTTTGGGAGTGGTTAAATGGAGTAGATATGAATGTCATTGCAAATAAGCAGTTGAGGAACTCTGAGACCACCTACTGAAAGGCTTATTCATATTACCCAACTAGAGAATTTGCTTGCCCCCAAAGAGAAATTATCTTATGGATTATGGATATTGTCTCATGGTAAGAATGAGATCATGCAAGTGAATATGAAAATCTGGAGGCTTTCTTTGCCTAACCTACACCCAGTTTAGTTATTTAAATAAATCTTCAGCGATAACTTAGGAGGAAAGTGCTACATAAAGAGCACAAGTTGATGAGAGTACCCAACAAATCAAGCCAATTGCCTTCTTCACAAGAAAAATTGATCCCTCTGCTTTAATTAAATTTGTTCATCTGGAAAGACAAGGAACCTAAGCATGATGTGCAAGAGTGTAAGTTCTGTATGTGGAACATTTGCAAGATGAGTGCTCTCTGAGGCTTTTTCCTGTGACTTTGGATTCTCCTTTAGCCAATGTTGAATTTAATCTAGAGGCTTTATTCTGCTGTTGGTAGTTTAAATTCAGGATCTGTATTTATCACTTCAGGGCCTCCTCCTTAATTGTTGAGTCCCATAAAGCTTTAACTTAGTTTATTAAAAAAAATTTTAATATTTCTTTCTACACTTGTACTTCTAATTATTTCCTATGACTATTATTCTCTCACATTAGTCATCATGTAATTGTTTCTCTAGTTCTTTGGGCCAAGATCAAATGTTGCATTTCACAGAGAGAAGCACATGAATTCAGGTTAAATCTCTTTTACCTAAAGTGGTATAATATAAAGATAATATCTCTGAACATTATATCCTTTGCTAGGAGCATGTATAATTTTGCCTTGTTTTAATGGAAAGTTAATTCAGAATGCTTGTGTTAATTCTCTGATAATAATCTGGCATTTTGATATCTGAACTAGTCTTTGTGTATTTTTATGTTGAGTGAATATAGTTATTCCCTGTGAACTTGCCATTGGATCATTACACATTACCATGTTAAAATGTTTAGTATTCAGCAAGAAAGGCAACATGGAGTAGTGGATATAGAGCTGTTCTTGGAACTCGGTTTAAGTCTCACTTCTGACATCTGTTGCCTGTGGGACTCCAGGCAGGTCATTTAACCTCACAGTGCCCTAAAGCTTAGGCTTCTCTCTAAAATGATAAGTGGCAGAGAAGATGCTAACGTTCATTGGAGTTTTACCACGAGTGATGTTACTGGCCCCTATCAGGTGCCTGTATCCCTGTTATTCAACAAACAGCTGTTCAGCTCTTACTCAAGTTAGATTGTGTGAATATCAGAGATGGTCCCTGCCCTCAAGGAGCTTGTAGTCAAGTAAGGAAGGTAAAGTATACACATAGATCAGTTCAAGGCAAACTAAAATGTAATGTGGTTGGATGGATGAAAAAGCATGTATTACATGGCTACTATGTAAGCAAATACGTAATATTTCTAAGTGCTGGGCATACAAATATAAAGGTGAAGATGGTTCCTGCCCTTAAACATTCTAATACAAAGAAACAACAAATAGAAAACAGTAGTGGCTGTGGGAGGGATATCATGCTTTGGAAAGTTATTAGAATGGTAAGAGGAGTCATAGGGGAGTAGATTGGCATACCCTTTCCAAGAGCAGTGACAGCATTCATTTGATTATGGTTCCAGCACTCTGAAGGGAGTGTGGGGTGGGAAGTGAAGCAGGGAGGGTACTGTGTTTAGCAACACAGTTGGAGAGAAGGTGGCCAAGGAGTAATGTGCTGCATGGCTAGAGCTGGCCTGAATCAATCTCTAGTCTAGTAGAGCAAGTGATATGTTCATAAGATTAGTATAAGCAAAATGTTGTTGTTCAGAGTAGGCAGAAGACACTTTCAGACAGGAAGAATAAAAAAAGGTCCATGGAGGGAAATAGCATTTGAATTAGACTTCAAAGATAAGATTTTGACCAGCTGAGAGGTAAGAGAAGAGCTTTGTAGATATACAAATGATCAGAAACATGGGGCAAGTGTAGGGAAAGCAAATAGCCAAGTTTGGCTGGAATGTAAGGTACATGTGAAGAAATGATTGGACCAGCAGGGGTAGAGAAGAGAGGGCCTTGGATACCAGTCTATGAATGTAATTACAGAGGCACTTGGGGATCGTTAAAGGACTTTGAGCATACGAACAATGTGATCAAAGCTAAGAAAGTCTGTTTGGCAAAGATGTTTCAAAGACACTGATTCCTCCAAGAGGCCAGTGTTAATAAAGACCAAAACTATAGTGATGAAAGTAGAGATGGAAATGAGGGGATAAATATGAAGGTAGATTAGGCAGATATGGTTGAGATGGATTTAATGAGCAATCACATGTAGAAAGGGAGAGGAGGAGCAGCCAAATATTATTCGAATAGAGTCGGCATAAATGACTAGAAGGAGAGCAGTGCCAAAAATCTCTCCTCCCCTACCACCTAAAAACAAGGATATAACGAGGAGAGGCAATGTTTGTCAAAAATGTAAGTTCTGTTTTGGACGTGTTGAATTTGAGTTCCCAGCGGGGCATTCAAGTAAAGATGTCTAACAGAAAATTGAAGTAGAGCTTGGGGAAAATGTCAAGAATAGAGCATCATTTGCATAGAAATGACATTTGAACCTGTGGGGATGAGTAAATTCACCCAGGGAGAGTATACGGGGAGATGAGAACAGAGCTAAGATAGAGTATTGGTAGAATGTCTTCATTTAAGAGATGGGAGAAAGAACATTCTTCAGATAGGAAAATGGTCAGAGAGGTATGAGAAGGAGGCATTCAAAGGAGCAAAGAAGCAGTGGGAGTTTCAGGAAGTAAATAAGATATTGTACATTGCAAAGATAAAGGACCATGGGTCAAGAAGGGAGGGGCAATACTTCTCTACTCTTACTTAACAGAAACAATGATGTATTCCCTAAAACATAAGCAACAAGAAGAAAACAATGAGAAAAATAGTTCATACAGGCAGAGGATAATGCAAATGTGTCAGGAGTTAGAAAGTAGAAGAATATACCACAGAAAAAGAAAGATGGACCACTGGCCCTCTGGAGGTAGAAAATAGAAATGAATTCTTTTCATGCAAGATAGGTCTTAGCCTTTCTGGAAAGGAAGCAGCTTCTCTGTTCTAGCGAAGGTGCCTCAGGTGCCATCAGGAGAGAAGGCTTTCTAATACTGATCCCAGGAAGAGAAGCTGAATTGTGGTGATTGATGACTTCTGGCCAAAGGGCACCAAAGCAACTGTACGTTGACTTTATGTGAACAATTGGAAAGTATGTTTTCTTCCCAGAGCTCCTTTTTGGTATGTGATAGATAGCCTCTTGAGACTTGGTAAACCTGAAAAACATTTCTGGTGATTTATGTGGGAACAAATGATATAGCCAGAAGGAATCTATAAAGCATCTTAAGGGATTATGAATTCTTAGCAAGAAACTGAAGTCCTTAAGTGGTATTTTCATCAGTGCTACAAAATGAAGGTAGGAGCTTTAGAAGAGAAAATCAGGAATGGGAAGTGAACTTGGAGTTAAGAAGAAAGTGTTAAAGAATGGGGATTTGTTTTTTTGGACCAGGGCTTAAGACAGAGAATAATGGGACTCTTAGCCAATAGGGGAGTAGATCTTACAAGAAGTGGTAAATGGACATTTGCCTAATCACTTGCAGATCTGATCAAAGACTTTAGGGTAACAATACAAGGAAAGGGGGAAAAGTTCCCATGTGTATCTACCAAGCCAGATGCCATAGAGAATAAAGGTAAATCAAAGGAAGAATGTTAGTGGAATGTCTGATGATTCACAGAAGACAATATCAAAGCAGAGGAGAAATAATAATAGTGACATCAAATCGGAGAATTTTAGGACCGAGAAGGTTTTTTAGAGACCGTCTAGTCCAATTTCTCATTCCTCCCATCCAGGTTTTACAGCTGAGAAATCTTGGACTGTAGGTGCACTAGTGCTGAGAGTATAGGCAATATATTACATGTGTAAGGTGGGAACTCTAGGGTAAAAAGTTCCCTCTACCAGTGCAGGTCACACCTTCTCTGCAATTTAAAAGTCTCAGATAATTGCCTAGAGAACTGAGAAGTTTAGTGACTTGCCCAGAGTCGCACAACAAGTTAAGTGTCAAAGACAGGACCTGAACTCAGGTCTTCCTAGCTTCCAGGCTGGCTGTCTAT
The DNA here is from genome assembly GCA_028646595.1 of Phalanger gymnotis. Taxonomy (NCBI): domain Eukaryota; kingdom Metazoa; phylum Chordata; class Mammalia; order Diprotodontia; family Phalangeridae; genus Phalanger; species Phalanger gymnotis. The sequence goes on along the minus strand of CM053625.1, from coordinate 218,700,461 downwards.
CCATTAGAGTATGCTGCCTACCATCTCTCTATATTCTTTTCATATATAATTCATCAGAATTATTTCTGTTTGTGTCTTCAGAATTTCATTCCTGAGAGCTTCTCATCTCTCCTGGGCTGACCTCTGCTGTAGAATTTTAATCCATACAATGCTGCCTCCTCTTCCATAGCACCCTTTGAAATATGATCGCTTAAGCTCTATGGTGTATTAACAGTCAGGATTTCCAAATGTTTGGACAGGCTATAACTGTGGACCATGTCTAACAATTTATGTGTAAACTTAAAGTCTACACAAGGGTTCAAAAATTCAAGGGCATAAATATAAGATGAGCGAGAAATGACCAGACAATATTTTATATAGGGGAGAAAATGGGAATTTCATTGGACCACAAGCCCCAAATGAGCCACCCCCCCCAAAAAAAAGCTAATGCTATCCTAGGCTGCTTTAAAAATTGTTCTGTCTAGAAAAAGGATAATTGAAATGCCACTCTCCTTTGTTCTGGTCACTAGACTGTTTTGGAAATTGGCAGAAATTGTCTATTTGTCAATTAGAAGTAACAAAATAAAGACCATCTAGAAGAGAGGCAACCAATGGGGAAAGAACTGGGGGAAAGGCCATATCAGAATCTACTGACCAGGATGGTCTAAGACCTTGAGATCGTGCCACGACAGGGTTGGTTCAGGTGGTTGTATAGGTTTAACCTGCAGAAGACAGACATGATAGTTGTCTCTGAGTATTTTTAAATTTAATTTTCAACTGATGCCTTTGTTTTGCTTGCCATTCACTTCTGAATCAAGCAAGCATCATGATACAGTGGGGAAAGTGCCAACTCTGAAATCAAAGGACTTGAGTTCTAACCCTACCTCTGATGATTACTCCCTGTGGGTATACTGTGGGTATGTCACTTAAATTCCCTGAACGATAGTATCTTCATCTGCAATCAGAGGAATTTGGACTAGAGGGCATCTAAAGTCCCTTCTAGTTTTTTGAACTACAACTCTATCCCTCCCTTTGCCCCTTACAGAATGAGTTCCCTTGTAACTAAGATTTTTAAAAGAAAAAAAGTTTCAACAAAACCAACCAGCACACGGACAGCATCTAACAATTTAACGAGCACTCCGTGCTCAAACCCCATCTACTTCTGCAAAAAAAGAGGGAGATGTCTTGTCTCATTTAAGAGTCCAGGTTTGGTCATTGTAATTCCACAGTGTAGCATTTCTTTTAATTGTTCTCTCTGTTTACATCGTTGTAGTCATTAAATATTTTTCCCTGGTTTTATTTACTCTCTACCAGTTTATATGTCTAACATTGTTTCTCTGAATCCTTCATACTCGTCTTATGGCACAATATCTAGTTACGTTTCTGTGCCACAGTTTGTTTAACTATTCTACAACCAATGGGAACCTGCTTTGTTTCCAGTTCTTTGCCACAATAAAGAATGCTGCTCTGAGTATTTTGGTATATTTAGGACCTTACTTTCTATCTTTAGTCTTGTTGGGGTATATGGCTAGCAGTGGCCTCCCTGACTCAAAGGGTATGGACATGTTAGCATGACTCTGCTTCCTAGAATGACTAGACCAGTTCACAGCTCCACTGATGTTGTTTCCGTGTCCCTGTCCTTTTGCAGCCCCTCCAACACTGACGTTTTCCATCATTTGTCATCTTTGCCAATCTGCTAGAGATGAGGTGAAACCTCAGAGTTATTTTTACTTGTATATCACTTATTTATGCCCAACCTATGGTAGAGCCTTCTGAGCATGTATTGGTTTGATCGGCCACAGTTGGATGTCCTGTGCATTGATCCTGACATCATGTCATTTTGGTCCTCTTAGAGCACAAAGGACGAACAACAATAACATATTTCACTATTAAGCACTGGGAATACAAAGAAAGGCAAAAATAAAAAAAAAAATAGTCCCTGTCCTCCGAGGGTCTGCAGACTAATAGGGAAAGGCAACACTCATTTATGCTAAAGGACCTAAAAATCAGAGGCATAGAAGGGCCATTTTTGACTTAATTAAAAAACTACTTATCTGTAACGCAAAGCTCTTATTACTTATTGTGGGGAAAAAATGAGATTAGCCCCCAAAATACAGGGATAAAACCAAGTTATTGAGCCTGCACAAGTAGAATTGTCATATTTTGTTTTCTCCTGTTGAAACTTTTTCAAAACAGGCTTGAACATAGCAGAACGTGAAAAAAAGGTTAAGGTGGAAAATGTAGACAGTTACCATAGTGTTGTGGATAATGTGCTGACCTCAGTGGAGAAGACCTGTATTCAAGTTCTGACTCTGACATATAACTGGTTCTATTCTTGCATAGAACCAATTATTTGACTGTTGGCAAGCTGCTAACTCAATAGCCTGGGTAATTTTTGAATTACAGAACAGATGCTAGTCTGCATTGACAGGGGAGTTTCCTTGCCAGAAGTTCTATATGCCAATAAAATCACAGGTCCAGTTTAAAACAAACAATCTGCCAGATATTGTAGTACTTGCTGAGGTTATAAAGAAAACCATAGTACAGTCTCTCCCCTCAAGGTGCTTACATTCAGCTTCACTTGAGCCTTTTTCACCCCAGTGCTCCACCCTTCCTACCAAGCCTGGGAGACCCTTTCTGGTAAGAGGCAAGGTACTCAGCTCTGAATCCCCAAAGGATAACCGTACCTTTTTGTTCCTTTCCCAACTATAATCAAGCCCAGCCTTTTGGGGATCCATGTAGTACCCAGGTATTCCAGTCACCAGCTCCAAGACTTCCCACCAGAGCAACTCTTGCCTAGCCACCATTCCTTTGTAAGATTGTCCCCCATTAGAATTTAAGCCCTTAGTTACAGGGACCATCTTTTCTATTTGTATTCCTAGTGCTTTAACACAGTGCTTGGCACGTAGTAAAGTGGCACTTAATAAGTGCTGTTTCATTCATTCGTTCAGTCAGTCATTCTGGGGCATAAGGGGACAACATGAATACAGATTAGTTAAGCCAAAAGAAAAAAAAAACTGAGGAATTAGACACAAATAAATTTCTGAGGGAGGGGATGCTAGCAACTGAGGGCATCAGGAAGGGCCTTGTGTGAGGGAGGGCACTTCAGTTGAAGGAAGCTAAGGATTCTGTGAGTCATAGGTGAGGAGGGAGTATACTCTGTTTTTATTGTATTTTTGTCAAGAAGCTTGCTGAAAATCTGGTGTGTCCATGGATGGGCATGGCCAGAAAGAGGACTAGATGCACCTCTACATGTAATCTGCCCTTTATTTTTGCTGCTGCCTCCATTTTTTGCTTTTGGGGAAAGACTAAAGTCTTTCCCCTTAGACACCAATTCTTCCTGACACCTTTGCTGCCTCATAGTTGATTGCTTCAGGGTGGGTTAGTCTCCCTGCTGCTGCCCTTTCTCAGCACAGTTTGAAACAATACAATAGCAGTAGACTGCTGAGGACCCCCCTATCTAGAACCAATCAGAAAAGAATCACAGCCAGCCTATGCCTCATAAACAAATTTGAGCAGCAATAACAAAGTATATGTTCAGCTTATTCTATTTAAATGATTTTTAAAAGATATTCTTTAACTGATTAGAACAAAAGGATACCCTTTTCTTGTAAATTTTTCAACTTTTACTTGAAATGACTTTTTGAAAGTTGCTCTTTGATGCTCACTGGGTGGTTTACCAAAACTTCTGAATCACTGGGGGATTTTTTTAAAAATAAATCTCTGAATGCATCTTAGAGATCCCCACTTTACCTTTAGGAAACTGAGACTAAGAGAGATAAAGGTAAAGAGCTGCCTAAAACCACTCAGTGAATCCATGTTACTACTGAGATTTGAAGTCATCTGTCCTGACTCTTGTCTTTGGTTTTGCTTTTAAATTGGTGTCTCCCATACTATTCACAGGCAGGTGTTTAATTTATTAAAGGGCCACTAATTTGGAATAAGGCAAGAACCAAGCATTTAATTAAGTGCTTGCCATGTGCCAGGCTAAAAGAAAGTCCATCTTATCATCGGAGACTTGAGTGAAGGAAGACATAGCAAGAGGTGATGTCAGCTGTAGATCAAGTAGAAAGGAGAAAAAAGGGAACTTAGAACAAATAACCTTAAAATTTTTAGTGAAGTGTGAGTAAAGGTTCTGACTTTATAAAGGAAGGCAAGTTAGTAGAAAATTAAAATATATTTATATTTTGTGAGAATGAATTTTAAAAAGGACTAAGTTAATATTGCTTCATGCTTTTTTATTCAATAAAAATCACTGAACAGTGTTCCCAAATTATTGGAAAAAATCTACTTTAATAGTTACAAATTAATGAAATTTTCCAGCAATATATTTGTCTTAGTGACAGAGAATATTTGCTACATTTGTAGGAATTTTGTGCCAACAGGACCCTAGAAATATTTGTGAAGGTCACCCAAAAAAACTGAGAGGCAGGATACAGAAGCATCTTCCATTTGGGGGTCTGAATACTATCGGTGTCCCATCCGGTACATCCATAGCCCTGCTTGTAGGCTGCAACAAGGAACCAGTAGGTAGGGGAACGTTGAAGATTGGGCCTAGTTCCACCCCTGTGAAGTGGACATTTTCTTCCACATTTGCATATTACTTCTTCTCTAAGATTAACACATTGCTATAAAATAAAGCTCAACTCTAAGTGATGGCAATAACTTGGAATTTCTTAGAATAATCTGTGGACATTTCTTGACTTCTTCCTTCTACTACAGGAGTTCATATTATTTTAGGTAATGAAAGAAGATCTTATTATTCAAAATGGTAAAAAAATTCAGATAATTTTCTTGGAGTCTGTGAAAATTCCTACAAATGTAGCAAATATCCTCTATTGGTAAGCCAACTATGTTACTGGAAAACTTCATTAATTTATAACTATTAGAGTGGATTTTTCTAATAATTCAGGAACAGCATTCAGTGATTTGTATTGAGAAAGAAAGTGAAGAAACTATAGAAATGAAAAGGGTACAGTTTGCCAAAAAATTCATAATCTTATCACCAAAATAATGTCCATGATCCACATAGGCTAAATATTATGCCTGTCTATTCAGGAAGGTAATAGCCTTAAGTAAGTTAAAGTTCTTATGAAGACTAGGGATGGACATTAACATTCCTATTTGGTTTTGTGTTCCCATAAAATGGAGGGCCGTGCAAAACACACCACCTAATCTCACCAGAATAATTACATTCGTTCGCCTTTATTTATTGTAATTTATAAAGGCTGCTTTGATCTTGATCGAGCTTCAGCTGGATTTGAATCCCATCTGAAATGATTAGCAGTGGAGTTACTCCTTCACAGCCTTATATGGAGCTGTGTATACTAGGTTAAGGTACATTATTTTCCTTATTGTTAGTTGAAGACATCTGCTCAGAAGTATGTGAAGGTCGAAAGGATGTGATCCCCTTCTACCAGTACATCCAGAGTCCAGGGGAGAGTAGGCCCAAGCTAGAGAACTCACGTGGCCAAGGGATGGATCTTAGCTCCTCAGAGTCCTTTTGCTAATCTTCAAGATGTTCCTTATAGGTATGATGTCACACTTCTCCTTAAGATGCCAGTTGCCTATGAGATTTGACAGATCCTCCCAAGCTGACAAGACCTCAAATTTGGACCCAAGATGAGCTCTGTGTCTTGTTTGAGCATCAGCCTTGCTAAGCCTTAGGCAGTTGCCTACCACGTGAAGAATTTTTTGGCCACGACAATGTGAGTGAGACAGTTTCCTAAATTGAGGAGAGCATTTTGATCACTCATGGTGGAAGGAAAGGCCACAAAGATGAAACCACAGATCCTTTGAAGCCCTGAAATAAGGAAGCAGTCTGAAGGGGATGGCTAAATGGTTAGAATCAGTCCATTTCCACCCATTGTCAATAGCAAAGGGCATTCCCAAGGGAATCAAAGTTATGTTTTGATACAAGAGAAGAGGCTATGGACCATGAAGCTCCCTTGAGATTAGAGGAATACTGAATTGGCATTGGTTTATTAAAAGGGGACAAGATGGCCCTAGAAGGAAAAGGTGGGGTGAAATTTGATTTTAAGATCCACTTAACAGCCCTGTCTAGAGCATTATTTTTTCTACTTGTTCATTAACAATATGACTACAGACAACATAATTAAATACCAGAGAACACTATGTTATCCTACCTATAGCATAGCAAAAACAGTACACATTTGTATTAGCACTTTACAATTTACAAAATGTTTTTCTTGCAATGGTCTCATGATGTGGATTGTGCAAGCATTGCTACGTCCATCTTATACAGTGAAAAACAAGCGCATGAAAGTTTTGCTACTCACCTGTGTCCACACAATCAGTAAGTACCAGGGTAGGGTGTGTGAAGCTAGATCTCCTGCCACCTGCCAAGTCCAGCCAGCTTTATACTACACAACATTACATCGATCTCAGGAAAGAAATAGTACTCCCTACTTTAAAACTAGCATAAGGAGTGGTAATGGGTGTTAGCATAAATCTAATTCAGCTCAGCATATGAATTAGAGGTTAACTCAAGATTCATATGTTGTAATTTTGGATTTAAATGTGTTCACCTGTTGCTCCTGGATGCTTTCCTAATGAATACTGATGATTGGGGCTGAGCAGAGGTGACGGAGCCACCTAATCAGAGCTGTGACTGGACAAACTCATGGGACACTCTTGCGATTGCTGTGAACTTGGCTATTCCAGTTAGAGCAGTCCACATGAAGCTCAAGGATATTGTCCATCTTTCTATTATTATCAGATACTACTAGCAGCAGTAGAGGCCATAGGTGAAGAAACAGTTCTCCCTCTCAGTCAGAATAGAAGGTGCCTCAGGGAAATAAACAACATTGAAGACTAGAAACAAATTGCCTGTCAAGGAAGCAACTTGTACAATAAAAATCTTTAGAGTGGTAGCTGGCACCTCGTAGTGATAGAAGCCAGGCAGAGGTCTATTGGGGAGAAATTCCATTTAGATTTCTGTGAGCAGACATGGAGCCAAACAAATACATCTATGCAGAGTAACAGATTTCAAAAAGAGGAGATAGAGTGGAAAAAAGAGACAAAAGGCCCACCAAGCTCAGATACTGCAGCTTCTTCTGAGGTTTTTTCCTCTACATTCAAAATAGCATCCTGTATTTCAGAGTTTAATGACATAAAAACTGTGGACAGTTTCAGTAGTAGTTGATACGTTTGCTATCTATCATTGGAGCCCTATGGGCATGTAAAACACGGGACTTACCCAAAGTATTCCTTTAGGTACATAATATATCTTATTCCTTTCTTGCATTCTCACTCTTATACATGCATTCGTTCTTAAAATGTTAGCCTCTGAGAGTTTTCATTTGAAGGTGTTAGGTTGAAACATCCTTTAAAAGAATATAATACTTCTCTAAATAAGTGATTCTTTGAACCCACATTTTTTTCAGCTGCCAAGGAAAGTTTCATTTACTTGGACATGAGATCAGGTGGGTCATTCAGCTTTTTGACAGTCACTGTTATGTTTATCTTTTACTGAACACCAGTAGGAAAATATTGGTGCTTCTCAGGATCTAGAAACTCATACATGATTGTAAAAAGAAGGAGGGACAGCTTCCTAAGAGTGTGAGTCAGAATTTTCTAGTTTAATCAAGAAAGGAATTCCCTTCCTCTCCCAGTTCTAATTTTCTACTGACAGTCATTCCCCAGAAAACCCCTCTTGACTCACTAGCTTCTTTTTGTTGCTTTAACAGAGCCAATGCAAGTTTAAGGGAAAGAGCCCTGGATCTTAGTTCAGAAGCTTTGATTTGGGTCTTGACTGTACAGCAATACTAATTGTAAGATTAGTGATTGTAAGTAATTGTAAGATTGTGAGGATTAGTTCTGTCATCTGTAAATGAGCCAGTTAGACTAGATTAAATCTAAGGTTCCTTCTAGCTCTAAGTGTTTTTTTTTTCTATTACTGGTTAGTTAGAGGATCTTTGTGTGTCTCATTTCCATAATCAGTTTATATGTTTCAGGGTTTGTGGTGAGTAGTAAATCACTGATAGGAGAGCAACAGTAGGAAAAGGGCTAGGGAGTGTTTCAGAAGCAGTAATGGTTAGTTCGATCTTTAAGATGTATTAAGTAGGTCCCAAGACAAAGGCTTGGAGAACTGAAGAGGAGATCCCCACAACTCGTAATTTAGGAAGTAAGAAATGCTTAAAGCAAAGTGTGTCTTGAATGAATAGATGTGGCTAAATAACCCTTGACCTGGTCAGACCACAAGTGGAATACTGACTTTAGCTCTGGGTGCCACATTTTCAAAAGGGCATTGATCAACTGGAGGGCAACCAGAGTAGTGAAGACCCTCCAGATTCTACCATGTGAGGCTAAACTGAAAGTTAATGGATAGTTAACTGAGAGAAGAAAAGATGGGGTGTGGCATTATAGCTACGTTCAAGTATTTAGAGAGCAGACATAGAAAAGATGAATTAGATGTGTGCTTTCTCTGAGGAAAGAACTGGGAAAGATGGACAGAAAGTAAAAAGAGTCAGATTTAGGTTTGACCAAAGGAAAAAACAAGCTGAGCTATCCAAAAGTGGAACAGGCTGCTTTGGTTTCCCAGTCCCCTAAGGTTTCTAAGCAGTCTGTATGAACACTTGTTAGGCATATTTCAAAAATGTTTTCTCAGAAACTGGTTGGACTTAATGGCATATGAGTGAGGTCCCTTCCAAGACTTAAATTCTCTAATACAGGAAATGATCTTTTCCCAAAATGTACTTTCAATCATAGCATTAGTAGACTTAGGGAAAATATCTTTTCTCTTTGTGTTTGCTTATACAAATCAGTGCAGTAGTAAGCTTGATCCTGTCAAGCAAAAAAAAAAAATCCGATTTCCCTGTCTAATTATCAAGAAGGGTCAGCAGATATCAGATTAACATGGTTAATGTTAATATCACATTATGAGAAGAACTTTACACGTGCAGATAACAGAAAAGAGCAGAACAGCTTTTTGCTCTTAGACATCTAAGGGCATACGTTTTCTTTAATAACTAACTTTCCTTCTTCTGTTTTCCCTAGTACATGGTGACCTTCTTTGGAGTACAGCCATCCTCTGTAACAATTTTCTTTTCAAAAATGAAGTTGACTTTAACCTCTAGTAACCCACAGTTGGGTTTCTTAATATTAGGTGCTAAAGGAAGTCTTGCAGAGAATACATTCACATTATGCTATCAAGCCTCTTCTCCTCAAGGCATTATAAACCATCTCAGGTTTACCACAGCTCAGTGGCTTTGCAGCTGAAAAGAAACTTTCAGACAACGTCCATAAGAAAGCATCAGTCTGACCTTTAGCATTTGTCCAACCACCAAATGGGTAGAAAATAAGTGCAAAGGCATAGTGTAGCAGACAGTGTGCTGAACTTCCAGTCCAGAGACCTGGTGTCTAGTTCCTCTCTGGCACCTTCTTGTGCTGATGGCTAAAAAGTCACTTAACTTGTCACAACCTAAGTTTTTTCATCTGTAAAATGAAATTAATAAAAATTTCACTGTTTCCTAGGGTTGTTGGGAAGAAAGCACTTTCCAAGTATTGAATCTTCTACTCCTCCCTCTCCTTTACTCCATGTATCCAGTCATTTGCCAAATTTGACCTTTCTGCCTCCCAGCATATCTCACATCCACCTCCTTTTCTTTTCTCACACAACCACCACCCTAGTTCAAACCTTCATGACCTCTGGACTGGGACATTGGCCTCCTAAATTGATTTCTTTGGCTCCATCCCAATTAATCCTCCATAGAATTGCCATATTATTTTCCTAAAGTGTAAGTGACTGCATCACCCCTCTACTCAATAAACTCTGGTGCTTCCTTATTACCTCTAGAATAAAATATAAATTCTTGTTTGACAACTAAATTTCTTTACAACCTGACTTCTTCCTACTTCTCCAGCCTTCCTACAGGTTACCTCCCCCTCTCTGCATTCTACGTTCCACCCATACTGGCCTACTTGCTGTTCCTTATACAGGATCCTCCATTAACTCTTTCCACGCCTTTGTGCTGGATGTCTCTGATATTAGCAATGAGTTCCTTGCTCACATCTTCTTTCGGAATTTCTCTTTTCCTTCATAACCCAGCTCCACTACTACTCTTACACATAAAGTCTTTCTTAATTCCCCCAGTAATTAGTGACCTCCCTCCTCAGATAACTTTATATTCATTTTGTATATTTTCTGAAAACTTGTTTCGTATTGTCTTTGTCTTCCTTCCACTTACCTAGTATATGGTAGACAATTAACAAATGTTTGTTGCTATATAAAAGTGACTGCTTGCTCTCTTATGTATACAGTATTATCTCACAGTCTAATATCAATCAAGAGAAAAGAAAATGTAGGTTGTTCAGGGATAAATTTTAGGATCTTTCCCACGCATGGAAGGGAAGGACTAGTCAATTCTTATAATAAAGAGGCATCCTAGGGGTAAGATAACACACTGGGTCATCCTCAGTGTTTAGTCATTACCAAAATCTTAAGCCCTCTCCCTTAAAGAGGACCTGAAAAGGTACTGCTAGGCAAGTCTCGTAAGCAAAACTATCTAGGTAAGCAGAGATATTGGAGAAGATCCTTGGTTAAGGTACAAGTTGGGTAGCTTTTTAGGTTGCTTCCAACACTAAGAGTCTGTAACTCTTGAGTCATGAAGTTACCAGTGAGACCTAAGTAGGTAGGGGATTGGATTGATAATAGTTGATCCTGTGGCACATTTGGATAAACCATATGAAAGGGTAAAAATCTTAAAAATACCTAGAGAAAAAGATTTGCATTCTATTCAGGAAAAGATTTTCCATCCCCTCCTATACCTCACCTGCCTTTCATAGGCAGAAAGTCAGAAAAAAAATTGTCTGTGCTTATTGCCTCATCTTCCTTATCTCCCCCTAACTTTATAACCCTTTTGTAACCTGACTTCAGTGCTCGTCACTTTGCTGAAATTGCTCTTTCCAAAGGTTACAAATGATATCTTTCTAAAATTTTAAACTTAAGCATTTTACCAAAATGATAAATTCAGCTTGTGCTGCTTATTAATTTGTGCTTCATTCTAGCCTTTGTTCTATTATCTTCTCTGAATTTTTTTAACTTGCTGAAATGAACCTTTTTTTAAAAAAATTTTCCTTTCCTTCCCCCTCTCCCAGTCCCCTGTACCCACTATGAAGTAAGCAAAAGGAAAAACAAAGTCATATACCAAATAGACACAGCAAAGGCAAATTCCCACATTGGCTGTCTGAAAACATAGGTCTTATTCTGCATCTTGACTCTATCCTATCTCTTGTCAAGAGTGGGTAGTGTACTGAATTCATAGTGTGTGATTGCGTTGTTTAGAGTTCTTAAGTCATTCAAAGTTGTTTTTCTTTACAATAGTGCTATTTTGTAAGTTGTTCTTGTTATGCTCACCTCCCTCAGCATCAATTCATATAAATCTTCTCAGGTTTCTCTGAAATTGCCTGTTTCATCATTTCTTGTAACACTGTTATATTCTATTTCATTTATATGTAGAGTTTCCAATTCTTTGCAACTAGTTGCTATAAATACTTTTGTACATATGGATTCTTTTCCTCTTTCTTTGAACTTTTTGGGGATGTTGGCCTATTGGTGTTATCTCTGGGTCAAAGAGTATGCACAGTTTAGTGTCTTTTTTGTGGCATAGTTTCAATTTGCTTTTCAGAATAGCTGGACCAGTTCACAGCTCCACTAATAGGATATTAGTATTCATATTTTCCATACCTCCTTCAGTAATTATCATTTTCCTTTTTGCGATCTTTGCTAACCTTAAAGATATGAGACAGAACATCATACTTGCTTCATTTTAATTTACTTAATTATTACTGATTTGGAGAATTTTTCATTTCTTAATATTTTATTTTTCCCCAATTACATGTAAATACAGTTTTTAACATTAGTTTTTTTTTTAATTTTTGAGTTCCAAAATCTTTCCTTTCCCTCCACCCCATTGAGAAGGCAAGTAATTTGATATAGGTAATCTGTGAGTAGTCAAAACATTTCTTTGTTAGTTATGTCATGAAAGAAAACAGACAAAAATTTAAGTGAGGAAAATAAAGAAAGTAAAGGAAAAGTATGCTCCAGTCTACATTCAGACTCCACCAGTTCATCTCTGGAGATGAATAACATATTTTATCATAAGTCCTTCAGAATTGTCTTGGATCATTCATTGTATTGCTGAGAATAGCTAAGCCATTCACACTTGACCACATACACTATGGCTGTTACTGTATATAGTGTTCTTCTGCTTCTGCTTATTTAACTTTGCATCAGTTGACAGAAGGCTTTCCAGATTTTTCTGAGAACATTCTGCTCATCATTTTTTTTGAAAAAAAAATGAGTTTATTTGTCTATTTCCTTATTTAAAAATTATTTTTTCTTTAATATTTTTAGTTTTCAGCATTGATTTCCACAAGAGTTTGAATTTTCTCCCCATTTCTATCCTCCCCACCCCTACTCCATGATGGCATATATTCTGATTGCCCCATTCACCAGTCAGCCCTCCCTTCTGTCGCCCCACTCCACCCCATCCCCTTTTCCCTTACTTTCTTGTAGGGCAAGATAGATTTCTATGCCCCATTGCCTGTATATCTTATTTCCTAGTTGCATGTTAAAATTTTTTTTTTGAACATCTGCCTTTAAAACCTCGAGCTCCAAATCCTCTCCCCTCTTCCCTCCCTACCCACCCTCCCTAAGAAGGCAAGCAATTCAACATAGGCCACATGCATATCATTATGCAAAACTCTTCCACAATACTCATGTTGTGAAAGACTAGTTATATTTTGCTCCTTCCTATCCTATCCCCCTTTATTCAATGTTCTCCCTTGACCCTGCCTCTTTTCAAAAGTGTTTGCTTTTGATTACCTCCTCCCCCTATCTGCCCTCCGTTCTATTACCCCCCCCCTTGTTTATCTCCTTCTTCCTTCTTTCCTGTGGGGTAAGATACCCAATTGAGTTTATATGTTATTCCCTCCTCAGGTCAAATAACCAATGAGAGCAAAATTCACTCCTTCCCCTTCACCTGTCCCCTCTTCCCTTCTAACAGAACTGCTTTTTCTTGCCACTTTTATGCGAGATAATTTACCCTATTCTATCTCTCCCTTTCTGCCTCTCTCAATATATTCCTCTCTCATCCCTTAATTTTATTTAATTTTTTTAGACATCATCCCTTCATATCCAACTCACCCTGTGCCCTCTGTCCATACATATATATGTGTGTGTATATATATATATATACATATATATATACACACACACACACACACACACACACACACACACACACACGTATGTTCCCTTCATCTACTCTAATACTGAGGTATCATGAATTATACACATCATTTTTCCATGTAGGAATGTAAACAAAACAGTTCCACTTTAGTAAGCCCCTTACGATTTCTCTTTCTTGTTTATCTTTTCATGCTTCTCTTGATTCTTGTGTTTGAAAGTCAAATTTTCTATGCAGCTCTGGTCTTTTCACTGAGAAAGCTTGAAAGTCCTCTATTTTATCAAAAATCCATATTTTGCATTGGAGCATGATACTCAGTTTTGCTGGGTAGGTGATTCTTGGTTTTAATCCTAGCTCCATTGACTTCTGGAATATCATATCCCAAGCCCTGCAATCCCTTAATGTAGAAGCTGCTAGATCTTGTGTTATCCTGATTGTGTTTCCACAATACTCAAATTGTTTCTTTCTGGCTGCTTGCAGTATTTTCTCCTTGATCTGGGAGCCTCAGAATTTGGTGACAATATTCCTAGGAGTTTTCTTTTTGGGGTCTTTTTCGGGAGGCAATCGGTAGTTTCTTTCAATTTCTATTTTACACTCTGGCTCTAGAATATTAGGGCAATTTTCCTTGATAATTTCTTGAAAGATGATATCCAGGCTGTTTTTTTGATCATGGCTTTCAGGTAGTCCAGTAATTTTTAAAATATCTCTCCTGGATCCATTTTCCAGGTCAGTGGGTTTTCCAATGAGATATTTCACATTGTCTTCCATTTTTTCATTCCTTTGGTTCTCTTTTATAATATCTTCCTTTCTCATAAAGTCACTAGCTTCCACTTGCTCCAGTCTCATTTGTAAGGTAGTATTTTCTTCAGTGGTCTTTTGGACCTCCTTTTCCATTTGGCTAATTCTGCTTTTCAAGGCATTCTTCTCCTCATTGGCTTTTTGGAGCCCTTTTGCCATTTGAGTTAGTCTATTTTTTA
>CM053625.1:218644279-218685794 GCA_028646595.1 Phalanger gymnotis | reverse complement strand
TTCCCAGCCAACTACTTGACCCTTGAGTTTTTCATTAGGGTATGACTGCTTGTAGAGTATAGAGCACTTTGTCCTAAGCTTGAGGGGCTGTGCTGTTGTTTTCAGAGCTATTTCTACACAGCAAGCTCTACCACACCAGTGTTCCTCCTCCCCCAGGAATTGCGAACCCGGACCGCAATTCAGATCTAAGCAGGCTCTGCACTCCCACTCTGATCCACACTTAATTCCTCCCACCAGGTGGGCCTGGGGCCAGAAGCCACTGCAGCTGTACCTCTGTAAGCAGCCTCAGAGCGGCACCACCTCCTCCACCCCGGGGTAGTGGCCGAGGGCAAACCTCTTTCACTCTGTCCCCACAGTTTTTTCCCCACTAACCCTACTCTGTTGTCTTTGGTGTTTGTGGGTTGATTAGTCTGGTAACTGCCACAGCTCACTGATTCAGGGCTATAGGGCCTGTTCCGCCTGGCTCCCAGTCTGGTTGGTCTGGGCGCGGCCCACGCTGGGCTCTTCTCCACTTCGCTCCCAGCACATTGCTATGGACCTTACCCAGAGACCATCCAGGCTGTCTTGGGCTATTTCATGGGTTCTGCAGTTCTAGAATTTGTTCAGAGCCATTTTGTATGGGTGTTTGGAGTGTCCTGAGGGAGAGCTTTAGGCAAGTCCCTGCTTTCCAACTGCCATCTTGGCTCTACCCCACTGCTCATCATTTCTTATGGTGCAATAGTATTCCATCACAATCATATACAATTTGTTCAGATATTCTCCAGTCAGTGACCATCCCCTTAATTTCCAATTCTTTGCCACCACTAAAAGCTTTTATAATTTTTTTTGTTATGTATGGGTCCTTTTCCTTTTTGTTTTTCATCTCTTTTATATATTAATAGTGGTTATGCCTGGTCAAAGAGTGCATTTTTTAGCCCTTTGGGCATAGTTCCAAATTGCCCTCCAGAATGGTTGGATCAATTCACAACTCCAGCAAAACAGTGCATTAGTGTCCAGGTTCTCCCACATCCCCAACAACATTTGTCATTTTCCTTTTTTTGGCATATAAGCCAATCTGGTAGTTGTAAGGTGGTACCTCAGAGTTGTTTTGATTTGCATTTCTCTAGTCAATAGTGATTTAGAGCATTTTTTTCATATGACTACAGATAAATTTTGATTACTTCATCTAAAAACTATTCATATCTTTTGTCCATTTTTCAGTTGAAGAATGGCTCTTATTTCTATAATTTTGACTCATTTCTCTATATAGTTGGGGGTCTCTTTCATGCCTCTTTTTTGTCAGATAATTTGCCCCATTTTACCACCCCCTTTCCCCTTCTCCCAGTTCATTCCTCTTTCTTGCCCTTTAGTTTTATTTTTTTTTTTAGGTAGTAGTCCCATTATATTTGACTCACAACTGTGCCCTCTGTCTATGAATACTCCTCCTAACAGCCCTATAATGGGAAAGATTTTAGGAGTTACAAGTATCATTTTCCTGTATAGAAATATAAACAGTTTAACCTTGTTGAATCTCTTATTATTGCTCTTTCCTGTTTACCTTAAGTCTTGTGTTTGAAAGTCAGATTTTCTATTCAGCTCTGGTCTTTTCATTAGGAACACTTGAAAGTCTTCTATTTCACTGAATTTCATTTTTCCCCCTGAAAGATTTTACTCCGTTTTTCTAGGTAGGTCATTCTTGATTGCAATCTTAGTTCATTTCCCCTCTGGAATATCATAATCCAAGGCCTCTGATCCTTTAATGTAGAAACTGCTAAATCTTGTGTATTCCTGACTGTGTATCCAAGATATTTAAATTGTTTCTTTTTGGCTGCTTGCCATATTTTCTCCTTGACTTCAGAGTTCTGGAATTTAGTTATAATATTCTTTAGAGTTTTCATTTGGGGATCTTTTTCAATTTCTATTTTATTCCTACTCTAGAACTCTGGTTCTAGAGTATCAAGGCAGTTTTCCTTGGTAATTTTTTGAAAGATGTTGTCTAGGCTGTCTTTTTGATCATGGCAGGTAGTCCAAAAATTCTTAAATTATCTTTCCTCTGTTTTCCAGATCAGTTGTTTTTCTAGTGAGATAGTTCACATTTTCTTCTACTTTTTAAAGATTCTTCTGATTTTGTTATGCCTCATAAAATTATTAGTTTCCATTTGCCCAATTCCAATTTTTAAGGAATTACTTTTTTTTCAATGAACTTTTTTAATCTCCTTTTCCATTTGGCTAATTCTCCTTTTAAAAGATTTCTTTTCTTCAGTGTATTTTTGCATGTCTTTTTCCTTGGCCTATTCTCCTTTTCAGGACATTCTTCTCTCATTAGATTTTTGTCCCTTTTTTACCATTTGGCCTGTTCTGTTTTTTAAGGTGTTATTTTCTTCAGTAATTTTTTGTGCCTCCTTTACCAACCTGTTGGCTCTTTTTTCATGATTTCCTTCCATCATACTCATTTCTCTTCCCAATTTTTCCTCTACCTCTCTTACTTGACTTTTAATTTCCTTTTTGAGCTCTTCCATGACCTGAGACAATGCACAATTTTCTTTGAGGCTTTGGGTGTAGCATTTTTGACTGTGTTGTCTTCTTATGAGTTTGTGTTTTGATCTTCCCTATCACCATAGTAACTTTCTGTGGTCAAGTTTTTTTTTTTTTTTATTGTTTGCTCATTTTCCCAGTCTATTTCTTGAGTTTTTACTCCGCTAAAATGGGGCTCTGCTTCCAGAGTGGAAGGGGCACTGTCCCGAGCTTCACGTTTTTGTGCAGCTTTTTTTCAGAGATAATTCTGGAGACCTGTAAGTTTTTGGTTCTTCCAGGGTAGTACAGAGCTAGGAAGAGATGTGTTTACTACTGTCCTGTCCTATGCTCTGGTCTGTGAAAGACCACAAGCACGGTTTTCTCTCCTGGAATTGTGACCACGGTCCCAGCTCCTCTGTGGCAAAAGCTCTGGTGTGCTAGTGTTCCTTCTTGCCCTGGGACTCAGACCCAGGATTGAAACTCAGATGAGTATAGGCAAGGTAGCAGAGTCTTGCCCCTAGTTCCAGCAGAGGGACCACTGTAATCTCTTTTTGACCAGTTATCTGACTCTTTCTGTCTATAGGCTGAGAGTTCCAGCAGCTGCCACTGCCAACACTGATTTCAGTCAGCTGCTGGTTTGCCTGTGCTAGACTGCACTCTACTTTCACTCCAGTGTAACAGACCTTTTCCGCTGACCTTCTGGTTGTTTTGGGTTGGAGAATTATTTCACCCTGTCCTTTTATTGGTTCTGCTCTTCCAGAATTTGTTGTGAGGCATTATTTAAAGTTGTTCAGAGAGGTTTGAGGGAGTCTCAGCCTCCTTGTCTCTGCACCTTGAGAATTGTTTAGATGTTTGATAGTTTGTATTTCTTCCTTCAAAAACTGCTTGTTGCTATCCTTTCACCATTTATTTTTGGGGGAATCGTTCTTCCTTTCATAAATTTGAATCTATTCCTTAAGTATATTAAACATGAGACTTTTATCAGAGAATCTTACTGCAAAAAATCTTTCCTTGTTATTTGTTTCCTTCTTAATTTTACCTGCATTGGTTTAGTTTGTGCAAAAACCTTTTAATTTTATGTAATGAAAATTTTCCATGTTATCTTCTGTGACCCTCTCTATTCTTAGTTTCATCATGAATTTTTGTCCTAACCAAATATCTGAAAGGTAATTTCTTCCTTATTCCTCTAATTTATTTAAAATGTCATCTTTTATGTCTAAGTAATCTATTTATTTGAAGTTTGTCTTGCTGTATACATCATAAGATGTTGCTCTATACTTAATTTCTGCTAGACTTCTTTCCAAATTTCTCAGTAGTCTTCCTCAAATAGCGAGTCCTTACTCCAGTAGCTAAATTCCAGGAGAATTTAGCATTACATACTAGGCTACTAGATTCATTTGATTCTTTTGTTCTATTCCTCCTCTCTCCTTCTGGTCAAACTTTATATTTTAACCAGTACTAAGTCATTTTATAAGTATTGCTTTGTAATGTAATGTGAAATATAATGTTGCTAAGCCCCTTTCTCTTCTACTTGTTTCATTGTCTTTAGCTTCTTGGCTTTTTTGTTCCTCTAGATGAATTTCATTGCTATTTTTTCTAGATCTATAAAGTAATCCTTTGGTAGTTTGGTATGGCACTGAATAAGATATAGTGTAATACTTTATGAATGAGTAATTAATATTTATCTAATGATTTAAGACTGTTTTCCTGTAAAGACTATTTTGTAATAGCATTCATAGGGCAGAGTGTGGTGGCACCCACTCTAGTTGCCACTGCTAGAATGGCTGAAACTGGTAGATCATTTGAGTTCTGAATCTGCAGCAATATTAAAGCTCATACTGTAGTTTCCCTGTTTTTTTGTTTTGTCATATCTACACTTACTATACATAGACTTATCTGAAATCATGATTGTTAGTCCTGCTTTTTGAGTTCAGTTGAAGCATAACTGATTTTCCTTCAGCCTTTCATTTTAATTCTAAGCAAATCTTTATATTTTAAGTGTGTTTCTTATCAATAATATATAGATGGATTCAGATTTCTGATCAAATCTGCTGTCCTCTTCCATTTTATGGGTGACCTTATCCCATTAACATTCATCGTTATGGTTATGAATTGTGTATTTCCCTCCCTCCTGTCCTCTTGTTTTTTTTTTCTCTCCTCTCTTCCTCGTTACAAAGAAATTAGAGAGAAAGGAGGTTCTCTAACTTTTGTGATATCTAAATGGCTAATCTATTTTTGTTTCACTGCCTGTTATTTCTTCTTTTGCCCTACCTTAGAATTTTCTTTCTTTTTAATGCCTCCTTCATGTTCCCTCATCTGACAGTGGACCAATCTTGCTTCATTGGTGACAGTTTTCTTTTCTAAGTGTTCAGATATCATCTTTTTAATAGCCCTTTTAAAAAATTTTCCTGAAAACGGTCCTCAAGGTCATTAGTCTAAAGTTTTCAAGAATCTTCTTTTCCTTCTTTTTTGAAATTTATGACATTTCCCTGCCTCCTGCCTTAATATTCTTATTTTCCATGATTCCTCAGAGATTTCTGTTCATGGTAGTTGAGGGATCACATCTTCAGATTTGTTCTTTCAGGTATAAAGTGTGGTCAGTTAAATCTAAAACCACTCTTTTATGTTTATCTTTGCTTATATGTCCCTCTTTGCAAGTTCCCTAATTCTTGTTATCTCAGTATTTGGAAATAATCCTTTCTTTGATTTTTTAGTACCCTGCAATGACTACTTAACCTACTTAAGAAATACAGTCCTCTGAACTATAATCTTCATTTCTCCTAAGTCTCCTATTTATTCACATTTGCCTTCTTCCCAAAATTGATTCTTCTTTTCATCAAGGAAGATTCTTCACTTTGGGGCTTCTCAAAAAAAAATTTCCTGCAATTCTTTACTGCCATGATTATAGTACATCAAATTAGGTGAAATTCAGCTAGTTCTTTACTCTTAACAGTTATTACTTTTTCCCAACCTGTATATATCTCTTCCATTGTATGTAATGCAAACTGAACAGCAGTATCTGTATTTTGAGAGTGTTTCTGAAAAGAAAAGCAGTGTTTAGAATTTCAGTTTCCTACAATTCCATACTGATTTCTTAACATTCATATTTGCTGTGGACATTTCTTATCCATGTTTAGAAGGTAGACTTATTTCTGCCTCTATTAATTGAAACTAAATTAACTGAAATACACTTAAATTTACAAGAATATAATTTATGTTCTAGACAATCAAAAATTGAAAGAAGCAAGAACTTTTCCTAATCTAGTTTATAATTGAGATCACCTACTTTATATTACTTATGAGAAAAATTAAATTTTTGGAATGAGGGAAAAAAACCTGTTAATCAAGGTTGGGCATGGTGATAAATTAAGCCAAATTTATTCTTGGTAGATTTTTTTCTGATCTAAAGGATTTCAACTGCTCCTGAGTAGCAGGGACTAGATCTAAATCTTTTATATCAGAATTACTGGTTTAGAGATGATGAACATAAATGGTAATTTGACATGTTACATTTATTTAGATCTTTTTTCCTCCTTGGTACATCTTACTGATTTTTTTCTTTTCTAAAAACGTGGAAAGGATACTATTTTCTCCCTAGCTTTTATCATCTACATAGTCCATAGGTTTCTCCATTTCATTTAAAGTTTTTTGTTTATATTAAAAGGTCCAGATATGTTTTATCACAAAGGAAGAAGACCTTCATTATATTATCTTTGTCAGTATGGGAAGGAAGCTTTCCCCTCTAACTCAAAAGTATGCCTATCCATTTCCCTTTGAAGAGTTATAAATTGTATCCTGGAAAAGTTTTGATCTGACTTTTTTCTTCTCACGTCATCTCACCTCTATCCTCTCAAGAGAAGGTCAGCATTGATGTAAATAATTCAGATCCCCAGACAACTCTCTCAGCCAAGATAGGGCCATCATTCCTAGAGGCTTCCTGCGTGAGGGAAATTTGGAGAAGAGAGCACTGTCTTTGAGCCAGTTGGGTAGAGTAGAAGCATCTTTGTTGTAAGAAACAATCTCAGTGTTTCTGGTCAGTTTCACCACCACACAGTTAAGTTATTAGTTTAGCTCCTTTCATGATCACAGAACCATTTGCCTGTGAGGTGGAAAGAAACTCCACAAGGAACTTGATCTGAAGTACAGCAATTTGTACACAAATACACAGATGCCAACTATAAGTAAAAAAAGGACCGAGACTCATTGAAGAAATTGCTTAAAGTGACTCTTCCTTTGTAATACATGATCATTACTCAGGTTCCCCAGGTTCCCCACTCCTGATACTTTTCCTTTGCAATACATCATCATTACTCATTTTTTTGTAGTAGTTACTTAGCATGAAGCTAATGGAAACTCAACCAAAGGGGAGTTATCAGTCTCGGTGTTCACACCACCTTATGTCCAGTATCAAAAAAAAAAAAAGATTTTCTTACAGTAAAATATATCTTGGCTTTCAGGGCCCACCACAATCTGATTCCAGGCTATCTTCCTAGTCTTATTTTACACTTCTCTCCTATATGTGCTTTATAGTGGACTTTAGCGAAACAGAACTTAGCTCTCAATCTATCTTATACTATCTTCATCAACCTCAGTAGATTTGCACAAATCATTCCCTAGGACAGCAACAGAATCCCACCACATTTCCAAATGGTAAAATCCTTTTCTTTCTAAAAGGTTAGGTTCAGGCAGCACTTCTTCAATGAAGCCTTCCATAGTACCCCTGAACTAGGAAGTTTCTTCCTCCTCAGTTTCGTGTGTGTGTGTGTCTGTCTGTCTGTCTGTCTGTGAGATCTACTTGGTTGTTAAGACATTTCAAAGACTATGATATTTTTCATACTTGTATTCCTTGTTCCAGCACAGTACATTATACATAGTGTATGTTTCAGAAATGTCCATTACGTGTTCAAATTTAATTTTTTAAAGCTATCCAGCAGTCCTGGTTAGTTATTACTTTAACCAATATTCAGTTTTGATCAAAATAGAAGCTTTGGGGTTCCAATGCAGCCACTTGCTGATTTGTGGGTTTATAAAGCACATTATGCTGACTTCTTTATAGTCCTGATTGTTTTGAATTAGAGCTTCAAGTGCATGATAGCCAAGAAGTGCCACACAGCAAGAATCTCATTTGAAAATCTACTTCACTCAAATTGCGTACTTGGGGCAATCATTAGTTCTTAAAATGTCAGAAACTTTATCAGAGATTTCTACAATTTGAAAAAAAAAAAAGGCACCGTGAGTTTAGAAACAAGGTATAGAGAGGGAGGAAGAGCACAGAAGTTTCTAGAATTTGATTTAAAAACAAACAAAACTTCTGGGATGTACTTAAAGAGTATCCTCAAGGACACCATTTGTCCTACATGGATTTTAGGTTAATGTTTTCAGATTTTGATTCCCCCTATCGAAAACCTTTTTCCTACTCAGCCATTTTTGGAAAGATAGCAACAATAATAATAGCTGTGATTTATATAGCACTTTAAGGTTTCCAAAGAGCTTTACAAATGTGATTTTATTCTCACAGCTACTGTGACTAGGTTATAATTATCTAACTAAAGATCTTCTAATGCTCAATATCAAATAATGTAACTCAACAACAGCCAACAAAAACTGCTATAATCTCGCATCTCCAAGTGCCTTTCAGACGTCTCAGACTCATGTATACTAGACATGTTAAATTCATTATGTTCAAAATAAAAGTAGTTTTCTTTCCCCCATACCACCTTCTACCACACACACACACACACACACACACACACACACACACACACACACACACGCAGGCGTGCATTTCCTATTACTATAGAGGGCAGCACCATTGTCCCAGTCCCTTCAGGCACACAAACTAGGAGTCATCCTGGATTCCTCACAATCTCTCACTCTTCCATATCCAGTCTGTTGGCAAAGCCTGTTGATTTCACCTTTGCAGCATCTCTCAAATACATCCCCTTCTCTCCTCTGACATTCCCACAACTCTAGTTGAGGCAACTCATCACTCAATCCTGCACTATTAGAATAGCCTGAATCTGCCTGCCTCAGGTCTCCCCTCAATCCAGGCCATCCCCCATTCAGTCACTAAAGTGATTTTCCTAAAACACAGGTCTGTTCATATTAGCCCCCTAATCAATAAACTCCATTGGCTTCCTATCTATCACCTCCAGGATAAAATACAAAATGTTCTGTTTGGTATTCAAAGCCCTTCATAACCTAACAGTCTCCTACCTTTCCAATCTTCTTACACATTTCTCCCAGACACATATTCTTTAATCCAGTGATGCTAGCCTTCTGGCTATTCCATGAATAAATCCCTGCATCTTTTGGTTCCTGGCATTCTGGCTATCCCCATGCCTTGAATGTTCTCCTTTCTCTGCTCTGACCCTTGACCTCCTTTTAGTACCTTTAAGTTCCAACCAAACGTCACCTTCCACAGGAAGCTTATCTAAGTCCAGTACCTTCCCTCTGTTAATTATTGTTTTTATTTATCCTGTATATAACTTGTTTTATGTATAATGGTTTGCATGTTATCTCCCCTATAAACTCCTTGAGGGTAGAAACTTTAGCCTATTTTTGGGCAGTCTTTAGCCTATTTTTTTTAATCTCCAGTACTTAGAACATTGCCCGGGACCCTGAAAGGTTAAGAACCTTACCCAGGATTCCACAAGCCACCAGTACGTGTCAGAATTGGGACTTGATCCCATTTCAACCTGACTCTGAGGCCACCTCTCTATCCACTCTTCCATTTCTGCCTCTAAATTAAAACATAAAGTGATCTCAATTAAATACAAGATTGACATAAGTCTTTCACAAGAAAAAGAGCTTTATCCCTTTGCTATACACAGGTCAAAGTGATTTCTTTCATCACCATCTTCTCAGGTTAAAGAAGTTTAGCAATCTAGTGTGCCTGGGTGCTGAAGTCTGCACTCCCAAGGATCACTAAACAGAAGGTGCTCACACAGAGTGTGGCACTTGTGAAGGGGTTGTCCTTTTTTCCAAAAGAGGCCATCATTCAAACCCCTGACTTACATTTCACCAGAAAATGTTGAGTCATGTCAAATTCTCTGGTAGCTATTTGCCAAGGCCACAAGGGCAGATGATGTGCTGTCATTCCTGTCCCAGATATACACAGTAAACCCAATTCCTTTGTTGCTGTCTAGGAAGAGAATTTGACAGGACTTGTTTTGACTTGTACTCTAAAGAAAAGATTGATTTCCTTCACTCTCCAAGTTTGTTTTGAGCTTCTAATACGGCTTTTTTGTTTTATTATAAAAGCGGGGGTATATAGCTCAAAAAGCAGATTCCCAGAAATAAAACAACTTTAAATCAGAGATAGTCTGCCAGCCTGGACTATAATGATCATTGAAGCCATATTAAAACTCCATGCCAAAACTTTGGCCTTTAATTTTTTTTTAAATAGCTCATCAAGTGGCTTTTCAGTGTGTCATTTATAAAAATTTTAAAGCATGCCGAATTTTTTCTTGGAGCATGTGAATCCAGCTATGTATATTAAATTTACGGATTCAGCTGATACAGTAACAGTCAATAAAATATACTTAAATCATTAAACTCATAAAGAAAATTCTCTGAATAGCTGTAATGAATAAATCCGATTCTGTAATCATAGAATCACATTTTTATCTTGATGAATTTTAACCAGAAACCCTCAGAATACTCTGTAACATCAAAAATAAATGCCACATTTCAAATTATGACTATTTAATTCAAGTATTTACTTTAGAACCTGTAATAGTAAAAGTGGTCGTTTTTTTTTTTTTAAATGAGGCAGCTAGAGAGACTTGTTCCTTAGAAATACCAATAAGGTTTGACAAGATTGGTATGAGATGACACAGGGCTTTCATTTATGTCTGTACATGAACTAGCAGTAGGCTTTCATCCCAATTTGCATGACTACATTTCTTTGCACTCCTACATCACTTTTCAATTTCGTTTATCTTCCATTAGCTTTCTTCATCACTGCCATTTTCAAACCTTCTTGACTTTTTTGAGGTGTCTGAAAAGTTTTTTTAATAAAATTCTTTTTAATCTGAAATGCAAAAGACCTCTTTCTCATCATTGCCCGCTCAACTGGGGTCCCAATTTAAACACAATTTTGCTGGAAGGCAGGGGGGATAGATGTGATAATGTCTCATTATCTCTTCCCAGGTATGTGATCCTCTAATCACCAAGTCAATGAACAGTTTATTGAGTCCCAAATATGTGTGTAGCACTGTACTGGGTACCATGGGGGTTGGGGAAATAGAAATTCATAGAATCAGAAAATTTCTGAGTTAAAAATGGACTTCCAAAAGGGGACAGGAAAAAAAAAACAAGAACAACAAACCTTGGATTTAGAGTTAGAAAATCTGTGTTCAAATTCAAGTTTAACTGTTACTCATTCTCTACATGAATTGGGGCAAAATCACTTAATCTCTCTGGACTTGAAGTTCTCACCTTCAAAAAGAGGGAGCTAGATTAAAGAACTCTAGCTTGGAATCATATAATATAGTCCTGAACAGAAATCCTTTCTACATCATTAAAATAATGATTATAATTCTTTTCATTTTCTTCAAAACAAATTTGTGAAGTCGGTGGTATAAATGTCGTTATCGTCATTTGAAAGAGGAGACAGGTTTCAAGAGAATGTGATTTGTCCATGATCACACAGCCAGTCAGAATCTGAAGTAAAACTTGGTTTCCAAGTGGCTTGATTCCAAGTCCAGAATTCCATCTGACAGATGATCATTCATCTTTTACTCAAAAACCTCCTGTGAATGTCGGCCTACTGTTAGCCTGGTAGGATTTGTTCTTGATGAGGCCATGCCTGCTCCTACACTTTCATTTGTCTACATAGTCATTCTTCCTTGTGGCCACTTTCAAACCTTCATGTTCCCTAAGCATCCCTTTTTGATGACACATTCTAGAATTTTGTTCAGGAACTTAGGCTTACTAGCATAGAGTTTTCCCACTCTACTTTCTTCCTATTTTTGAGAATTGTTACAAAAGAGTTAATAGCAGAGGTTGCCTCACAAAATGTACTGGATAGTTGTGGTAGTAAACCTAATGTACAGCACACACCAGATATCACTGTGCCCTGCACACAACAGGCACTCAGTAAATACTTGTCGAATGAATAAATGAAATCAACAACAAGCAGGTGTAATTAAATGTTAATCATTATGGCAAATATACTGTACAAATTCATAGGAAGTTGGTTCAGCTCCCATGGAAGAGATGTAATCTAAGCTAGTCATAGGTCACAGGATTTAGAGCTGATCGAAGCTTAGAAATCACTTAGGCCCTTGACACATGGGTATAATTTGGATCAATTTTGTGTTTATTGAGACAGAGAAGCCAGTATCACTAAAGTAGAGGGTGCTCTACATTGAGGAGTAGTGGAAAGTGAAAAAATACAAGTAGGTAGGGCCCACTTTGGGAGCCCTTGGGTCATTTTGACCAGGGGAATAATTTGCTGAAAGAAATATTTTAGGAGCATTATTATGGCAGTAGTGAGTAGGATGGATTAAATAAAGAGAATCTATAGTCAAGAAGGCCAGCAGCCATTTGTTGAGGTAATATAGGTATGAGGTATTAAGTACCTTGACTGCCATTTTTACAAAATAATAGGTTTTTAGAGAGGAATGTGAATTGGGTAATAGTGTTAATTCTGATATGATACTGTCTGTACAAGCTGTCCCAAAAGTCTTGGTGCAGTTATAAGCTTTAATAGGTTAAAACTACACTAAGATTTTTGGGATACCCTATACTTAGTGACATCACATAAATGGTAAATAGATCATCTTCCTGTTAGGGAAAAGAAGTGAAAGGTAACATTTATATGCCTATCTATATGTATTCACACATATGCTCACATACCTAGATAATCATATACATTTCAGAGGAATAGAGAGAAAAGAGGGTCAAGAACAGACCCTTGGAAAACACCCACATTAAAAAATCGAGAAGAAAGTAAAGCTCCTACCTTAGGAAGTCATTAAGGAAAAGGAAAAAACCAAAACATTTTCAAATTCTTCCTGGTTCAAGAATTTGTATGGTAAACTCAAAAAGGAAAGAGAATGATCATAAATGCATGTGCGTGCGCATGTGCGCGTGCACGCACATGCACACACACACACATCCAATAGATAAGCTTCATACATCAGGATTGATCACTTGAAATTGAATTAATGAATAAATTGGCCTGAAGTGCAATGTGGACAACTGAAATTCTGGAGATGACAGAATATACAATATAACTTCTGATAGCAGTCTGCCAGCAGACTACTTTAGCTTTCAACGTGTAATACATAGTATGTTATATGAAATTAGGTCCATTAATTTATAAATATTTATACTTGGAAGTCTGGACAAAAAATCTCCCAATAAGTGGTATTTGGTAAACAAGTTTGTCCTGTACCACTTTTTCACCTTGGATAATTATAACACAGATTTTATGATAATGTAACATGCAAAATGAGTTTTATTGGGTAGTTGCTTAATCATTAGAACCATCAAATAACCGCCAAATGTATCCCTAAAACTTCTATAATTATTGCTGATATTTCTACCTAAAATTAAATGCCTTGCTTTTAAAATCATGCCTAAATTAATATAATATTTTTTATATATCTTAGGATCATCGCTGTAGATTTGGAAAGGTTCTCCAAGGCCCTCTAATCTAACCCCTTCATTTTACAGGTGAAGAAACTGAGGCCCAGGGAAGTTATGTAATTTACCCAGTCACCTGAGTAGTAAGATCACAGGTGAGGTTTTAGTCTAGATCCTCTAACTGTATAGCAAGTTCTTTTTCCATTGGAACCCTTTGCCTCCCTTTTAAATGGCATTAACCCTTAATACAAACATTTCAAAATTGAATTGACTTAGAAGCTCAAGTGAGAGTTATTTACAAGTTTGAAAAGCATTCCCACACTGGGAATGTACTCTCAGGTAACAACACTTGTGAAATACCTATATCATATTATACATATATTATACATACCGATTATGTTAAATTATACCTGTATATTATGTATAGTAGTACCTCAAATTTAGTGCCCTGATTTCCAACGGAAAGTAAAAACCATACTCACACTTGGTTGGAAAATGCAAAGTACTTGTTGTTGAAGTGCATGTTCCACAATGTGGCTCCCACTTAGACGCCCTCCTTCCCCTGCCTCCCCCAGCACCGCCTGCAATTTGTGATGGCCATGTGTTTCTTTTGACTTCAGCATTATACCATTTAGTTAACTGATAGGAAGGTCACTATAATCCTGCAGTGTTTCAGGGAGAGGCAGCACACTGGACCCAAGCTATCGATGAAGACACTATTTATTGGTTGATTACCAGTCAGGTTCTTCTCCCCTCCCAAGAGTTCATAAGTTTTATTGTTGAGCCAGTTACAAACCTGGAAATCCTATGTTCTCATTCTGTTATGATTTATTACACTAGAATCAAAAAGCATTGACCCAAGACCACTGATAAAACTGAAAATGGTGGACTTCCTCTACCCATACACGCAACTTTTATTTGTCTAGAGATTCAATAGTTCGACAAACATTTATGAAGTGCTTGCTACAAGTGAGGTACCATGTGAGGAAACACAAAGGTAAAATGAAACTGTCTCTGCTCACAAAGAGCTTATATTCTTCTGGAGGGATGTAACATATATGCAGATAAGGAAAAATAGGCATCTAAGGAAAGAGCGAGCATCTATTGCTAAGGGGGAAGGTAAGGTCTGGAAAGGATTCATTTCCAATGAACTTGAAGGAAAATAAGAACTCTGAGAAGAGTAGTTGAAAATGGGGGTGAGGAGAGCTTCTAGGGCAGGTGCACGCATTTAGAAAATAGAATGTTAAATTCAGAGAAGAGCTATTAATCTACAAACATGACTAGACTTCCTCTATCTTTTAAAACAAAACAACAAAACCTCCTCTCTTAATTTTGTCATCCCCTCAAGTAACTGTTGTTATATATATGTGCTCCCTTTCTTGGCATAACTCCTAGTAATAAGGGAAAAAGACCCTCCTGTACTCGTCGCCTCTGTATGTGCCATTCTGCAGCCTCTTCCTGTCTAATTTCTGACCTTACCACTCTAGTTTAACTGCCCTCTCAAAGTTTACCAGTGAGCTCTTAAATCCTTCTCTTACTCCTCATATTTCTGGACCTCTCTGCAATGCTTGACAGACATTGACCGCCTTCTCCTGGACGCCCTATTCTTATTTTTTGTGGCACTACTCTTTCCTGTTTCTTCCTTCTGGTGTCTGATCTTTCTCTGCCTCTTGCCAGATCATCTGCTTTTCTCATTGATATGCCCCAAGGCTGTGCCCTAGACTTCTTTTCTCCTCTCTCTTTCTTAGCGATCTCCTCTTATCTCCAGGATTCACGTACCTCTGTGTAGATGACTCAGCTTTACATATCTAGCCTTTCTCTCCTGACATCTAGTACTGTAGTATCACCAACTACCTGCTGGACATCACTAGATTTTCCATAGACATCTCAAATGTAAAACGTCCAAAACTCAACCCTCCTCCTAACTTTTCTGTTTATGTCAAGGACATAACCATCTTTCCAGTCACTCAGGGTTCACAACTTTGGAGTCATAATTAGCTCTTTCCTCTCCCTTACTTTCTCTGTTCAGTCAGTTGCCAAGTCTTGTCAATTCTGTTTCTACAAATCTTGCATCTGTCCGCTTCTCTCCACCCACAAGGCCACCATTCTAATTCAGGTCCTTGTCACATTGCCTCAGCCACTGTAGTAACCTCATTATTGGCCTCTCCACCTCCAGTGTCTCCCCTCCCCATTCTCTAATAACTTAAATCAGCAAAATATAAAACAAACCCAGAAAAGTAATCAGCCTTTCTGTATATTACCAACACAATCCAACAGGAAGAAATAGAAAAATAAATTCCATCCAGAATAATTATAGAATGTACAAAGTGTCTGAGAGTCCTGCTACCAAGACACATAGGAGTTTTACGACTATTACTACAAAACTTTTTACACAAATAAAAACCAGCCTAAATAATTGAAGAGAGATTAACTATGCATGCAACTGTCGTGCCAGTATAATAAAAATAATACTATACAAATTAATTTATAGATTCAATGCCACGCCAGTCAAACTGCTAGTGGCTTACTCTCCAGAACTCAAAAATGTTTCTAGTCCTAGAAACTAAATTCATTTTGAAGAACAAAAAAATCAAGACTCTAAAGGGAAAAATGGGAAAAAGAGGAAAGAAAATGGGCTTATAATAGTATCAGGTCACAAATAGACTACAAAACAGTAGTTATCAAAACTAGTTAGTACTGATTTCAGAATGGAAAAGTCGACCGGTTTAGATATACAAGACTCAGAAGCAATTGAAAATAAGAGCACAGTATTTGATAAACCCAAGAAGCTCAGTTTTGGTATAAGAATTCACTATTTGGCAAATAGCAAGAGGAAAGCTGAGAAGCATCCTGGAATAAATTTTATTTAGACAATGGCTTTTTAACATGACCTCCATAGACCCCAAAACATCTATGGGCAGACTTCAGTGGGCCTATGAACTTGGTTGAAAGGGGGAAAAATACACATCTTTATTGTTACTAATTTAAATTAAATTTAGCATTTTTCTCAGTTAAAGAAACAAACATTATTCTAAGGAAGGATTCATATGCTTCACCAGACTGTCAAAGTATTTCCATGACACAATAAAAGTTAAGAACACCTGATTTAGACTAACATCTCCTATCATATGTCTAAATGAAATCCAAGTAGATGCTAGACCTAGATATAAAAGGTCACATCATAAACAAATTAGAGGAGAGAAGAAAATAACCTTTCACAACTATGACTAGGGTAAGAATTCTTAACCAAATAGGGATAAAAGATGGGATAAGGGACCACAGAAGATAAAATGGACAGTTTTTTATTGTGTAAAATTTAATTCTTTTTTTTCCTGTACAAACATGCTATTGAGTTAGAATTAAATGGGAAATAGTTAACTGGGAAAACTCTTTGTAGCAAATTTTTCCGTTTGACCATGAAATAGATAAGGATTTGACCTGTGATGTCATTTCTATAAGGAATTCTCTCTATCAATTCAGGTTGGTGTCTTCAATTTATAGTCTTAGAAAATTGCTTAAAGCATGGAGAGGTTAAGGGACTTTTGCCTAACCTGTGTCAGAAGTCAGACTTAAACCCATATTTTCCTTACTTCAAAGCCACTATCCACTATCCCATTCACTCTGTCTTTCAGCATCCAGAAATCTGTTGTCTGAAAAATATAGGGAATTGATACAAATCTATAATAAGAGCCATTCCTAGTAGAATAAATGGTCAAAGGATATGAACGGGCAGTTTTTAGAAGAAAGGCAAGCTATCAACCACTGTATGAAAAAGTGTTCCATATCGCCAATAGTAGAATTACAAAATTACAACAACCCTGAGGTTCTATCTTATGCCCTCAAATTGGCTGTGGAAAGAAGGGCATCCATCCTATTACGATGTTGGTAGATCCTATGAAGTGATTTAATCATTCTGGAAAGCAATTTTAACTATAAATTAAAGGTCATTAAATTGTGTGTACCCTTTGACCTATTACTTTGATATCCCAAAAAGATGATAGAGAGAATGGAGTCATACGTACAAAGATATTTATAACATCACTTTTTGTTATGGCAAATATCTAGAAACAAAGTGCTTGGCAATCAACTAGGGAATGGTTGAACAAATTATAGTAGCTTAACACAGTGCTTAGCACATAGTAGGTCATGTTTCTTATTGATATGTGAGTGTAGTGGAATACTATTGTACTATAAGTAATTATAAAAGCAATAGATTCAAAGAAACCTAGTAAGATTTGTATGAAGTGATGCAAAAGCAAGTGAGCATTTGTACAATAACTGCAATGTCATAAAGGAAAACAAGTAAATGAACAACCATGATTCCAGACCAGATACCGTTGCATAAACCTGACAACAAGCCATGCCTCCTACCTCTTGGCATGGAAGTGAAGGAAGAGAAGTACAGAGTGAGACAAATTTTCAGGCCTAGTCAATGTGTGAACTTATTACTATGACCGATTTGTTATAAAGAGGGGCTTTTTGTTTTGGAGGGTTACTTAAGTTGGAATGATAATGATTTAAAAGGAAGGAAAAAAGCATCAGTTAAGAAAGTATGTGGAAGGGAGTAATATGAAATACCAGTAGAAATAATGGTTTGCAACCAGCTTGTCGTAGTAATTAAACGTCAGCCTAATGAGTCTGAATTTTATTGCAAAGGCAATAGGGAGCCACTGGAGGTTTGTGAGAAGGGGTGGTCAGAACTGTTTCTTGGGAAGATTATTTTAGCCGCTATATGGAAGATTGATTGGAGCAGAGAGAAACTGGGAACTGGAATGCCAATCAAGAACCTTTTAATGAATGTAAAAACTGATCTTTTTTAATATACACACAACACACACAAATAATGTATGTATGTATATTCATATATACATAGTAGTATGTATACATTATATATTCATATATGTATGTACATGTATGTGGGTGCATATGTACACACAAAGTTACACATATAAAATTTCATTGACTATAATTTCATTTTTAACCCATCTGCATGATTGGACTAAGAAATCAAGACTAGGAAACAATCAAGTCCTTTGGAAGAGTAGACTATTTGTCTTTGCTTATGTTACTTTATATTGTTCTAGAGATGATATTTTGAAGTTTTTTTAAATATCTTCAGCCTGAGCTTTATTATTAACTGTTGATGCCACATTTTAAACAATTAGATCCCTTAACATTTCCATTTCACAGAAAGGAAAGAGGGCCAGATCAGATGTTGAGCAGAAATTAGAGGTGAAGGCTGTTATGCAGGGAGAGGTCTTGTAAAGCCTTTATATACCTAAGAGTTCGAAACCAGGAATCCGGGTGTGCTAACACCAACATGAGTAGGAAGAGTATAGTGGGAAAACTGTGGCGCTCAGAGACAGAAGACTTGGACCTTAAGCAAGTTAGTTAACCTCTCAGAATATTCCCTCATCTGTAAAATGGAGACATTATTAACATAAGATAATAATATTCCCTCATAAGGTAATTAAGAGGGAAAAAATTAAACGTGCTACCTATTAATATACTATATGTAATTGAGAGGCAACATGTTGTACTGGGTAAAGGACTGGCTTTAGTGTCAGAAGACCTGTGTTCAAATCCTTTTTTTTTTCTTTTTTTTAAACTAACATTTATATAGTACTTTGTGGTTTGCAAAGTGTCTTACCTATTTAATTCATTTGATTCTTACAACAGCCGCCAAGCCTTTACTTAGGTCTTGTCCTGGAGCGGTGTCAAACTCAAAATAGAAACAGGGGAGGGGCCACTAAATATTGCATGAAGGTGCTTTGCAGGCATATTGACTTAGAAAACCACACGTGAACATTGCCTGTGATCTGTTGTACTTTTATTTATTTTGTTGAATATCTCCCAATAACATTTTAATCTAGGGCCCCACTGACTCCGAAGCCTTGCAGGCAGCATCCCCTAGGCTGTGTGTTTGATGCCTTTGCTGTGCTCTATGTGATGCTTTTCTGGGTCTGACACATCTTGCTTCTTACACATACTAGTTGTGTGGCTGTTGGCCTAAGACTCTAAGTTACAGAGGAATTACCAAAATGCTTTAGTAGAAGAAGGTTCCACAGTGGGGGTGAAATCACAGGTCCAGACCAAAATACATTTTTTTTAACCAAACCTCTATTTTCATTGGCATCAGGAATACTTGCCGAAGTATTCTATCAATGAAAATTAGCAGGTTAACTTGAAGTCTTAGGGATTCTGAGGACATTCAGAAAATTTGGATAGGGCAATATATAGATAGTAAGTATCAGAAGCAGGATTTGAATACGTTTTCCTATCTGGGACCAGCTTTCCAAAAGAAGGTCTGTCCATCTGTCTGTCTATCTCTCTCATGAAACCTATTTGTCGGGGCTCTAGGTGGCACAGTGAGTAGAGCACCAGCCCTGGAGTCAGGAGGACCTGAGTTCAAATTCCAGCTCAGACACTTGACGTATGTACTAACTGTGTGACCTTGGGCAAGTCACTTAACCCCAATTGCCCTGCCCCCCCAAAAACACAAAAAATCCTATTTGTTTATATGTAATGTATGTGTGTAGTTAATAACTCACATTGAGACAGATAAATGAGCTGTACTAATTCTTAACAGTGTCTGGCACATTCTAGGCCCTTAATACATGTTTATTGATTGAACATCACTGTTGTTCTTCCTACCATGATAGGGTGCCAATGTGTCCTGTTCAGTTAGATCTGGTACAAACAAGCGTCCTTGGAATATCACTCTGCCATACTTGTTGGCAGCATTAAACAGCCCTAGTCTAGACTACACAAAGTATTTCCATAGTGATGCTGAAAGGCTTTTCTCCCTATCTTTAAGTCAGTCAGTTAATGATGAATTTTCAAGCAGCCCGGTAAATGAAACACCTAATTTTTATTAGACTGATACTTGTCTTTAGGCTGTTACCATGCTTCATAAGCTTCTGAGGACAATGAATACCACTGACCTGTGTTCTTTATTGAATCTGTCACCACTGAAAGTAGGATAAGGCACATTTAATTTTCAGAGAGCATTTCCATTTTAACAGTTTCAATAACTTTAAATTAAATTATGGATTTATGTTAAATTTTATAAAAATGGAGTGCTTCCCACAACAATGAGATAGCAAGAAAAGCATTAAAATGGCATTGCTGAGTTTGTGTATGGCACAGGAAATGAGCAGTAGGGCCACAATTACAGGTGTGAACCCTGTTAAAATAGTAATTTTTAATAACATAAAATGGCCACAATATTACCATTCAGCTAATTAAAATAGATGGAAAGTAGCACAGCCTTGTCAATAGACAGGAAGTCTGGAGTCCTTCAAAGCTTTCTGAATAAATTGTTTCCTTATCAATCACCTGAAATTCAAGTTAAATTTGGGGAGCTTAAGTAAGCATAGATTACATATGAAACTTCCTTCAAGACTGACCCAATCTAAAGGTTGTGAAACAGCAGACTGCACCCGAGGACAGTACTAGTGGCCACTTGATAGAGAGGTGATTAGAGCCAATTCTGACTTGCTCTATTTCCTTAGTGTGAAGAACAAAGCATTTTGCTAAATCGTGGTTAGAATAACTGATCTTCGTGTGACTACAGAGTTTACAAAGTACTTCATGTAGATAACCGCATACAAGCTCCACAACAATCCCGAAAGATAGATAGTGTAGGTACTATTATACTCAACTTACAGAGGGTCATAGAGGTTAAATCACTTGCCAATGGCACACTCATTGTGTGATTCTGTGGCGTGAGAGACAGGAAAGCCTTATAAGATATGCACAGGTGAGTTACTACAAAGTATTTTCTTTGCAGTGGGGTGAGAATATCAATAACTGGGGGAATAGGAATAGAGAAGAGACCATGAGCAATGACTCCAAGGAAGCCAGGGATTTTAAGTGATAGAGGGTAATTAGAGGAAACCATTCTAGGAATGGACCTTAACAAAGGCTGCAGAGGGGGAGAGTGGAATGTTGTGTATGCCATATAAATTAGTAAAATCGACAAAAGCTTCTAACACAGGTGTTTCTGACAATTCCAGGCTGTGGAAAGGAGTAGATAGTGGGCACTGACCTCCTCCCCTCTTTGGCAATTCACCAGTAAAATGTAAGCTCATTAAGAGCAGGAGATGTTTGTTTTATATGTACAGTGACTACTACAGTATCTCAAACTTGGCAGGACATTGTGCTTAATAAATATTTATTGAGAGGCAAATTGGATGGAATCAGTTCAGGCCATAAAGAATATTCTATTAGAGCCAAATTTATATACAGGCAAAGTAGGGTTCCATATAAAACATGATTGGAGGTGTAAGTGCTACAAGCTCCTATCATTCCCAGATTATCAACCTTATTGGCTTGTGGTAGGAGACTACCATCCCTGAAAATGCCCCTGGTTAGACAAAAAAGGTCTACTATCTCTAGAAGTCCACTGTTGAGATTCACCTATGGGACATGGTTCTTTCTTTCCAGGGAAGAGAAGACAATCTCTATAGGCTTCTATTAGTGTATCAGCATAGACTGATTTAGCAAATCAATTCCTACCTTGGAAAGCATAGAGAAGTCAGGTTATTAAGGGGTCAAACCCTAGGCTAGGAAAATTTAAGTTAGTCAGTTGTGTTTTGGAGTGCCAACATAGAAGAGTTGTGTCTTCTCCTAGCTGCATGGTTTCTTTGTCCATTTCTGATATTTTACTCAACCTACATCTAAATGTTATTTGGGTGTTGTGCTGAACTGGTTTTTTCCTCTTCCTCCCTCTTTAAGTCTTTGATGTAAGTGACTGATCTCTAGGTGGGGAAAGGAGGAAAGATACATTGTGAAATATAGGTAATTTAGAAAAAAATATGTCAGTAACATTTATTTTTAAAAAGAAACCTTTTCCTCG
Organism: Phalanger gymnotis; assembly: GCA_028646595.1. Lineage (NCBI taxonomy): Eukaryota > Metazoa > Chordata > Mammalia > Diprotodontia > Phalangeridae > Phalanger > Phalanger gymnotis. Next base: position 218,663,845 of record CM053625.1, on the reverse strand, counting down.
TAAAAAATGTGATGTATTTATGAGGTCAAAACATTAACATAGCACAGGCTTCACTTTATGCAATCGTGTATTTATTGTATGTCTATAATATGTTCATAGAACCACAGAGCCAGAGCTGGAAAGAGCTCTTACAGGTCATGTTGTTCAACTCCCTTGTTTTACAGATAAGGAAACTGAGACCCAGGGCAGGTTAGTAACTTGCCCAAGGTCGCAACAAGGTGGGAATTGAATCCGTGTGATCTGACTCCAGAACTAGTCTTCTTTCCACTCCACCAAACTGTTCATCATATAATATTTTTAGTGTACATAGGACATCAGCTGTTTAAAGGAAATCTTTATTCCGATGATTAAGTAGAAAACTTATCTTATAATCATCCCCCAATTTATTGGTTTGATCCAGTTTGCATATAGTGGATTTTCCTCAAGGTATCCGTATGCGAAATCTACATAGAGATACAGGCATTAACCCAGAAGCCTTTTGCTGCGTTCTTTTGATATTTACATAATCTGATAACTGCTCGTCTTCTGACCAGGAAAGTGCCCCAGTAGCAGGTTACATGAGCTTTATTTAGATCTTCCCATCATCTTTCCTTTTTATCCTTCAGGCTGTATTGAGGCCTTCCTGTTAAGAGACCCTACTTTGTGAACTAATTATGACAAATATTGACACAACATCTGTTTCCAACTTTAAATTACCTTCTAGTCTATAGGAATTCATCTGGAAGACATAATTGTGATTAAAAAAAATTTCTGCACAGTAATGCGACCTGTGGGAGGCTTAAAAAAAATGGTAGCAAAGCTGTTGGGCACTGTGGCTGGGTATCTGCTCATGTAACAATGAGGCTAGGAAAACAATGTGTATGTCTACGTGGGATTAGATGCTTGTGAATGAGTTGGAAAGATGCTAAGAGTCAGTTCCATCCACGTTTAGTATTAATGATAACTAGGGTTTATATAGTACTTAATTATTTCCAAAGTACTTTATAAACATTACCCCATTTGATCTCACAGCAGAGTGAGGAGTGTCAACAGGAAATCACAACTTCACAAAATATCCGTGAAAAACTGGGTTTATTACAAGAGAAATGAATATGCATTCAGAACCCTATGCAAGTTCAAAGAGTTCCCAGTCCAAACAGAAGCTTGAAGGACCCTGGTCTTCTGACCCTGAGTTCAGGACTGTTTCTACTTTTCTACCCTGACTACTTTCAGAAAAGGAGAATGAATGCTTGGAACCTGGTAGTGGCAGCTGAGCCCCACTTAACGCAGTAACTCAGCTACCAGACAGATAGTTTTGTGCCATGAGCCCATATTTGTCTTAGGTCATTTCTGGACATGTTTTATAGTTACTTATCTCACTTATCCAGTGGAAAATGTGGAAAAGATGCCTTTAATCAACTCCCAGTATTATTATAGAAAATCCTGACCTGACATCGAAGCCGGCCTGAGCTTGCACACCTACCTCCTTTTTGCAGCTTTGCAAAGCATCAACATCTGGTGTTATCCATATCGTCTTAGGGCAATGTTCCAGATGCTTGGGTTATTAAAGTCTAAGCAGTATTTGTAACCTTGAAACAGACATTCAAAACAAATAAACAGAGTTTATAGTGGTAATTTTGGTTAGTCAAGATGTCTTTCTGCTGCTAATTGTACAACTTGTAAATGCTATGTAAATATTAGCTTTATGGTATTGGATCTCTTGTCATCAACGTTTCCTTTCCCATAGTTTCCTTGATGGATTGGATTCCCAAGCAGACATTGATCATGTAGGGTCCCAGCAGATGGATTTAGGATTATTTTTCTTTAAGTCTTGTTTCCACTAAATAGCCAATATAAAAGAGAAGTGACAGTGAAGTGTTTTTTTCACCAGTGTCCTATATGATAAGGTTATAGGAGATAAGTTGTATTTTTGTACCGCCTCCATAGCTTTGAGTATTTCTTTTAGTAACATACTGTAGGTCTGGAGTGATATTCCTGCCCAAAGCTGAACTTGCCAAATTCCATCAACAGACCCCACTACTCTCTCAGTCACTCAGGTGACGCTGAGACTCCCCAATCTCACCTCACTTCACTTGCTCGATCTCATTGTTTCTGCCCCCATATATTGTCTCCCCTGCTAACTGCACCCTCCCACCAGAGCTATGGACACAGTGCCCTGGAAGAATTTTGGAACTCCTAGGTGGAGCTGTGGATAGAGCTTTGGACCTAGAGTCAGCAAGAACAGAGTTCAAATTTGCCTTCAGACATCTACTCGCTGTGTGACCCTTAGGAAATCTTTCAGTGGCTGTCTGCCTTAGTTTCCTCATCTGTCAGATGGACATAATAATAGCTCCTGGCTCCCAGGGTTGTGAGGGTAAAATGACACAGTATTTGTAAAATGTTTTGCCAGCCTTAAAGCTCCATAGAGACATTAGGTGCTACCATCATCATTAGCTGTGGGTCAGGCTATCATGGTGGCTAAGACCCCACTGCATCTAGCTGGCCTGATACCATGTGCTTTCAGTCAGGCCATTTTCTAATCTGCCTTTGACTCTCCAACACCCACCAGTCTCTTGATCTGGGAACTGTAATCAAATCAACATTACCATTGTTACTGAAAAGCACATCTCCCCTGACCTCCCTATTGTCACCTCTCCATCCTATGACTTCCCACATCAAAACGCCCTTCCCTGGACACCTCTTTGCTAAATTTGTTGTCTCCTCTAATCAGACTGAAATGTCCTGGATGGCAGAGACTATCATTCTTTTGTATTTGTATCTACTGCAGTGCTTAACACAATCCCTGGCCACTCATATCTGCCTGCCTCCCTGGACTTGCTTGTTGTTTAATGTTTTTCAGTGGTCTGACTCTCCATGACCCCATTTAGGGTTTTCTTGGCAGAGATACTGGAGCGGTTGATTTGCCATTTCCTTCTTCAACTCATTTTACCGATGAGGAAACTGAAGCAAACTGTTAAATGACTCACCCAGGGTCGCATAGCTAGTAGGTGTCTGAGGCCAGATTTGAGCTGAAAAAGAGGCATCTTCCTGAGTCCAGGCCCAGCACTCAGCTCCCTGTGCCATCTACCTGGCCCATCTTTGCTAGACCACCTCCTTAGTTCTGGCTCTTTTCCCTGGACTATGACAACATCCCTCTTTTTGGTCTCCCTGCTTTGAGTCTCTCCTCACTCTAATCCACCCTTCAGAAGGCCATTCCAAAGTGTGCCACTTAATAAATGACCATTGATTGATTCAGAGCATGTTAAAAGCTAGAATGCAGTTTAAATATAGCCAAATCTAAGACATTCATTTTACAGTGAATTTACCTAAAGAGAAGAGACTTCAAAGGTTAAACACATGGCTAGTATCAGAGATGGGATTAGCACCTAGATGTCTCAATTCCCAGTTGCATTATATATTGAGAGCTGGAAGGGTCTTTCGAGATCATCTGATCTCTAGCTCTGATAAGAAAACTGAGGTCCAGAGACATTTAAGTGACCTGTCTAAGGTCACCAAATAATAAATAAAAGAAATATGTCTTGAATCCAGTTCCTCTAATCGAAATTCTATGCTTTTTCCAATCCACTGTATCACTTCTTATTAAAGAGCAGGCACGTTAAAAATCTATGGAAATGTACTAGCAATAGCTTCATATTCTGTTACCTGCTACATGATAGAAAAGAAATAGCCACATTTTCCATAACAAATTTATTTTTAGATTCATAGGATGAATGATGGAAGGTTCCTTAGCCAGTAGCTAGTCTAAACCTCCATTTTACAGATGACATAACTGAGGCCCAAAGAAGGTAAAGTAAGTGACTTGCCTCTGGTCATACCAGTGATGAGTGGCCCGGGCAGGTATAGCCCAATTCCTCTCCCTCTAAACCAGTGTTAGACCTTTCCTTCTATGCCTTGGGTGGTCATAGCTGAAGTGTTTCAGAGCTCCTCTCCCCTTAGAGATTTCTCATTGTTTCTTACATTACATTTAATGAGGATGCTAGCTTTCTGTAGCATTCATGGGAATTGTCTGCTCTTGCAAAGCCTTTTTTCCCCACAGTTTATCTATCTTCACTATAACCCCAACCCATGGATTTATGCTTCCTGAACATGTTTCAAAATGTCTTTCCTCCACAGCAATACCTCAGGAACTTTTTCAATGTGATGCTTCAGTCTGCAACATCTCCATTACAGCTCGACAAAGTGGGCCTGACTCTGTCGAAACATACCGTCTGTGAGTTCTCTCCCTTCTTTAAAAAAGGCGTCTTTGACTACAGCAGCCATGGAACTGGCTAGAGCTGAGACTGAACCCAGCAGCAAACGCAGTGCCTTCCTTTAGCAAGACTCCCGAAACACAAAGAAAACGCTCACGCAAAGGTCTCAGTCTAACTCTTCGCAGCTGAAAACAGATATGCAACAATTCTTTCCTTTACCTTTTAACGTTTTTCCGATTTAGTGCCTGTGTTTGGGAATAGAATGTTGTACCATTTGTTTCTACCTGTGGTTTCCATGGCAAGGCGCAGTCACTGTTGAACCCCAGGTGAATACGGCTCCTTCCTATTGCTCAGACAATTCATTTCCATATGGCAAGTTTGCTTCACTTTGGCTTTTGCTCTCCAAATCTAGCTCATCATTTTAGAGAACCTGGGTAATATCTGATTTCCTTTTTTACTAAGATGTATCCTCATATCCCCTTCCATTAGATTCTTTAGCATTTCTTCCCAAGAAAGACATTTTTAATTACTTGATTTTATTGTTTGTTTTCTTCTTGGACTGACAGCTTTTGTATAATACCCAGAAGTTGATGTTTACAAAGAATTTCATGTTCTGCAAGAGAATTTTAAGGCAAATCATGTCTCCAGTCTTCCATGCTTGACTATTTGGATGTAATGTAAACTGCATCACTTGATATAAACATATATGAAAAACATGCAGAAAGGATATTCCTTTGACCTTGTTAAGTCAGAACGTCTGTTTTCTAATTTCTTAGAATGTACCTTTCATGCACTCTCCGCTTTCTCAGTAAAGCAGAACATGAGTGTGTAGCAAGTCATATATTTTTTAAAGGCTGTGTTGTTCATGTTTGTGTTACATTCTCTACGAGTACTTCAGTTGAAATATTAGAATTTGCAATGTTTTACTAAATGATACTTAAATTACTCAGGACTTATGTAGAATTGCACATATATATAAATATATATATATATATACATAATGTAATATCTGCTTTGTGGTGTATGAGGAAGAAATGTAAGTAGAAAGAACACATGTATATGCAAATTGTATATATTCCCATCCACAGATTTATATATTATATATATAGACATATTCTTATTGATCAGTTGCATCAAAATGTATGAACACTCCTACAGAATTATTAAGGGGCATCACAAAGGTATTTGCTTCATGCAAAATTGAAATTGAGCTGCTATCAATATTAAATGAAATTATGGAAGAATCTGTTCTCTAGCTAAGTTCATTTTACAATTTGTGACACAATCATTCTTACCGTCACCTCTTTAAAATTTTAGCTACTGTAGTTGGAAAATATATAGAATGTATAATTTATCTGTGTGTATTGCTGGAAACTTAACAGCGACAATGATTAAAGTCACAAATGAGCAGATAACAAAACACGGTTACATTCAGCCATCCATTTTGGATATACTGATGCTGAAATATGTTTGTAGATGCTGTTTTTCTCACTAAGTAAAGCCCACTATCGCATAGACTAACTATAAAAGTATAGATTGATTGAAGTGAATGAAGTCTTCACTGTTTCAGGTAGGGAACCTACTTCCCATTGCTTGCAATCATAGTTTGGACTATAAGCTTGGGGGCAAAGTACAGGGAGACTACTGTTAGAGAATTTAAAGCAAGAAATTAAAGGATAGCAGCTGGAGAGATAATAGTTGTATGTCATTTACTTTAAGAGTTGGAACACTAAAGATTATCTCTCATTTGCTGACTAAACCAAATACTTTTTTTCCAAATGACCAGATAATCTATGTGGCCTGCTCTTTTAGGGAGTAAGGAGGTCTCACCTATTTAGGTCCCCCAGCTTTCAGTGCTCACTTGGCACGGGTAAATGGGCATGTTCCTGGAAGGACTAAATGAATCTTAGAGTTGCAGTTGCCATTTCCAATAGTCAAGTTGGAGCCAGGAGCCGTAGGTTCAAGGCTTATCTCTGCCAATAAGTCTCTTGGGTCTCATCATTATTAACACTGAGGACAACAGTGCACTTTATATACATTATTTCATATGATCCTCACAACAACCCACGTGAGGTAAGTCATAGCTGCTATTACCCGCATTTCATCAACGAGGAAATGGAACCTAATTGAGCGTATGGGCCTTGTTAGAGATCACACAGCATCTGAGGAGGGATTCAAACCTACATCTTTCCCACTCCAAGTCCATTATTCCATTATGCACCATACCCCATTATCTTTTTTTTTTCTGCCTGTAAAATGAAGGCCTAGAATAGATAATCTTTAAGATACCTTCTAGCTCTAACATCCTATGATTATAGCATGCATGAACAAGATACAGGCTAAGTTGTCTTTATTGTCTCCAGGCCAGTGACATGGTATGCCTTCATGCAGATAGAACATGAGAGAGATGCTGAAAGGAGCCTGACTGACAGTATTGAAAGCACCACATTTGGTCTCTACCACCTTAATACCCAATGTGGAAAAGCAATGGCACTTAAGATAATGAAATTGAGAAAAACATGAGTACCATGAGAAATTCATACGAGAAAAGAGCACAATATTATAGGAGCCCAGATATTGCATTTTCTAGATAGCTTAAAAATGGGAAGATTCCAAAGAATGAAAAAGATCTTAAATATCACCTTTCACCTCCCCTATCCCTCACCCCAAAAAAACCAAGAGGACATGATAAGACTACTTTCTCATCTCTATAAAATCTTTACAGGAACACTGTGGGAGCATAGCCTTGGAGCTGGAAGGGGTATTAGACATCTATTCAACTCCTCCTCATTTTGCAGATGAGATAATGAGGCCTAGAAAGATAAAGTGACATACCTAAGGTCACTCAGGTAATAAGTGGCAGAGCTAAGATTCAACCCCATGTCTTTTTAAGTCCAAATACACTCCTTTTCCCACCGTAGTATAATACAGCAAATACAGATGGGAACAGAAAGGCCCAGAGTCACCAAATCATTTTAGAGGTTCAAAGAATTCAAGATATTCCTCTAAGCCAGTTGTTGATTTCAGAAAAGCATTTGGCTCATTAAAAGAAGGGGAAGCAATAAGAACTCTCCTGAAACCATGTCTCTCCCAAGCAAACATTAAAACCATGCCAAGGTTCCATGGCAGCACCAACCATAGAGATGAATTTGTTCAGCTACTGGTTAATTATCAACTTGGGAGCAAGCGAGGCATAAAACAAGGTGATGTATTGTCACTGGGGTTGTTCACCATTGCCATGGACAGCGTCCTGCCCAGAGTCCGATTGGAATCCAATATCTCTTAATGGGGAGAATGTCCACATGTTCTTTTTCCAAAGGTGATATATTAAGCTGTATGTTTTTTTTTTCAAATGGAGGACTTAAAGGATTAAGAATAATTTGTAATTAGTGCATATATTTATATTAAAAGGTTTTTTTCTTTATAAATAGAATAAACATTCCCCCTCTAAGTCTTATTTATACAGTTCGTTTCTTAGCAAGCCTTTGTTTTAGAAATAGCATAAAAGTGACACTTCAGTGTGCTCAGGTCATAGATGTCACTTCAAATCCAAGCTATTTAGAGTTTGTAGTTAACTTGGTCACACGGTCACCTCATCACTCTAGGGTCCTTATGTGAGATGCCCTCCTTCAACTTGGGCAGGAGGTTCTGACCTCAGGAGGGAACAGCACCCTAAAGCCAGACAGTGAGCTCTACTACTATTCTCATTTAAATCCTGAAATACAAATGGTTCGCATCGGTGCAGCAGCATGGCCAGCCTGAAATGTCTGACCTTTAGGCTCATCAGGGAATACAAGGAGGATCCTAGGAGGTGGGGGTGGCTGGAGGCAGCTGCTTTTCTAGCTTCCTGATAGCATCTGGGCTAGAGGGAGTCACCCTGAGTATCCTCCCTGCAGGGCAGTGATTCCAAAGCTTGGGTGAATTGTAGCATTCTAGCTCTGCTGATCTGTTATTAGGATAAATCTCAACCCCACTACCTACATTCACTCCTTTCTCCTCACTATTTCCCCCCCACCCACCCCTGCCCAATGTTCCCTGGTATATACAATATTACGAAGATTTGGAATGTACTGCAAGTTAAATCATGCCCTTCATTGCCCCCTATCCAGCCCCATAAAATACACAGAATAATGGCAAACCTAGTCCACATGGTAAGTAATAGCCCTTTCTCAGATATTGACCTTATGAAGGCATTTAATTATATCTAAATTTATTTTATTTTGTATATTCTCAAATGTTTTTGCTACTTCTTCATGCCATCAACCAAGATCACGGCTCCTTGTGAGAGGTGGCATCTCTGCCTCAAGTCTCTTCCCTCTCCAATCTACCTTCTACAGAGCTGACTGATTGATGGTCCTAAAGAACACATCTGGCCATATCACTCCCCAGCTCACAAAGCTCTAATGCCTCCCTGTTACCTCTAAGGTAAAGTGTAGATTCCTCTGTTTGGCATTGAGAATGCTTTGTTCCAACCTCCTTTTTTTTTTCTAGGTTCCTTTTTTTTCTAGGTTCTCCTATGTATAGGAGACTCGACTCTTTTTCTAGGTTCTCCTACACATTGCTTTCCTTCATAAATTGTACTCTGGCCAAACTGCCCTACTTCCTTCTACCCAGCAGTCCATCTCCTGGCATCCCTTCCTCAGTACACCTCTTAGGCTCCCTGGCTCCCTTCAAAGCACAATCCAAGTGCTACCTCCTCCTGTGCAAGGCCTTGCTTCCTCACCCAGTGGCTCAAACTCTGCCCCAAATTGCTGTGTGTCTGTTTTGTACACATTTTTTATTTCCCCATATGGTGCATATTGTTTCCCTCAATAGAGTATAAGCTTGGTGCCAGGACTGTTTCATTTTTGTGTTCCCAGGTGCTGCCACAGTGTCTGGTCAGCAACTTAATAAATGCTCATTGAATGAATGGACGAATGATGACCCCATTCATCTGCACATATTCAAGAAAAGAAAAGGGTAGTGTTTTGTTTTGTTTTTTTAAGAGGCAAGAAGTTTGTAAAGGGGAATAGGTGAATTTTGGTAATCTATCTCCTGACTACAAAATCATTATTTAAATAAATATAACATTATTTACATTGTGAGGAAAGTAATTAAAACCATGAACAGGAGTGCAATCAGAATAATTCTTAACCCTTAGCCAAAATACTCATATTCATGTGGATCTGGGATTTCATCCATTTGGAATTTCTTTCCAACAACATGAATCGCAACCCTTCCAAGCCTGACCATCTTGTTTGACTCTTGTTCAAGTTTTCCCCACCCACTAGCCCCATTTTTTTTTTTGGTGGAGGGCGTCAACCCAGTGGAACTATAATCAAATCAATATTGCCATTGCTTCCTTGCTACTAGAAAAGGTTTGTCTATTCCCCTTGACGGCATTCAACATCCCCATATATTTTCAAGCCAGGGTTGCCTTCCCTGATCACTGCTTCACTAAGTATGTTGCCACCCCTGTTAGAATGTATGCCCTTTGAGGGCAGGCACCATCTTCAGTTTTATATTTATATTCCCAGTGCTTGATACGCGAGTGCTTAATAAGTACATACTTTTCATTAATTCGTTCATTTATTCATATTGATGGAGAAGCTTTATGGGATGTGCACCTAGATGTATGTTATAACCAGGAAAATAGGCAGTCTTCAAGAACCATTGGGTTTTCCTATATAGGTGGTCAAGTCAGACTCCTTTGAGTGATCTCTTCTAGAAAGTTCTTCAGTGTTCCAGGACTTGGTGCAATTAGTACAGTGTCATCTGCAAGCCAGGAACATACTAAGGACTCCCCTCCACAGGGAGTCTTATCTGCTGCTTGGACATTGCACTGGAGTTCCTTCATTACAGGGTCAAACCTTTGGCAAGCATTTACCTCCCTCTTTCATGCCTTGCCCAGTGTTTCAAAGATTCACTCAACAGGATTATTTCTCTTATTCTATATTTTGAGAAGTTTTGAATGATTTTGATATATAGATGAGTGGTGCCTTGTTAAAAAAAAAAAGCCCGCATAGAGTATTTTCAGCCACTAAAGTACAAGTCCAATCGTGTGTCTCACACACACACACACATACACACACACACACACACCCCTCAATAAACTCCAGCAGCCTCCATTTATCCCTAACACCAACACAAAATGCTCTGTTTAGCATTCAAAGCCCTTCATAACATAGCCTCCTCCTACTATTCTTCTTTTCTTACTCCCTATCACACACTCATCAGTCCGATGACACTGGCCTCCTGGCTGTTCTGTGAACAAGATGCTCCATCTCTTGGCTCTAGGCATTTTTTCTGGCTTTTCTTCATGCCTGGAATGCTGTCTTTTGACTCTTTTTGTATCTCCAGTGCTTGGTACAGTGCCTGACACATAGCAGGCACTTAAGAGATGTTTATTAAATGATTGATTAAAAATTTTCCTACCCAACAGCAAGTATTCAGTGGGAATATAGACACCAGGACCTTAGCCTCTGTGCTCATAGAGAGTCACAGCCAAGTCTGTTTGAGGGGCACACCAGTGGTCACTTTTTGGAGGGGTAGCATACAAGTGTCCTGGTCCCACCTGGGAAAAAGGTACCTTCTAATTCTTGAGTGAAAGGACTGGGCCCCCAAGATAAAGCAGCCCAGTACAGGTAGCAGACAAGTTTTGTTTCACATTTAGCCAGGAGACACTTGAGGCAGGCAGACTCACCAGTGGGTGAGTCTAGGTGTGAGGTGATGAAGACCTGCATTACAGTGGTGGCAGTATCAGAGGAGAGAACAGGGTATATTCAGGAGATGCTGCAAAGGTAAAATCGACAAACCTTGGAAATATGGTATGGGATGGTGGGGTCATATGAGGACGGTTTTTTGTTTGCAAGCCTGAGGGGACTAGGAGAATGGTAATGACTTCTGTAGTAATAAGGAACACAGGAGGTGGGAAGCTCTTTAGGGGAAATATAATGAGTTTCATTTTGCACATAATAAGTTAAAGATGTCTACTGGACATCCAGTTGGAGATGTCTGAAAGGCAGTTGGAGATGTGAAATTGGAGGTCAGCAGAGAATTAGTTTGGAGCAGGATAGGTAGATTTGAAAGTCATCAGCATAGAGATGGTAATTAAATCCATGGAAGCTGATGAGCTCACCAAGGGAAATAGTCTAAAGGGAAAAGAGAAGAGGACCCAGGACAGAAGACTAAGGGATACCTAAGGTTAGAGGGCATGAACTTGATCCAGCAAAGGAGACAGAAGGACAGAAGGAGACAGACAGGTAGTATGAGAACAAGGAGAGAGCGGTATCCTGAAAACCTAGACAGAAGAGAGTATCAAGGAGGAGAGAGGGATCAGTCGGAAGCTGCAGAGAGGTCAGGGAGAATAAGGATGGAGAAAAGGCCTTTGAATTTGGCAACTAAGATATTATCAGTAACTTTGGAGAGAGCAGTTTCAGCGGAATGATGGGGTCAGAAGCCAGATTATACAAGGTCAAGAAGAGTGGAAGCAGAGAAAGTAGCGGCGCCTCTTGTAGACGGTCTTTAGAAGGAGTTTAGCCACAAAAGGCAGAAGACATAAAGGATGATAGCAGAGAGGGAAGGATCAAGGGAGAGTGTTTTTTTTTCAAGATGAGGAAGATGTGGGCATATTTGTAGGCAGTAAGGAATGAGCCAGTAAAGAGGGAGAGATCGTAAAGAAGTGATGAAGTGACAAGAAGGGGATGACAGAGAGGGCTCAATCTGTCGGAGGAAATGGGATGGAATGAGATCACTCGAACAATTAGAAGGGTTAGCATTGGTAAAGAGTAAGGCTACATCATCATGTGAGACATGGGCAGAGGAGGAGATAGTGGCAGAAGGCACATATATGAGTAATAGAAGATGAGGAAGAGGAGAGAAGAGAGAGCTCATGACAAATGGACCCAATTTGCAGTTTCTCAGCTTACGGGGTGGGGAGGGGAACTATGGGAGTTTTGAGGAGGGATGAAAAGGTTTGGAAGAGCTACCATGGAGATTGGGATAGTGAGTTCATAAGTGAGCTAAAAAGCCAAACTGTCCCACCCCCACTGATTTGGGGAGTGGAGTGGGGAGGTGCAGGTTGCCACAAAAATGGGATGTAGCAAAATGAAAGCTACTAGCACTGAGAAAGAAAACCCTAATCTACTCAGTTTTAATAGGATGATTGTGTGGCATCATCTAAGACAAAATGTTAGGCAGTTGAGAGTAGCCTTTCTCTGTAGCTTAAATTGGGAGGCAGAGAATAAACAAAAATAATGGTGGTTTGGACCAGGGCACATTTCCACATCTTCACTGATTTACCTGGCCTTTATTTTTTCTCATTGTGTTATACATGTGCGGTTAAGTTAATAAATACTTTCAAAACTATTCTTGTAATGATCCTATATAGTTTTACAATCTTACATCTTTCAGAAGCATTCTCTAATTGCATCCGTGAGCTGCTCCAGCAAGCACAACGAAAAGGTTCGGTATCTATCCTTCGGCTCCATCCCTTTCCTCTAGCTATTCTCCAAAAGGACAGTCCATTACCGATAAGAGGAATGTTGGAAAAATGGATCACAAAGAGCATTTCTTTTATGATGCTACTGCTTTCTAAAAGGTATTGACCGATCCCACAAATACATTTGCTTTACTGCTTAGTAATGGTATGTAAGCCTATAACATTAAAAGTGAGATGTCCAAAGAAAGGGGGGAGGAAGACAACCATGCCTGGGGGTCATAAATGTGCTCGCAGGTCTAATTTGTGTTGTTTTGTGAATCCTGAATACATAGTGTGGAAATAAAAAAAAATCTTCACACAAAAACAAAACAACAACAACAAAACATGTTTCAGGCAAGAGTAGAACCGAAATTTTGTGGTCATTTTTTAAATATCATATCTTTATCCTCTACAGGTAAGTGAAAAATTGTTTAAGTTCATCAGGGAATCTTGCTAAATAATACATAGACTGTTTTTAGTATGGAAAACCCCTTAGCTGAGGAACTCGACAACACACACCGGGGTCTCTAGCATGGACTGTACATCACCGCCTTTATTTGAAGAATAGCTTCCTGTTTAAGCAGGTATGACCAAAAAAAATCAGAAGAGGCCACCACCATCAGATACCCTACTTCGTTTTCCTTCCACCTCCTCTGGCCCTCCTGTCCCAGGAGTCATCCAAGCTGCTTCACTACTCACAGTTTAGATGAAGAGGGAGTAATCAACTGTATTCCTTCCAATGAAATGGAGGACTGCCAGGCCATCTGCCCTGCCATTGCATCCGAAGGTCCCCTAGGCCTTTCCATCTGCCTCTCCTGTATGCCCTGCAGTCCCTTAGCTTTGTCATCTGGCCACTGATGGAGGGTAAGGGCTCCTGAACCTTGCCATGCATCATGCAGTTCAACCTTCGTTTATGTCTGTATTGCCTTCCCCAATTAGAATGTGAGCTCCTTGAGAGCAGGGATTATTTGGCCTCTCCCCTCCCCGCACCCCACCCTGCCCCACCCAAGGGCTTAGTGCATTGCTTGGCATCTAATAAGCACTTAATACTTTTTCGTTCATCCATTCATCCATTTCCTTATGCTTTCCACGCAGAAGCATTGTCTTCATTTTGCTGGTGCCATTTATAGGGTTTTATCATTCTTTAAGAGCTCGTGTTTGTGTGGTGCTTTCATGTTTACACAGATTTCTTCACAACAACCCTGTGAGGGAAGAAAATGCAAGTATCATTCTCATTTTATAGATGATAAAACTAAGAGGTTATAATTTACCCAAGGTAATACAGGAAGGAGCAGAGATGGAGATTGAAACCAAGTTTTCCGACTCCTAAACCTGGTACACTTTCTACTATACTGTGCCTGGGGCATTGGTCTCTTGAGCACAATTATACCCCAGCTAGATGCATGTCAGAGTGCCCTGTCTGCTGCTTATACTCACTAAGAAAGAACCTCAGTGCCTCAGCCTTTGCAGCTGTGTGCTAATGAGTTCTGCACAATGACTCTCGTGCTCTAAAGTCTTCAGTGGCTCTTATTGCCTCTAAGAAAAAAATTTTTTTTTTGTCTTTTGTTTGAATTTAGAGCCATTCATATTCTGACTTTAGCCTAATTTTCTAAATTTTTTTTCCATACTACCTCCCCTCCTAGATTTTGTGTTCCAGACCAACTGGCCTATTGGTTGTTCCTCCTACTTGCCATTCAACCTCCCATCTCCATGACTGTACAGGCTCTTCTTCTGCCTGGAACCTTCTTCCTCCTCTTCTCTGTCTGTTAGAACCTGTAACTTCTTTTAAGTCTCTGATTAGGGGCAGCCTCCTGGAGGAGGGCTTTCTTAATCTTTTTGGTCATAGCTAATTCCACTTCCTATTTCTTTGTATTTAATTTGTATGGACTTTAATCTACTGCTATATGTCGTGTTTGCAGTTTTAACAAAAACAGTGAACTGAGGCAAATATCTGAGCAAGATAACATTTATTAACAGTGACATGCTGCCTGCCAATAAATGGGTTAATAGATTGCCTCCATTAATGTCAAAGACCCCGAACAAAAAGACAATTTCCTTTTATAGGTTTTGGGGAGAACAGAACAGGGGAGATGACTTCATAGGATTGGGGGCAACATGATTGATGACAGAGCTGAGGCACAGGAAACAGCATGATTGGTTGGAAGCTTGGTAATAGGGACTAGCAACGCCCCCTCCCCTCTTCTTCTCTCCTGAGAATTAAGAAGTGCTTTTTGTTTGAGTCCAGGGCGAGATAGTGGCTCAGACTTTTGGGCAGCAAACCAGACATCCTTGGTGGAGTAAAGCTATCGGGCCCAACTCCCTTCATGTTCACACACATTCGCCAAGGTTAGCAACATTCCTTGAAGCAAGAATAGATCAGTGATTAGCAGGAGAGCTGGATTTCTAAAATGAAGCTGAATTCTGAACTAAGTTCAAAGAAGTATGACTTAAGCATTATCAGACAAAAGCAGTTACAGGACAAAATCAATCGATTGTGAATAGGATTAATAAGTAAACCATAAAGATCAGTTTTACTCTTCTTAATGTATAATGTACATGTTGCATGCTCCCAGTAGATTATAAATTGGTTGAGAGTATAGACTTGTGGGGTTTGGGGGTTTTTTTGCATTTATATCCCTGGAACCTCTTTAAGTAACTTGTACACAGTAAGCACTTAATAAGTACGTGCTGAATGAAGATGTATAAGGTGCTTGTAGTTGCCCTCTGTTAACTCAACCCAAAGAAGAGATATGGCTTTCCTCTGTCACTCATCCTTTACAAAGAATGTACCTAGTACACAAGGAAGCTGCAACTGCCTCGTATACATAAAATTGTAGAATCTTTGCCCTGGAAAGGACTTTAGACATTATCTGAGCAGGTGCTTTCATTTTACGTAGAAGGAATCTAACATGCTCAAAGATATACAACTTGTTAACAGAGTTGGAATTTCTAATCTGTTGCTAATTTCTAATCTGTTAGAATTCTAAAAGATAAATAATTCTGGTCTCATAGATTAGAAATTCTAATAGATTAGAATTTCTAATCTACTTTCCTACCTTTTATGAATTCAATTGATTAAATATTTATTTAGAGGCAGCTTGCCTCAAATATTAACTTGCAAGTCACTTAACCTCTCTCTACCTCATGATTCCTAATCTGAAAAGGGGTGGGGGGAGGGGGCAGGTAATAATGTAATAATATCACATAGCTCTCAGGATTGTTGTGAAGATCCATTGAGACTATGTCTGTAAAATGCTTTGCAAAATTGAAAGTTTTATATATTTGCTAGATAGCATTTCTTAATGATAATGAATCAACTCTGGTATCAACTCAGAGGAACAGGGTGAGCTGATCATTTTTAACCTCGTCCTGGTGTTGCTAACTCAACCTTGAATACCACCTCCCTCAGGTTCCTTTCCCCTCTGATTGGCAGAATGGAGAGTGGCATACCAAACTCCTCCCAAAGCTTTCCTTTATAGACGGCAGAAATTGGATTTCCACCTCTGCTGTCCATCTGCAGCTCTACCTTCTTTCAACTCCACTGAACAAGATCCCCTGCTCCCTTCCAGCTTCCTTTTCTGTGCTGTTTTCTCCTGTTAGATTATAAGCTACTTGAGGGTAGAGACTTTCTTTTTATTATTTTTATCCCCAGCACTTAGCACAGCCTAGCACATACTATTTAATAAATGTTTATTGAATTGAGGATGATGATGATGATGATAAATAATGGGTAGAGAGCTAGGCCCATAGTGAAGACTCATCTCTGGTATTTATTGACTGTGTGATCCTAGGTAAATCACTTAACTTCTCAATGTCTCAGGCACCTGTCTAAGAATATAAGTTACAGAGCAGCTGCTGATCCACCTTGAGAGAGAGAGTTACCTGACTGGGAGTTCAGATGCAAAAATAAATTGAGTCCACATTATTAAGTGCCTACTACATAAAAGTTTCTGTAGCGGGCACACTGAGTGGAATGTACTTAGAAGATGTTGACATTCACAAGTGGCTGTGATCTCATAGATATTAGTATTCCCTCCAGTAATGCAGATCACTACCTGTCCATGTTTGCCCATCCTATGCAATCCTCTTGTATGAGTCCTTGTACAAGTTTGCCAGATGGGGACCACCCTGCTTTCTGCTGACACCTGTAAAGGTTAGTACCAGTGAAGCACTCAGGCTATCCACCTGTCATCCCTTCTGCTCATATGATCAGCCCATCTTCTCTTTCCATCATACATCTTTCTATTGATGTCTTTTATTTCTGTTCTTTGAAGTCTCTCATTGGTTATATTTTGCAGCCTGCTGTTACCCATCATGCACAACTTCCCTGCACTCCGTGTGCTATTTGTTTTGATTTCATCAGAGACTTATGTTCCAAGAAACAAGACTGAGCACTAGGGCAGGAATATGTCTCTCTTTCATACAGTGGAGCATGAAACCTTACGAAACTCAGGCAATCCCATGATACAAGGAAGATACACCAAGTTTGAATTCTTCAACTAAAGTTTGTAACCTCTAACCTGTTGTCATGACAACCATTTTCAGCTGTCATGCAGATGAGAATAATAAATGTTTGTTGAATTGATGATAATTAGTATCATTATGCAATATTTGTCACTGACCATGGTTAACCACATTAGAAGTTAATGATCTCATATTCTCTTCCCAAAAGACTTCTCATCAGTTGATTCATTGTTCAACATCTGAGTAAAATACTGGCCAGCAAGCATTAGAATAAGAGTTCTGGAAAATTAAATGAAACTCCAACATGTTTTCTTTTGTCTCATTCTTCCAATCAAATAAAATAAGTTAAGAACTATGATCTTGGCTGACTATATCTTTGCATCATAAATATAACTCTAATATGCTTTCCTTTAGTATCCCCTCAGTGTATCACTTCTCCAACAAAAAACAATGGAAGCAGGTAGGCAGCCCATCTCCCATACATCTACTCCAGTAAAAACATAAGAATTATACCAGACCAAAAAATAATCAAGAAATCCAATGAGAAACTTCAGTAAGTGACTTTTGCTTCCTCCCACTTGCACAAGTCAGCTAGAGGCCTAAAAGCAATTGAAAAGGGAATCTACTAGCAAACCAGCAGCTGCATTCATAACTCCAAGCCAACAGGGCTCCCTAGAACCACCAGAGACCAGTTTAAGATACACATATCCTACAAGGCTCCGTATCTCAAAGCAGCAAAAGAAAGCTCTGTGAAGAAAGCCAAAAGAGCAGGATGGAGTCAAGATGGTGAAGTGAGAAAGATCACTAGCAAACTGCCACACAATCTAGAAAATGTGCTGAACTCTGATTAGGAAAGGCATGGGAAAAAAAATCACAGTGAGTAATTTTTTTAGTTTGGTGCAACTTAGGAAGACAGGTCTATAGATATGGGGGTGAGAACTGGCTAGGCACACCAGAGGCAGTAGCAGTTGTTGAAGTGTGCCAGTACCCAGTGAATGAAGAGAGCCAAGACAGACTACTAGGACAGGAAGCACTGGGGCAGAAGGAATCCCTAAACTATCACTGGGTACAAACTGATACCATCTGACAGCTCTATTTTCCATTGTCCAATTCTGGACCATGGATCCAGGGCAGTTGGTAGGAAGAGTGGGCCACCCTTTCTCTGTACAGAGCACAGAGTTCTGGAAATGTAGCCACTGCCTCTGAGCATGAGCCAAGCAATAGGAACTCAGTTCTAACCTTCAGTCCTGCTTCTAAGCCTGCCGTGGAATAATCAGAGAAGAGATCTCATGCCACAGGGGAGCCAACAGTGATTGCTCCAAACCTGCAGTGCCTCCCAGAGGGCTAACAATGACCTAGTCCAGAAACAGTCTACTGAACTCATGTGCAACTGTACTCATGTACAAGCCGACATATCTAAACTTGGGTCTGGAACTTGCAGAAGACTCTAGAAGCATTGGAAGCTTGCAGGCCCCCAGCCAAAACTATAAAAGCCAAAGGACATAAAAGGAAAAGTTCAAGTCAGACAACCTTACTACTCCCCCAACCTCCACAAATGCATAGAACCTAGCACTAACAAAGTTCAAAGTCAAGACATAGGCTGAAAAAAATGAACAAATGAAAAAGATCCTGAGCATAAAGAGCTGCTGTGGTGATGAAGGAAACTTAAGACACAAACACAGAAGACAATTACCTGAAAACATCTACAAGCAAAGATTTAAAGAAATGTGCAGATTGGACACAAGTCCAACAAGAACTCCCATAAGAGTTAAAGATATTAAAAACCAAATGAGAGCTATGGAAGAAAGATATGAAAAGAGAAATAATAACTTGGTAAATAAACCTCCTTAAAAATTAAAATTAGCCAAGTGTCAGACGTCCTAAAGTGAAGACTCCTAGAAATATTACAACCAAAATCCAGAGTTCCTAGGTCAAAGAAAAATATTTCAAGCAGTCAGAAAGAAAAAAATGTCAAGTAATACAGAGCCAGAGTCAGGATACCACAAGATTTAGCAGCCACTACTATAAAGAAATTGGGAGTTTAATATAATATTCCAAGCTTTTGGTTTACAAACAAGAATAGCCAGCCAAACACAGTATAATCCCTCAAGGCAAAAACTTAACATTTAATGAAATTGAGGACTTTCAAGCATTCCCAAAAAAAATACCAGAACTGAATGAAAATTGTGACATTCAAACACTGGGCTCAAGAGAAACATAAAAACAAATCAGACAACAGCAAAAATGACTGAGAAATCTTAAGGGAATAAACAAAACTAAATTGTTCACATTCTTACCTGGGGAGATAATTCACATAGTGTAGTAGGAAGGCTGAATTTATGATCTCAAATATAATCATGTATATGTTTGAATGGTCTGAAATCGCAAGGTATGAGAGATTCTCTAAGGAGAAAACAACAAGAAATTTATTTAGGCCCCACCGCAGCAAAAACT
>CM053625.1:218609013-218644179 GCA_028646595.1 Phalanger gymnotis | reverse complement strand
CCACCTCAACGACCAGAGACCATTGGTTCCTGAGCTGGCCCCTCCTAAGTCACCAATCCACACCCACACAGGTTTCACACCTGACAGGGCCCTGGGCCTGGGGCTTAGCACTTAACAGCTGAAAGTACTTCCACTCAAAAGAAACAAAAGCCATGCTAATGAGACAATTTTGCTTAACAACACACATAGCCCCTTAGAACTTGATCATCATTCAAGATTTTAAGGAAGGCTAATTATACAGAGGGTGTGGGCACAATCCTGTTATGTGATAATGATCATAAAAGAAGAATGGAAGGGTAGGGAAGAGGAATGCACTGTGACAGGGGAAGGAAGAAAAGGAGTGAAGAAAACAACTTCACAAAAATGGAGTACAGAAGGATGAGTTTATACAATAGAGGAAGTTATGAGGAAGGCCAAGCAACACGAAAGGAGGGGATAGGAGAAAAAGGAGGACAAATAAAAGAGAATAGGCAAGAAAGAAATATACGATTAACAGTTATAACAGTGAATGTGAATGAGGTGAACTCAAAACATGGAAGAGGATAGCAGAATTGATTAGAAACCAGAATCCAAGAATATATTATTACAAGAAACATACTTA
The DNA here is from genome assembly GCA_028646595.1 of Phalanger gymnotis. Taxonomy (NCBI): domain Eukaryota; kingdom Metazoa; phylum Chordata; class Mammalia; order Diprotodontia; family Phalangeridae; genus Phalanger; species Phalanger gymnotis. Next base: position 218,643,578 of record CM053625.1, on the reverse strand, counting down.
AAACAGAAAGATACATACAGAGTTAAAGTAAGGGGCCAGATCAGAATTTATTCTGCTTCAACTGAGTTAGAAAGCTGGAGGAGCAATCATGATCTCAAAGCAAAAGCAAACATAAACCTGTCTAAAGGAAATAAGCAGGTAAATTGCATTTTGCTAAGAGGTACCATAGACAATAAAAATCAGTACTGATACATAGGCAATGAGTAACAGTCCTGAACATATAAACAGTAGTCAATACTCAACATATATGCACTAAATGGCACAGAAATGGCACTTAAAGGAAAAGTTAAATGTCACAAGGAGAAATAGATGGTAAAGCTATAATAATGAGGTACCGCAATTTATCCCTTTTAAAGATAAATCTAACCACAAAATAAACAGGAAAGAAATTATAGAAGTGAATAGAATTTTCAAAAAGTTAGATATAATGGGCCTCTAGAGAATATTGAATGGGAATAGAAATGAATACACCTATTTCTCAGCTGTGTGGCACCTTTACCAAAATTAGACAGAAAAGTAGAAATATTAAATGCACCTTTTCTGACCATAATGTGATGAAAATCACATTCAATGAAGGGCCTGTGAAGAGTAGATTAAAAATTAATTGATACCTAAATAATTTAATTCTAAAGAAAATCCAAGAAGCTCATTTCTAATGGAGGAGGCAATATGCACACATCTTCGTTCAATAATAATTATTTACCAAAATAAGATCAAAATGTGTACATGATTTAGATATAAGGAGTGATACCATAAGCAAAATAGGAGAACATGGAATACTACCTGTTAGATCTATGAATATGGAAAGAATTTATGACCAGACAAAAATAGCATTATGGGATATAAAATGGATAACTTTGATTACATTTAATTTAAAAGGGTTTGCACAAACAAAATCAATGCAGCCAAGATTAAAAGGAAAGCAGAAAACTTGGGGAAACAAGTTTCTCTGATAGAGGCCTCATTTTTAAAATATATAGGAACTGAGGCAAATTTATCCAATTGACAAATGGTCAAAAGATATGAATAGGCTGTATTCTGATGAAGAAATCAAAGCTATCTATAGTCATATAAAAATGCTCTAAGTCACTATTGATTAGAGAAATGAAAATTAAAACAATTATGAGATACCACCTCACACCTATCAGATTGTCTAATATGACAGAAAAGGAAAATGACAAATGCTAAAGAGGATGTGGAAAAAACTGGGACATTAATACACTATTGGTGGAGGTATGGACCGATCCAATCATTCTGGAGAGCAATTTAGAACTATGCCTGTAGCACTATAAAACTGTGCATACCCTTTGATCCAGCAATACCACTGCTAGGTCTATATCTCAAAGAGATCAAGGAAAAGGGAAAAGGTGATATATGTACAAAAATATTTATAGCAGCTCTTTTTGTGGTGATGAAGAGTTGAAATTGAGAGGATGCCCATCAGTTGGGAAATGGCTGAACAAGTTGCAATGGAATACTATTGCGCTATTAGAAATGATGAGAAGGCAGATTTCAGAGAAACCTGGAAAGACTTACATGAACTGATGCAAAGTGAAATAAACAGAACCAGGAGAACATTATACACGTAATAGCAATTTTGTACAATGATCATCTGTTACTGACTTAGCTCTTCTCAGCAAGACAATGCCAAAGGACTTATGAAAAATGGTTTTCACTGCCAGAGAAAGAACTGATGAAGTCTCAGTGCAGATTGAACTTACTTTTCTATTTTATTTTTCTTGGGTTTGGTTTTTTTTTTTTTTGGTATGAGTTTTCTTTTGCAACATGGCTAACGTGGAAATATGTTTTGCCTGACTCCTCATGTAGAATATATATTAAATTGCTTGCCATCTCAGAGACAGTGCAGGGGAAGGAGAGAGGGATAGAATTTGGAACTAAAAATTTTCTGAGATGAAAGTTAAAATTATTTTTACATGTAATTTGAAAAATGTGAAAATTTAAAATTATTGTTATTAATGATAGCTAGTATTTGTATAGCATGTTAGGGTTTTCAAAGCACTTTACAAACACCTCATTTTATCCTCACAACGACCATGGAAGGTAAGTGTTATCATTATTCCTATTTTACAGATGGGGTAGAAAGAAGCTAAGTGATTTGCCCAGGGTCACACAGCTAGTGTCTGAGGCCATATTTGAAATTCATGTCTGATTAACTCCAGATTTAGTACTCTATTCACGTAGCTGCTATTGTAAATAAGTAAGATATATGAAGGGTAAATGGCATATAATATCAGAGGGGATTCTAACTGAAAGATGACCAAAAGGGTCACTATTTTAGACAAAAAGTCCCAAGATTACATAGAAAGGATCCTTAGGTTCATAGAAAATCTTTGTTATAATAGAACCAAATACGTCTTTTTGTAAAAATGAAACAGCAGAAAATAAGTGAACATAAAATATTTGGTATGTATATTCCTTAAGCATTCTTTTAGTGTTGCTCTCTCTAGCCAGCTGAATTTTGTATTGAATGCTGCCTAAGTACTTTAAAAAATAATTCATTTTCATTAAGTTTCCTCATATCGATGGCTGAAAATCACACTTCAGAGTATGAGATAGTATACGATTGAGACTACATCTTATCAGAAAAAAAAAGTCATCTTATTTACAGAGGAGGTGTCAGAAGCCATCAGCTTTGACAGTTTTTACACTCCCTTTGAAAACTGCACTGGCCAACCAATTTCTCTGATGAGAATGCCAACACCATATGTATTGATTAAAGAAAAATCAATTAAAACTAAAGTTTACATGGAGAGAGGTTTACTGTATCAATTTCCTGGTTCCTTGCAAAAGGGTCACTTTTTAAAAATCACATTTTAAGTTATTAATTAGCAGTCACTTATTTAATCAGCAGCAGAAATATAACCCATCTTTTGTTCCTGGTGAAAGGAGATAAGGACATGGATAATTGAGCTGCACAGATAATTCAAACTTCATTTTAGCTCTTACCTTCAAACTCATTCGCTGTCTTTTTTTTTAAAACCGAAACTTCTAATATATAATTTTCATCTTTTCCTTGGCTAATGAGCAAGAAATTGATATTCAAACAGAGGAGCAGGAAAAGACTTGATATCTGATCTCAAAGACTTCTTTAAATTCTGAAATTCTAGGAATCTGTCAACTCTTGAATAAGGGAAGAATTAATGGAAATTATAAACAGTAAGACTTGAATTCTGAAATTGAAGAATTGCTGGCTTTTTACTGAAAATAACTCACAATTCAACAAACTCCATTAAATACACAATGCTACACTCTGAAGAAAATATTTCAATACTCCGTGAATAAGCCATCTACTTTGTTGGAGCACTTCCAGTCTCTGTGGGAGGAGGTTATGGGAAGAATGGAAGATAAGATATACTGAGTAGAATAAGAAGAGAATTGTGTTGGTGATGTGCATTTGGGTTGATGATGTCAACCAGAGCTTGAATTTGTTGAAAGAAGAGAAATTTGTAGAAATTGGAGAACATATAAGGAATTATACCCTGTGAACTCAGATTCTGCTTCTGACTTCTGTAAAAGAAAGTTAACGAGGAAGGAGCAGGCTCAAGGAAGACTAGAAGTAAGGACCTAAAACAGACCTAAAACCTTAACCCTCAAGAATTTGGGCTCAAGGAAAAGGAGAAAGTAATGGGCAGTCGAGGTAAGTGGAACAAATTAAAGAGTAAAGCAAATTGGTAGATTTGAATAGGAGTAGAGCAAGTAAGTAAAATACGAGCTGAAATTCCAGTGAGGCTGTCAAGTTTTTGAGAGGTTTTAAAATTCTTAAGTTGCTTGTGGGATGTGTGTGTGTGTGTGTGTGTGTGTGTGTGTGTGTGTGTGTGTGTGTGTGTGTGTGTATTCCTAAGTGTCAGGAAGAAAGGAAAATCTCAATCAGTATAGACAACAGAGTGAGTTTTGCAGTGATTAACATTGAGTGTTAAATTCTTTGAATGCCTGCCATAGCCAAATGATTATCTTCGTTTTAAGTGTAGGCAGATCTTCCTCCTAGTAGATGTGAAGGAAGTAGAGGAAGGACTTTGCTCAGTCTGGATTGTGAAGGATAACAGGAAATGTCAAGAAGACATCATGGGTGGAGGAAAGGGATCTGGGATGGGGAGGACAACTCTTGACAGGAAGATGGGAATTTTAAAAGAGTGTTAAATGAAGGAGAAAATGAGATGGAGGAAGGACACTTCTGGATCAGGAAATTAAAAAAAAGAGTTGAGACTCTTTCTGAAAAAGAGGGAGCTGTATGTTCTGAGGAGAAAGCAGATTCTTCTGTCCCAAATAATCACTTAGCAGAGGCTAGGGCAGCTAGGTAGTAGAGGGGATCAAGCACTGGGCCTAGAGTCAGAAGGACCAGAGTTCAACTCTGACCTCAGACACTTACTAGCTGGGTGACCCTGGATGAGTCACCTAACCCCTGCCTGCATAAAACTGGAGAAGGAAATGGCAAACCACTCCATTCTCTGCCAAGAAAACCCCATAGACAGTCCACAGGGTGACAAAGAGTCAGGCATGGGGCAGCTTATAGGCGCAGTTGATAGAGTCCCAGACCTGGAGTCAGGAAGACCCAAGTTCAAATCCTGCTTCAGACTCTTACTAGCTGTGTGACCCTGGGTAAATCACTTAATCCTGCTTGCCTCAGTTTCCTCATCTGCAAAATGAGCTGGACAAGAAAATGGCAAACCACTACAATGTCTTTGCCAAGAAAACCCCAAATGGGATCACAGAGTCAGACACAACTGAAACAAATGAACAGCAACAAGAGCCACAGAAGCTGTCAGGTGAGAGATTATTTGGTAAATGTCAGAGGAAAAAGCCAAGAGTAGGCATGGTTGGTGATTCCTGCACAGGGCTACTGAGGTACCTAGTTGATGTTCCAACAATGACAACAGAGAGGTCTACTGCTTTCTCATATTCACTTCTTGCCATTTATGTGGGCACAAATGATGCTACCAGAAGAAAACTGATGAGTTTCACCAAAGATTATAAAGTCCTGAGCAAGAAATTAAAGAGTATTCAGGTCACAGACTGCATTTTTCTGTTTCCCAATAAAGGTAAAGAATGCAGAAGGGGAAAAAAAGATTTAATAACTGAACTTCTGACTAAGAAAGTGGTATCTCCAGGTGGAATTCAGACTTCTGCACTAGGTTTAAAATACAATAATGACAGACTTCTCATGAGGGACGGAGTACGTCTAACAAGGGCACATGTACGTATTTGCTGTGTGTCTTGCAAATCTAATCAAAAGGACTTTAAAAGGCATAGGAGAGAAAGAAAAACACTCATGCGTGTCCACTGAGTTAAATGCCAGAGAAATAGCTACAAACAAAGAAGAGGTGCTAGCAGTTGAGATACCCAGAAGTTTACAGGAAACGAAATCCCAGAAAAGAGCCAATAGTAACACCATAGCTTCAGAATTTTGTGATCCTGGGCTGTTCCATATGCGATGTAAAACAATGTTGTATCATGGACTAGAACACCAACCTTGGACTCAAGAAGATCTGAGCTTAAGTCCAGATCTGTCATGTACCAGCTATGTTACTATAGGCGCATAACCTTTCAGTGTCCCAGCAACTTTCTAAGACTCTGAGTTATCAACAGTGGCCACTGCCTTTCAGTGGAGGAAGCTTTGATGGTCTGAATACCAACAAAAAAATCTCTTCTGCCACTTCTTGGATGTCAGTTATGTTGGAAATAAGTAAATAGTTCTTGAATGTTTGCAAAGCACTTTATAGATGTTTTATTTTATCTTCAAAACAGTCTTGGAAGGTAGGTATTACTGTTGTCCCTGTTTTACAAATGATGAAACAGAGGCAAACACAGGCTAAGTGACTTGCCAGGTCACACAGGTAGTAAATGTCTGAGGTCAGATTTGGACTCATCTTCCTGATTCCAAGTCTAATGCGCTATCCATTGCTCCGCCTAGTAGACTACCAGTAACCATAGACCAAAAAATCAGATTTCATTATCACAGCCTTGTTTTTTCCAGTCATTGACCTTCCTCAAAGTCTACTTATCCAAATCTACTAAATTTACCATAATAACACACCCTGGACCAGCGCTTCTTAAACTGTGAGTCATGATCCCGTAAGGGGTTGTAAGTAGAAAAAGACCACCCCCATAATAAGATTTTAGTCAGCTGTACATTGTAGAAGTTTTGAAACAAAAACTATGAATTCAGAAACAAGGAAAAGAGAAAGGAAGAAAAGTATTTGTCAAGGTTAATTTTAATATGGACTCTAACCATAACCTATTGTGTGAAAAAACATTGTATTTCAAGTATAGAAACCAATGACCAATATCTGAAAAACATATCCATCTATAAAAATTATAAATCTTTCTTCCATTTATCTGCATCACCACCAAGCATCTTTGCTTGAAATAAAAAACTGGACCTTTATTAGTAATATGACTTATTATCCAAATCCTCACTGGTCTCTTATGCCTCAGCTACAATAACCACCTTCTCTTCAGTGGTTCCTATCTACTGAAAATGTTAACTATCTTTGACTTATTTCTAACCTCCATGCCAGTAGAGCCTCACTATTTTTATATGCCCATTTTTCCATGTAGGACAACCATTTCAATGGCTCCTACCTATTTGAACAGACTTGAAATATTGGCTCTGTTTTACTCTTTGCAAGAATAGCTGCTACCTTTCAAGGGAATGTCCTTTTCAAGAGAACAAATGTCCTTTTGAGATGCAACAGTCATTACAAAGTTAAGCTCAGTTGTCCTATATATCAAAACCACTCTTGTACTGTATATTTGGGGTGGTTTCTCCATAGATAAAGATACTTTCATGTGATTTTTTTTTTTTGCCTTTCACTTTATTCTACCATTTGTAATTGCTACTCTCACAGGCATTTACCTACTATTCCTACATGAAGCAAGATCTGATAACCCATCCAATATTGACTCAAATTCAAATATGATTTTGTTCTATCTCTGTTACATCATTAGAGATCCCTTAGGCCTATTTCTACCACCTTTACTTCACCTTATTAGCCATATTAGCTATATTCTTATCTGACCTCTTAGGTGACCCAAATAACTTTTTGCCAGCTAACCCATTAAACACTCCATGCCACATTAAACCAGAATGGTATTATTTCTTCGCATAGGCAATCCTCAGCTCAATTCCTAATAAATTAGGCAGAGTCTTATCTGTATTAGCTTCTCTTCTTATCCCTTTAAGCAAGAAAGTCTAATATTTCTACTTTTCACACAATGTCTTTTCTTTTCTCCGTGTTAACAGTCAATTAACACTAACATGAATTGAAGGTCAACCTCTTCAATAACCATTCATTGTTATTGGCCAACTTGCATCTGTTCTCTACTTCTCATATTATTATTGTATATTATATTAAAATCCTATCTTATTCTGGTCCCCCTGACTACCTCCTCTTCTAGTATAATAAGTATGTAAAGTATAATATAGTAATTATAATATGATAAGTTTTTAAGTAGCCAGTATAAAGGAGCAATAGAAGGAAATAAGATTGCAAAGAGGAACCTAGAGATCATGTACAAAATGTCCCAAAGATCAAAGGACCATCATTTACAAACTGTATCATATATTAAGCAAAATTCACATCCTGATAATAGGGGCTGAATGAGTGGAAGTCATCTTGGCACTGCTGTCAGGCCCTTTTGGTCCTATGATATATAAGTCCCAGACAAGTTCCAGGCATCCACAGTAAGATCAACAGAATGCCAAAAGGTGCTGATCATTTTGAGATGATGTGGATGTATTAACTTAAAAGTTTTACCAACAACTTGGAGATAAGTTGGCTATGTCAATGATCTCACCCCAGGGTGGTAGAGATAATAGTCTGTTCCTCCAAAAACCTATAAAAATGAGACTCCCCAACTCCAACTCCCAAGTACTCTTCCATCTCTACCTGGGTCCATGTTGTTGAGTGCTCACAGCTCTAATCCATGGTTAAGTGAATGATACTCTGTGCCTCTCCCTCTCCCCTCCACTTTTTCACACTGCCTGCCCTCCTTCACCATCCCATCCCCCATCCTCACATCTTCTACCTTCATCCGTCTTTTACCACAGGTCTTTAGAGGCCTTTGGCGGCTTCTTGCTCCCATGTCCTCTGTGCCTAATTAAAATGTAATTCATACCCCTTTTCCTGTTGCTGGTCATGGTCCTTCCCAGTGAGTACCCTCATTTCATGTCCCTGCCTCTTTTCACAATTTCATAAATTAATTATTCATACATTTTCTAGAGGGGCATGTGAAAAATAATCTACTCATGAATATTCCCAATAATTTAATAAAAATAATGGCCTTATAAGTTATGGAGGAACATGTCTTCTTAGGATGCAAGGACTAATAGCCTCTGGGAAGAAAGCTTCAGTCCTTACCAGCAGCCCCAAAAGTGTATATTCTACATGGGACGGCTTAAAACTGCACTAAAAATCTTTGGATAGCACTATACAAATGACTTCTTGATTTTCAGTTTTTCTAGATGGTTACACAACAATCCAAACTTTTGCCATATTGTACCTGCAAATTCAAGGCAAAAATTATAAGTAGCTCACTAATTTTAGTGCACTAGCATATAATATGATATTAATAATGCAATAGAATAATTAACATAAATATTAATAATATAATGACCAGCATAATACTTAAATATAACTAACTTGCAAATAGCCTTTATTAAGATTTCCATATCCATATTTCCGTTAAGATTTATTGGTGCATACAGGTAAACTAATCTGATCCACTAATATATCCCTTCCTCCTGGATTCTCTTAATCTAGTATCTTTTTTTTCCATCTTTTGTTTTTCTTTTTGAAGGGGGGAAGGCAGGGCAATTGGGGTTAAGTGACTTGGCTAAGGTCACACAGCTAGACAGTGTGTCAAGTATCTGAGGCCGGATTTGAACTCAGGTCCTCCGGACTCCAGGGCCGGTGCTCTACTCACTGTGCCACCCAGCTGCCCTTTAATCTAGTATCTTACATGAGACCAGTTACCCTCCCTTAAAAGAGCTGTCTCCTCAAAAGATGACCCATCAGTCCTGGAGGGTATCTTTACTTGCACTGTTTCTGGCATCAGGCATCTGCCACACGTGGTGATGTCATAACTCATCTTCTTTCAGTTTGTTAGGTTTTTTTTCTTTAATTTTAGGGATGCTATCTCTCAGTTGTGGCTGTGAGACTTCAACATAGTGAGATTTCTTGTAGCTAAACTTATTCGTGAACTCCATACCTTTCACACATTCCCCTACGGGCATATTTTCTATAGTATCACAAATATTTTTGCTTGACAAATTTTAATACTAAATTTGCCATAAAATGAATAAATATTATCTTATTTCCTATTTCAGTTTTATCCACAAATTCTCTTTTGCCCAGCTATAAATAAGTAAATCAATGATAATTACCATCAATCTCTTAAGATTGAAAAATATGCATGAAAAATAGATTAAACATTTTAATCACATCAAATCTTAGGCATAAAGTCAGGATTTTTTCAAAACTTTTAAAAAAATTTTTGTTTTTAATTTAACATAACATAGAAATTTATTTTAATCACTAATTTCATCAAATTTCTGTTGTAAAATTATGTGTAATTTTTTATTCAAAATTTTGAGAAAATTCTTCAATTTTAAAATTTAATACTGACAGCATAAAAACATCATTTTAAAAAATCCTACCTATGATAACAATGATGATGATGATGATGATGATGGTAGCGTTTATATAGTCCTTTAAGGTTTGCATAGTGTTTTCCAAATGCTAACTCATTTGATCCTCACAAGAACCTGTAAGATAGGTTCTATTATTATCCCCATTTTACAGATGAGGAATTTGAGGCACAGAGAGGTGAAGTGGCTTGCACAGGATTATACTACTAGTAAATATCTGAGGCAGGATTTGAACTTGGGTCTTTCTGACTTTAAGTCTTCTGCTCTATCCAGGGTAATACCAGCAAGCCTCTTCATTGTATAAGGACATATGTATGTATGTGTGTGTGTGTGTGTGTGTGTGTGTGTGTGTGTGTGTGTGTGTGTGTGAGAGAGAGAGAGAGAGAGACAGAGAGACAGAGAGAGAGAGACAGAGAGAGACAGAGACAGAGAGAGACAGAGACAGAGAGAGAGAGACAGAGAAAGACAGAGAGAGACAGAGACAGAGAGAGAGAGAACCATGACATTGATATTGCTATAATTTAGATTTAAAGCAAAAGCAGTAAAAACACGAACATGGATTTTTAAGAACCTTCTCCTTAGATGAACAGGAAGTTATGTCAATGCCTTGAGCCTTTGCCCTCTGGGTCACTAAAGCCTGGGGAATAATTTCTTTGCCTTTTAGTAAAACAAACAAACAAAAAAACTAACCCAGCTGACATGGTTTAGTTGGTATTAGGCCTTCCAGGATGGTTTTTATTTGTTTTGTCTCCTAGCCGTTATAAGCTACTTGAGGGACGGGATTATTCTTTGTAAACCACCCATGAAATTGTACAGTACTGGTCATGTAAGAAGTGCTCAATACTTACTTATCGAATGATTGATTAACTTTATTTCCTATTGGAAACCAAATAATTTTTGAAAACTGTAGTCTAGAGGCAGATTTGCATAGTGGAAAAAGCAGCGAATTTGGAGTCAGAGATCTGTGTTTGAATCCCAAACTCAATATATAAGCTCAACATGAGTTAACAGCATGACACAGCAAAAAAAGTTGATGCAATCCTTAGGTTGTATCAATTAATCAGTAAGCATTGATTAAGTATCTATAGTATGCCAGGCTCTGGGCTGAGCTATGGGGATACAAAGGGAGGCCAAAGACAGTCCCTGCCCTCCAGGAGCTTACAGTCTAATAGAGGAGACAACATGCATACACACACACACACACACACACACGTGTGTGTGTGTGTGTGTATGTATGTATATGTATATATATATATAGAGAGAGATAGCAAGCCATATACAGGATAGACAAGTGGTAATTAACAGAAGGAAGGCATTAGAATTAAGAGGGGTATTTCAAGAGAAGGATTGTGGCTAGAACATAAGAAGTATTCATCTTAATTTTTTCTGCCCTAATCATGTGACATCTGAAGTATGGTACTCAGTTCTGGGAGCAACACAAACAACAAACTTGAGCCTGTCCTCAGGAGGATGGTCAGAGTGATTAGAGGATCGGAGACTATACCACTTGAGAATCAGTCTATAGAACTGGGGATGTTGCACTTGGCTGAGGAGACCCCGGGGGAGATAAAATAGCCTCCTTGGAATATTTGAAGGGCTATTGTGATGTAGCTGAGGTGTTATATTTGCTCTACTGGGCTACCAAGGACCCAACTAAAAGTAAAGATTGGAAGTGTCAGAGAGGGAGATTGGGGCTCAATATAAAGAAAAGCTTCCTAACATGTGGAACATTCCAAAATGCATGAGCTGCCTCAGGAAGCATTGAGTCTCCTATCACCAGAGGAGGACTTTTAGAAGAAGCCGCATGACCACTTACCAGGAGTATGGCAGAAGAGATTCTCACTCAGATATGGGTTGGAACTCCCTTCTGACCTGGAGAGCCTGGGTTTCTGTGATCTGTAAGGTACCTCCCTACCAGTTCAAAATCCTAAGATCCTAGGTGTGAGAATGTAGTGCCCTGCCTTTCTCTCCTCCTCCATCATGACCCATCCTTAGAGATCAAGGAGTAGGCTCTGGCCTTGGGGCATTCTGCCTTCCAAGGCCTAGATCAGGGCAGGAACAAAGACAGGTATATGCTCATTCCTGCTATTTCCAGGCTGTTGCTACTACCTCATTGGGCTCAGCTCAGACAATTTCTGAAGCATGCCTCCTGACTGTGCTCCAAATAGGCAGTGACTAGAGTTAGGGGAGCGGTACTGAGGGGGTAGGGGAAATGGGAGAGCTAAAGGCCACCGCCTCCTGACCTGAGGAGCCACACCGACTGTGAGGCCCCTGTGGACTTAAGGGGCAACATGGCCAACTGAGCTGCAGATTTCAGCTTCAATCTGAATCCTTCAAATAGGAAGGAACAGGCAACCACAGCGGCCACAGAGATCAGCCACTGACCTAACAGTGAATTGGTCCTAACCTCAGGCCCTATAAATATTAGGGAGGAAAGGGAAATGCCAGGTTTGAGAGGAATGATTTTCCCTGACTGCAGAGTGAATCGACAGACTGCCTGTCTCTAAAATACTGCCCTGGGACTAAAGTGTACAGAAAGTGGAAATTTCTTTTTAGACTGATAAAATTGTTCTCTCTCCTCATTCTATTAAAGGGCCAAAGATGAAGTGGAAGGGAAGATTTATAACCACAGGGACACAGGCAGATTGGTGTATCGGGTTTAGGTAGGGGGGAGGGAGTTGTAGAAGAAGAGAAAAGACAAGATTGTTTCTGGATAGCCTGAAGTCACTAAAACTAGTTGGTGTGATCTGGGGGATTTTCATGGAAGAAATACACATTAAGAAGTTTGGGAGGAGAGGGGGAAGTAGTGGATCACATGGGAGGGAAGGGTAAAGAGGCAAATGTCAGCAAAGAATTTATCTTGAGCACACTATGAGCCAACAATGTAATAATGGCAGCCAAAAAAAGCCTATGTGATCTTAATTTTCATTAAGATATGAAGCATCCCTAACAAGGGAAGTAGAGTCCTAGTGTTCTCCACCATCTGTTACTGTGTTCAAGTCTGAACTGAAAAGCATGGTATCTGGCTTGTGGAAAGCACTGAACAGATGCTGACTGGTGAATTCAGGGTGCCACATTTTAGGAAGGCCATTATACTTGAGAGTATCAAGAGGAGGGCAACAGAATGGGGAAGGGTTTTGGGATCATATAAACTTGCAGTTAAGTTTAAGGCCTTTAGCTGGTTGACAAGCAATTATTAGGAAAGTTGAGAGAGATTTGGGAAGAAAGACAATGAGTCTATTTTGGATATGTTGAGTTGAAGTTGCCTATGGAACACCTTGTTTGAGATGTCCAAAAGATGTGAAAATGCAGGACTAGAGCTCTGGAGTGAAATTAAGGCGGTAGACATATAGATCTGGAAATCATCTGCATAGAGACAGTAATTGAACCCAAGGGAGCTGATGAGATCACCAAGTGAAATAGTATAGAGATGAAAAGAAAAAGGCAGCTAGGTAGTGTAGTGGGTAGAGCTCCAGGCCTGGAGTCAGAAAGACCTGAGTTCAAATCTAGACTTAGACACTTACTAGCTTTATGAACCTCAGCAAGTCAACCCTGTTTGCCTCAATTTCCTCATCTGTAAAATGAGCTGGACAAAGAAATGGCAAACCACTCCAGTATCTATGCCAAGAAAACCTCATGCCCAGTATCAACATGCTGTGGTCCACAGGGTCGCAAAGAGTCAGACGTGACCGAGCAACAACAAAAGAATAGGACCCAGGACGTGGGTGGGTTTTGGTCCTTCTCCCCACTTCTATTCCCTCCAATACTTCATAGCAAACAGTCCCTCTGAATGAAAATCAGCTTATCTTTCTAGAGGCACAGTCTATTCTAAAAGCAAATACAATTTAAAGAGAGCAGGAGATCCCCAAAGGTAAGCAGTGCTAATTCTCCAGGCAGAGGTAAGGCAGAGGAGGGGGAGGAAGCTGAAAAGGGATAGATTGGTCAGACCCCAGTAGCACTGAGGCAGGGACAGTCAGGGAAAGAGCAAAATTCCAACTAGGCAGAGCATTCCTTAAGTAAGTCAGTGAGACTGACATGATTCCAGCTGTCCATAATTATAGGTAGTTTGGGCTAGGAATACCCTTTTCTCATTGGTCATTGGTGGGGGGACTTTTTTTTTTTTTTACTGTTTTCTCTTTTGGAGCACTTAGGTAATCAAGTGCCTTTGATGAGTCTGGCCTTTGTTTCTTTGATTAAATTGGGAGTCTTTGATGACCTGCTTACATCAAGAGAAAGCCTAGTCCACATAGGTTTGAGTCATAGGGTTGTGATGCCCTTTTACCCCGAAAAGGGTATATAAACTGGGAGGTTAGAGTTTTGCTTGGGGGTCTCATTCACTGGAAGAGTGTCATGTGATTTGAACGAGACTCTGGGCAGCCTCTGGAGCCCTCTGGCTTTGAAAACCCAGATGTTGGTGCCTCTCTCTTTGTAACTATATAATTCTTTGGTCAGACAGCTAGAGGCCTGTTTGCTGATGACTGTGTATGTTTACTCTGTTTATATTGTCTCTGTTTGAAATTTCTGTTTATATTTGCTCTGAAGTTCAGGGTGCCGGCTTTCCCCCCTTGACTAAGTGAATGATATTTGTATGTTTGATTAAAGTGAGGTTGTTAACCCCTTAAAGTTGCTTTACTTAGAAAAGCAGATCAAAGAACCTGTGCTAGCAGCCCTCCTGTGTGCTGGTTTTATTGGTCTTTCACCCCGACCACAGCTGCTAGCAACATTGTTGTTACAGGCGCATCTGCCCTTCTGGGCCCTTCTGTCTGTGGAACCCCAAAGTCCCTCAGCCTCCAAACCTTGAAACTCCCATGATGCCTTTAGCCTTTCCTTCCAGTTGGGGAAAACTAATTTCTTATTAGTCCCCTTGCTGATAAGGGGCTGCACTCTATTAACAGGGAGATTGGACATCAGGAGGGCAGATTTAACAGTTTACTTTCCATGGGGAAGGGAGGAGAATGAGTTAAGCTTCCTGTAATTATACCACACTGTGCCTGTGATGACCCCTTTTGAGGCTGATAAAGTTTTGGAACAGGAATCTTTCGGCTCCTAAATGTGACAAGTGACCAGTTTTTCCTGAGCGCAGTGACTAGAGTATGACAATCTCCATATTGTGAGTCGGACAATTACCCAGGATGCCAGCCCCCTAAGCATTTCCCTGGGTGGCGAGCTATTATCACTCTCCCTCCCGAAATGGCATAAAGTCCTTGTTTTTTCCCCATGGGCCACTAGACAAATGCTCGACTGTCCTCAGGGCGTACTGCCTATCATAGCCAAGGACAGAAGTAGACTCATTTTTTGACAGTAATCAGCATTTGCTTTACAATAAAATATGGACAATAATGGGAGAGTTTTAGCCTGACAACAAGATTACCAACATAAAATGAAATCATTGTTCAGGCTTTCTCTATGAAACACCAAGCGACCTCGTTTGCTCAGATAGATGTACTAGGACAGTTCAGCCAGGTATCATTTTGCCAAAACCTAATGCTAATTTTCCATGAAAGCAATGGGAATGGTCCTCTCCAAAGACAGGAGCAATGAAATCTATTATGACTTGTTCTGCTTCTCTCCAAATTGTTCTCTCTAGTGTCAAATACAGGTCAGGCCCAAGCATACAGAAGCTGGGAAGGAAGCTCATGGGCACTCAACCAAAACATCAGTCAAGGATATATTAAATGAGAAATACATGTATATGTGTGTTTGTACACAGACATAGGCATGCATAGGTAATGTACATGTATCTACATATATATGGATGTTGTGTTTGGCACTGGGGATACAAAGGACAAAATGTAGGTGTCTGTGTCCTCAAAGAGCTTACATTCTATCAGGAGAGACATGTACATATAGAGGCGTATACGACATGCATATAAAGCAGACATGAAGTAATCTTGGAGGAGAAGCATTAGCTTCTAGAGGGGGAAAGGGGAAGGAAAGTATTGCAGAAGGTGACAGTGGAGACATCTTAAAGGAGCCCTGCTCTGGGCAATCTGACTATCTCCAGAGCTCTTTATTTTTTTCAGCCCTACATACAGACATTCAGTCAACCAGTCAATGATAATTTATTAAGAAAGGCAAACAAACAAACAAGTGGGTCCCTGACAAGGGAAATCTATTCTCCTGGGAACACAGGAAAAAAACAATCCCCTCCAGGTGAGCTGAAAATACCTAGATGCGCACGCGCGCGAGCACACACACACACACACACACACACACACACACACACACACACACACACCCCTCATTCAAAAGAGGATAGTGTAGGGCTTCCCAGAGAATATGGCTGAAATAGCAGCCTGCTCAGTCTGTGCCCAGAATCATTCTATGTAGCCACTGGCCTGTGTGCACCAAAATGGGAAGCCATCACCATTTCCCTGGTACCGCATTTCTTTCTGCAGCAGCCAGCCATCCCTAGCACTTGCCATTTGACACTATTTCACTGTGTTGGTACCGTTTCTCCTAGTTTTTCTGTGTTCTGTGTACTACCTCCCTCACAACCAGGTGCAACCTGCCCAAAAGTATCTTACCCAACTGCCTGTCACAATGCCTGAAATTCCACCATTAGAAATTACTTCTCTGGAGTTGAGGTGATGTTCTTTCTTAAAAGACAAATTCTCCTTCAGAGTTTAAACAATCAGTTATCAGTTATTCAGAGAAGAATGTAAATTAGTTTATTGCAATCAGTTTTTATGTCCTCCCTGTACTCTTGACCTCTTTCCCCTGGACCCTAGGGACAGTATAGCATCATCTTAGCTGTGTTTTTTTTAAGTTTTGCAAATAGCATTACATTATCTCCTACGGCTCTTACAACAACCTTGGTAAGGTAGGTGCTATTGTTATCCCCAGTTGAAAAATAATTTTATTTTTAAATTAAATTTTTTCATTCAGTGAAAAATCTTCCTTTTCTCCCTCTTACATTCCCCTTTCCAGTAGAAAGAAAGAAAAACAAAACTCCTGTTATAAACATGTAAAGCAAAACAAAGTCTTGCATTGACCATGTGAAAAAGTCTCGATCTGCACAGCTCATGACCTCACCATCAGAAAGTGGGCATCATATTTCATCATGAATCCTCTATAATTGTGGGTGATCATGACAGAGCTCAGAGTTCCTAAATCTTTCAGAGCTTTTGTTTTTACAATATTGTTGTCACTGTACAACTATCCCCTGGGTTTTGTTCACCTCACTCTGCATCAATTCATATAAGTCTTCCCAGGTTTCCCTGAAACTATTCCCTTCATATTTCTTATATCACAATAGTGTCTCGTCACCTTCATATAGCATACCTTGTCAGCCATTCCCCAATTGTTGAGCATACCCTCAGTTTTCAATTTTTTGCCACCACAAAAGAGCTAATTTACATATTTTTGTACATACCCGTTGTTTTCCTCCTCGGTCTCTTGGTATCATTGGATCAAAACATTTAGTTAAAAATTTAATGACACTTTTCGGTCATACTTCCAAATCGCTTCCCACAATGGCTAAACTAGTTCACAAGTCCACCAACAATGTATTACAGCCTCTCCAGATGTCATTAGAATATTTGACCTCTCAGAGGGAGAAGATTTTCTTAACAGCATGTAACTTGGAGAAAGAAAAAGACTTCTTTGACCATTGGACTAATGTCAATAAAAGGCCAGGAGATCTGGACTTTGCCAACCTTCTATGATATTGCTATGAATTCATCAGATGATGCAGATGGAAGGTGAATAGGATGTGTTTGTTAAGCAGGCCAAAAATGTCCTAACCTTCCATGGAATGTGTGTGAGGGGAGGGAAGTCAAATGAGCTATTTGAAGGCATTCTGTTGTCACACTTGTTCATGGCAACTAGGTGGTGCCATGGGTACAGTCTTGGGCCTGGAATCAGGGACACCATTGTTCAAACATGGCCTTTGAGACTTACTAGTTGTATGTGACTCTGAACAAGTCACTTAACCTCCGTCTGCCTCTGGGGTTTTTTTTCCGATTGTAAAATGGGGATAATAATAGCACGTACCTCCCTGGTTGTTGTAAAGATCAAATGAAGTAATATAAAATCAAATGAAATAATAAATAAGTAAAATATGGCGCAGTGCCTAGTTCATAGTAAGCACTTAATAAATGTTTGTTCCCTTCTCCATGGGCTCCTGTATATCTTCTTTCATCTTATGCATTTTCTGTGGTGGAAGAAATATAAACTCTCCCATTCCCGGAATGGTGAAAGAGGACTATGTTGGGATGCACAATCTTCCTTTTTAAGTAGATAAATGGATGGATATGTGATCCCTGGATCCCCCAGTAACTATGTTGTACATTGAGCATCTATATGGAAGTGAGAACACTGTCACCTACACTTAGAGAAATCTAGACATGAGCCAGCCATGCCTATGATTTTATGAGAAAGAGTTTTACAATAGGGTTGGGGTAATGAACCAAAGGGAGAAAATAACCCTTTGGAATCAAATCCAGTCCATGTAAGCCCAGAGTCCTGGGGAGAGTTCTTGACTTTGGATAATGTA
Organism: Phalanger gymnotis; assembly: GCA_028646595.1. Taxonomy (NCBI): domain Eukaryota; kingdom Metazoa; phylum Chordata; class Mammalia; order Diprotodontia; family Phalangeridae; genus Phalanger; species Phalanger gymnotis. The sequence goes on along the minus strand of CM053625.1, from coordinate 218,625,414 downwards.
AGTAAATGCAAAATACAAAACAATTACCAAGTCATTTCTGTGGTAGAGGCAGGAAAAGCACTAGCAACTAGGGGAGTCAGAGATCCCAGATGCAGCCAAGAATCTAAATGAGAAAAAGCTTGCAGGCCCCAACATGCACCTCCCTCTCCAGCCCAGGCCCATACACCTAAGTAAATGAAATAATTTTTTTTCCCTGTCTCCTAATCTAACAGGGCAGGAGGAAAATTAAAAACCAAATTGAAGCTCATCACTCCTATACTGAAACCACTCAGGCTATCTTTAATGAAGCTTTTCTATGGGCCCATCTATTAGATGCCTCTGATTACTTTCCAAGACTTCCTTTGGAGCGACCAGGCTATTGGTTCCCAGTATCAGCAGCCCACTTTCTGCTGCTTATGTCCTTGAGTATTCTGGCTCAGTGTTTTTGTAATCTAATACCCAGTCAGGCTTGGAAGCCCTTCACTTTTTAATCATCATTATTTCTGAAGTTACTTTGTGTTTCTTCCATTCTCATTTGTTTACTTCAGAAGAGTTAATTGCTTGTTTAATCAAGCCTGTACTATTGATTAAGGCAGATGGAAAAGGATGGACACATCACTTAACTTCTTTGGACCTCAGTTTCCTCTTCTGTAGAATGACAGCATTGAGCAAAATGACAACTAAGGCCTCTTTCTGTTTTAAATCTGAGATCTTATGCCTACTCTTTGCCATCTATTTTTCCCTTCTAAGTCCTCTCATTCTCCACTGTAATTTAGAAAGAGACATCACTGTCTCCAGGAAATAGTGCTGCTTTGAGATCCCCAGCTTCCAAACATCATCCTTTTCTGTTGTGTTTTCAAACTGGATTCTCATTTCCTGTGTAAGAACTCAAATTCATGTGGGGTTTTAAAGTTTACCAAGCACTTTCTTCATAACAACCCTGTGAGACAGGAGGTGAAAGTATCATTATCCCTGATTTAAGTGCAAAAGCTAGAGAACAGAGAGGTTAAGTGTTTGGCTCAAGGTCACACAGATAGTAAGTGTTGGAAGTGGGATGCTAACTCTCAGTGGCCTCCAAGAACACTCCTCTTTCCATCACATTGCACTACCTCTCAGAGTGCCAAATTAGGTGTAAGAAGAGGTCAGTAGGGGGAAAAAAGAGAGTAAAAGTCAGAATAGAGACTTAGACGAGCAGAGAGGACCAGCTTCTAACCAGTCTCTCCCTGCCTTGTTTTTCTTAATGCATTCCACCTGCAACTTATTTTCTTGGTCAGAGCAAGCCTTAAGCTATCTGGAATGTCCCATTCTGCCCAAGAGTATCTTCCCTAACTGCCTGTCACAATGTCTGAAATTTCACCATTAGAAATCATTTCCCTTTGGTTAAGGTGATGTTCTTTCTTAAATGGCAAATACTCCTTCAAGGGGTGAGATGATCTGTTATCAATTATTCAGAGATGAGTGCAAATTAGTTTGTTGCATGCTTTTCTCCAGAGCAGCTCTGGCTGCTATCACAGCTAAGAACGGACATTGAAGGAATAAGTTTAGCACAATTTAAGTTGGTCTCAGTAAGCATCTGGTAAATGTTAATTCTATTGAATTGGGAGAGGGCTGGAAGGAGGGATGGTTTGCAGTTTGGCTTCCAAACTGATCCTTCAACTGGAAACTCTTCTCTCCAAAATGACCAATTATCATTTAATTCCCTAATCTAACTGCCTCTTCTCAGTCCTCATCCATTGCTTCTCTGCAGCATTTCCCACAGTTAACCATCCTCTTTCTACCTGGCCACTCTTTCCTTCCTGGGCTCTGAAGACACTGCTCTCTCAATTATCCTCTTACCTACTTGGCTGCTTCTTCCCAGCCTCTTTTGTTGGATCACCTTCCATTTCCTGCTACCAGCCTGTGGGATCATCCCGGGCTCTGTCCTGGGCCCTCTTCCCTCTACATTTTCTTGCTTTGGGGACCTCCTCAGCTCCCCAAGGTGCAATGATTCCCCGAGCTAGAGATCCAGCTTTAGACTTTCTCTACATCACCAATTGCCTATCAGACAGTTCAAACTGGATGTCCTAAGGGCATCTCAAACGAATTATGTCCAAAAGAGAACTCGTTCTTTTCTTCTAAACCCATCCCTTTTCAGAATTTCTTTTTTTTCTGTTGATGGTGCCACCATCCTTCCAATCATCAGAGATCTAAACTTCTAAGTCTCCTTCGACTCCTTATTCTCACTCTATACATCCAACCAGTTGCCCAGTCTTGTCATTTCTACCATTTTTTTTAAACATCTCTCACATTTGTCTCCTTTTCTCTCATTTCATGCCTGGACCTCAATCATACTCACCTATACTATTACAGTGGCTTCTTAATTAACTCTCTTGCCTTATCCCTCTCCCTTCCAATTCATCCTTCACAAGGCTGCCAAGGTGATATTTGTAAAGGACAAGTCTTGCCTTGCCACTCTCTCACTCAAAAAACTCCAGCAACCCCAAGTCTAATACAAATGGCCCCATTTGACATTTTAAACCCTTCCAGACCTGGCTTCGACCTGCCTTTCCATCTTATTCTACATTATTCCCCCTCACAAACTCTTCAGTCCAGCTAAAATGAGCTTCTGGCCGTTTCTCACACATGACACGTGTGGGAAAAGTGGACAAAGCCTCACCCCTCCCAAACGAACCTCAGACACTGTTCAGCTATTTTATCATAAGTGAGCTGAAGGACACAGCTGCAGCAGCTAGTGTCCTTCGGTGTCTCATTCTCACCTTTTATTGGAATCAAAAGACAGCTTCTGATGGTGATAGATACCGGAATCCTGGGAAAGTCCTCCTGGTCTGGTCCTGTGGGTAGATTTCTTTGTTTTAAGTGAGACCCGCCATGTTCAGATGGTAACTCCTTTATGTGTTCTCCTAGAGTTAAGAATACACATTTTCCCCAGCAAAATACTATTTTTTTTAAAAAAAAATCCATTTTATAGCCAACTTTCTTTTCTTTGTTTCATACAATGTTACTGTGAATAATGTTTAGGTTATAAACATTGCCTTAAAAATCTGTATATGAGGAGGCTCATGTTATATTCAGGGTAGATTGCTGTCCGTCTTCCAATCTGCTCTATTTAGCCAGAGCAAATGGCTGCTTGCTTCACTCTTCATAGACTCCTGATTGCTGCTATGTGACCTGACCTCAAGAATCCAGACTGAGGAGGGGTGATCTTTTGGGGTCCCTAAAAAATTCTACTACATATTTTATCCCCCAGTTCCATGCCTCTTCATAGGCTGTCCCCCATGCCTAGAATGTGGTTTCCTCCAAAACTTAGCTCAAGTACCATCTATCACATGAGATCCCTTTCAGCTGAAAGTGCCTTCTCCTAAAACATCACCCTCATGTTTATTCTATAATAACACTCACAATTAACATGTATGTAGTACTTACTATGTTCCAGGCACCATGCTAAATGCTTTACAATTATCATCTCGTTTGATCCTCACAACAACCATGGCAGGTAGGAATTATTATCCCCATTTTAAAGATAAGGACCTGGGGCAAACAGAGATCACGCAGAGCTAGCAAATGTCTGAGGCTGGATTTGAACTCAGATCTTCTTAACTTCAGGCCTAGCCTTCTATCCACAGGGCCACCCAGCTGCCTATGTATTTTGCATATACTAACATGTGCATATCATATAATATATGGCTTCTATGATTAGAAACTCATTATTGGGATAACTTCATTATCTTGTAAGATTTAATCAGCCTTGGCAGTCTATCTCATCACTACCCTTTGACTCTCTGATTGGAGGGTAAGGCCATGAACTCTAAACCTCTGTTTGAGGAGACAGTCCAGCTCAGTCATCTTCTCATTTCTCACCTGGCTACACTACCTTGGGACTTCACCATGCCCCTTCTTTTTTTTTAATTTTTATTTTTTTAATTTTTAGTTTACAACAACTCGGGTTCTACATAATTTTGAGTTCCAAATTTTATTCCCTCTCTCCGCCGCTCCCTCCCCAAAATGGCATGGAATCTGATATATCTTCCACATATAACTTTGCATTGAACTAATTTACACATTAGTCAAGTTGTGGAGAAAAATTATGACCAATGGAATGAATCATGAGAAAGAAGAAACAGAACCAAAAAGCCTCCCCAAAACAAAAACAAAAGAGAGAAAAAGAGGGGAAAGGGCGAGCATAAAGTGTGCCTCAATATGCATTCATACTTCATAGTTCTTTCTCTGGATGTAGATAGCTCTCTCCATCGTGAGTCCTTTGGAGTTGTCTTTGCACATTGTGTTGCTGAGAAGACCAAAGTCTATCAGGGTTAGTCGTCATAGAATCCATATATCTGTGGTTGTGTATAATGTTCTCCTGGTTCTGCTCTGCTCACTCAGCGTTATGTCATGTAGGTTTTTCCAGGTTGTTATGAAGTCCGTATCATCCCCATTTCTTATAACACAATAGTATTCCATTACCTTCATATACCACAGCTTTTTCAGCTGTTTCTCAATTGATGGGCATCCCTTTGATGTCCAATTCTTAGCTACTACAAAAAGAGCCGTATAAATGTTTTTGTACATATGGGTCCTTTTCCCACTTGTGTGATCTCTTTGGGATACAACCCTAGAAGTGGTATTGCTGGGTCAAAGGGTATGAACTTTTATAGCCCTTTCGGCATAGTTCCAGATTGCTCTCCAGAAAGGCTGGATCAGTTCACAACTCTACCAGCAATGTAACAATGTTCCAATTTTCTCATATCCTCTCCAGCATTTATCATTTTCCTGTTTTGTCATTTTAGCCAATCTGACAGGAGAGATGTGGTACCTAAGAGTTGTTTTGATTTGCATTTCTCTAATCAGTAGTGATTTTGAGCATTTTTTCATATGCCTACAGATATCTTTAATTTCTTCCTCTGAAAACTGCCTGTTCATATCCTTCGACTATTTCTCAATTGCGGAATGACTTGTATTCCTATGTATTTGGCTCAGTTCACTGTATATTTTAGAAATGAGGCCTTTATCAGAGACACTAGTTGTAAAGATTTTCTCCCAATTTTCTGCTTCCCTCCTAATCTTTGTTGCATTGGCTTTTTTTTGTACAAAAACATTTCAATTTAACATAATCAAAATTATCCATTTTGCATTTTGTAATGCTCTCTATCTCTTGTTGGGTTATGAATTCTTTCCTTTTCCATAAATCTGATAGGTAAACTATTCCTTGCTCTCCCAAATTGCTTATAGTATCAGCCTTTATTCCTAAATCATGGACCCATTTTGACTGTATTTTGGTATATGGTGTAAGATATTGGTCTATGCTGAGTTTCAGCCCTACCATTTTCCAATTTTCCCAGCAGTTTTTGTGAAATAGTGCATTCTTAGCCCATTCTTAGCCCAGAAGCTGGCTTCTTTCAGTTTATCAAAGAGTAGATTGCTATAGTTGTTGACTTTTCCACTGATCCACAACTCTGTTTCTTAGCCAGTACCAGGTAGTTTTGATGACTGCTGCTCTATAGTACAGTTTAATATCTGGTATGGCTAGGCCACTTTCCCTAGCATTTCTTTTCATTAATACCCTAGATATTCTAGACCTCTTGTTCTTGTGGATGAATTTTGTTATTATTTTATCCAGTTCTGTAAAATAATTTTTTGGCAGTTCAATTGGTATGGCACTGAATGGATAGATTAATTTAGGTAAAATTGTCATTTTTATTATATTAGCTCAGCCTAACCATGAGCAACTGATATTTTTCCATTTATTTAGATCTGACTTTATTCGCATGAAAACTGTTTCATAATTATGTTCTTATAGTCTCTGGGTTTGTCTTGGCAGATAGACTCCCAAATATTTTATAGTGTCTACAGTAACTTTGAATGGAATTTCTTTTTCTATCTCTTGCTGTTGGGCTTTGGTAGGAATGTATAGGAATGTCAAGGATTTATGTGGGTTTATTTTGGTTCTCTAGGATTCTCTAAGTAAATCATCATATCATCTGCAAAAAGTGATAATTTAGTTTCTTCTTTGCCTATTCTAATTCCTTCAATTTCTTTTTCTTCTCTTATTGCTACAGCTAATGTTTCTAATACCAAATTGAATAGTAGGGGTGATAATGGACATCCTTGTTTCACCCCTGATCTTATTGGGAATGCATCTAGCTTATCCCCATTACAAATAATGCTTGTTGATGGTTTTAGGTAGATGCTTTTTATAATTTTAAGGAAGGCTCCATTTATTCCTATGCTTTCTAGACCACGCCCCTTCTTTAGGTACCTCCCCTGCCCCTTTTCGGCATCCTTTTGGGTTTAGTCTTCCTCCATTAGATTGTAAGCTCCTTGAGAGCAGGGATGGTCTTTCTTTTTTTTTCCCTTGTATTTCAATCTGCAGTGCTTAGCACAGTACCTGGAACACATGTGCTTAGAAATGTGTATTGATTCTGTATGTGAGGCAGCTAGGTGACTCAGCAGATGGATCACTGGGTGTGAAGTAAGGAAGATCTGGGTTCTCAGATCTCAGACATTTAACTAGCTGTATGACCCTGGACAAGTCACTTAACCTCTGTTTAACTTAATCCACTGAAGAAGGAAATAACGAATCAGTCCTGCATTTTTTGCCAAGAAAAACCCATAATCCATACAGGGTCACAAAGAGTAAGACACAACTGAATGATGACAATAATAAGGTGATGTCTACCCTGATAATATGAATGTGAGCATTCTGAGTACAAGAACGGTTTCATTTGTGTCTTTGTCTCCCCATAAACTAATACAGTGACTGGTATGGATAGACAGTTAATTGAATGCTTGTTGATTTGATTGATCAAGACAGGAGTAGGGCTAGAAAAGGCAGGCTTGAAGGGATGAGGCACTGGCATGTGAAAGAGTGGGGGAGGTAGGTTGAGAAGCCATAAGTCAGCATTAGATGATGGGGAGGGCACCATCAGGAGAAGTAGGAAGGGGTACTCAAGAATTTTATGGCATTGCCTAAAGTCATCCTTTGGCAAGGAGAGAGAGCATCAGATGTGAAACAGCCTTCCTGGACTTGGATCCAGTGAGGAGCCAGTGAGCCAAAGGAAAGAAAGGGAAAAAAACCCTGGAGACTTGGCAAGAGAGGGTATCTAAGGATGCCCAGTGTGGTAAGGAACCAAGGTAATGTAGTAGAAACAGCACCAATCTTGGATTCAGAAACAAACTTGAAAGTTGCTTTCAAGTATCTGAAACAGGTTACACAGGCTATAATGGAAGAGTTCTGTGAAAAATTTTTCTAGCAGTCAGGACTGTCACAAAATAGAATAAACTACCTTAGGAGAATATAGGAACATAGATTTAGAGCAAAAAAGGGACTTAGAGGTCATCTAGGCCAACCCTCTCATTTTTTAATAGTATTTTTTCCAACGATATGTAAAGACAATTTTTAGCATTTATTTTAATGAAACTTTCAGTTCCAATTTTTTCTCCCTCCCTCCCCTCCCCTCTTCCTAAAACAGTAAGAAATTTAATATAGGTTATATATATGCAATCATGTAAAACATATTTTCATGTTAGTCATGGTTGTGAAAGAAGAACCAGACCAAAAGGCAAAAAAAAAAACAAGAAAAAATAAAGTGAGAATAGTATGCTTCAAGATGCATTAAGAGTCCATCGGTTCTTTCTCTGAATGCGTACAGAATTTTCTATCATGAGTCCTCTGGAATTGTCTGGGATCGTTGTATTGCTGAGAAGAGCTAAGTAATTCATAGTTGATCATCATACAATGTTGCTACTACTGTGTATAATGTTCTTGTTCTGCTCATTTCGCTCTGCATCAGTTCTTGTAAGTCTTTCCATGTTTTTCTGAAGTCAGCCTGTTCATCATTTCTTATTGCCCAATAGTATTCCATTACATTCATATCCCACAACTTGTTCAGCCATTCCTCAATTGATGGGCATCCCCTCAATTTCCAATTTTTTGCCACCACCAAAAGAGCTGCTATGAATATTTTTGTTCATGTAGCTCCTTTTCCCTTTTGTAGGTCCCTCATTTTCTAGATGAGTAAACTGAAGCCCAGAGTGATTAAATGATTTGGCCAAGTCCGTGCAGGTAGTAAATGGCAGAGCCAATATTGCAACCTAGGTCCTCTGACTCCAACTTCTGCTATTCTTTCCAGTGGTCTAGGAGGTAGTAATTCTAGAGGTCTTCAAGCAAAGGCTAGATGACCATATGTCAAGTTTGTTTCAGGACGACTTCTTTTTCAAGTACACATCATATTAGATGACCTTCCAACTCAGATTGTGATTCCATGATCTGTGATCGACCTCACTCCCCTTACTAGGCGTGTGACTATAGACAGTTAGCCACCTCTCTCAAATTCACTTGGTTTCCTTATTTGAAAAATCAGAATGAGTATTGGGCCCATGTATTTCATGGGGTTGCTGTGAGCAGAATGGAAAGAACAAAGCTGAATCCAATCCTGCCCCTCCCATTTACTAGCTTCATCAGCTTTTTACTTTTACCATCTTTGTAAGCTTTTTAGTAGATTATGAGCTCCTTGTGGGTAAAAACTATCCCTAGCATCAGGCACATAGCAAGCACTTAATAAATGTTTATTAATTGATTAATTCAATGCCCATGGGCTGTCTGAGTCTCAGTCCTTTCATCTACAGATCTGTAAAACTCTAGCACATGTCTTCCTAGACTTGGCCATGGGAACTGGTTGTAGATTGGACTAAAGGAGATGATGTATGGAAAGTGTTTTGTAACCTTAAATCACAATATAAACATTAGTTATTATCATAGATGGGAAAGTTCTTTAAGTACTACTCAAGTGGAAGTTCAGGCTGAGGAAGAATTCAATGACTATAAGTGGGAGAGTTATAGACAAAACAGCAGTGGGGTCGACGGTTCATAAGAAGTCAAGAGACAATGTCTCAGTAAAAAGGCACTGGCACTCAAGTCAAATGACCTGAAATCAAATCCTGACTTTGCCCATTCTTCACGTGTCTCATTAGTAGGGGTGAGCTGAGAATTATTTAACAACCAAATTTCTGAGAGGAAAAAAAATGTTCCGTGTGATCTAAATGGACATGAGCTGGTAAATGTTTAATAACTGACTCTGTGTAAAAAAAAAAAAATTACCTGTGTGATCTTAGCAGAAGTGTGCTAAATGTTTAACAATTGGCTCTCTGGTGGTTGGGGGGGATGTACCTGTGTCATATGAACAAGGGTGAGCTGGCAAATATTTAACAACCATCTCTCTGAAGGAAAAAAAAATGTACGTGTGACATACTGACTTCATTACTAAAATTTTCTCTGTCACTTTCTTAAGGCTAGACAATCAACAAAGCAATAAATTGAACCCTGATTTGTAGTGTTTGACAATTTCTTAGCTATAAATGCTCACGCTGAAAATTTAATAATCAGCTCTTGTGAACCTGATAGGAGTCAGCTCTAGCACACCCCCGACCCAAGTCACTTAACTGTTCTGGGCTTGTTTCCTCTCCTGTACGTAGGGGTATAGGGAGCTGAACTAGGTGACTTCTGAAGTTCCTTTCAGCTTTAAATCTATGTTGTTATAAGATCCAAGTTCAAATCTCAACAGCTATGTGAACATAGGCAAATCCCTTCACTTCTCAGGGCCTTAGTTTTCTCTGAGTAAAATGGATATGGCAGTAGTCGTGTTTCCCTTTTCATACAAAAGTTCTCTGCAGGACTCAAAAGTGCCATAACTCTTTTGCCCTTGCAGCAGCTATGGAAACATGGAAACAATGCTCAAGGTTGGCCACCATTACCCAAGGAGAAATGATTTGCTTTGCCATAAAGAAAGGAAGATCCAACCAACACTCCCCATCCTATCTCCGTCTCAAGGAGCTAGAGAACTGAACGGTCCTAAATATCTCCAGCTCATCTGTCTAAAAGGCATTGATTGTTTCCGGCAATATATTTCTAAATGGTCCTCATGAAAAACAGGGCTAGTTCATGGATATCCCTTCTACTCCACATTTTCAAAATAATTTTTATTTAGGGAAAGTTGCTAAAATATCTTCTTCTGGCATTGACCTGATCATAGGTTCTTGAAGATTGTAGGCCATGTGCAAGCCAACCATGTTAAGTTCTATCAAGTTGAAAGGGCTTCATGTGTAGACATGTGATGGAATCATATCTATTGTCATAGAACCAGCATAGATAAACTCAGAGAGGCTCCTCTTAGGTAGGCAGTAGGGTAAGGAACTTTTCTACTTTCTCACCTCTCAAAAACCAAGAGCCAAGAATCCTGCTTCTCTCTAAGCTTCACTTGCATTTACTTTTGATGCAGTTAAAAGCTGCTTTCTTAGAGGCTGATGAACTATCCCACTGGTAAACCCTGCGGAATTCTTGTTTTTCTTTATCAGCTTCTGAATTTCCTCATCATTTCATCAAATCGATCTTGATGTTTGTGAGTGTTCTGCTCTACATGAGTAAATGTGGCGCTGGATACCAGATCTCTGGAAGCTGCCCGCTCCTTTTCTGCTCTACTGTTGCTAACTATGTGTTGGCTCAGCTTTCCCTCCAAGTTAGCAACAAACTGTTCACACTAGAAGTGTTCTAATCTGTTGACATCAAGTCTTCTGGTAGTCTTGCCTTGAGGCCACAGCTTTTTTTGAATGTGAATATTTAGTTTGGAGAAGATAAGTATATGATTGGTCAAGCCAGCACATACCACCTTCATCACTCTCACATCCTATCTGTCTCTTCTTACAGTGGCATATAGTCTATTAAATGCCAATGCTGCTGCAAAGGTAGCCTTTTCAGGGCTGCTTTCCACCTTTGGTGTCCACCTGATTCACCCAACTTTCACCTGTGGCTCCAAGAAGCTGTAGCATGTGCAGTGGCCACACCCTCCTATACCATTTAGGTAGACCAGCTAAACCAGGTTGGTGAATTAGGAGGGTGCCTACCCTAAGAATGTGAGGACTTCCCCTGGTGGAATGAGCAGATGAGAACAATTTGTTCCAATGGTCACAAAGGCAGCTGAAATAGCTGCTGTAGAGTGCTTAGAGCTTAGTCAAACATCAAAGAGCTCACTGTATCTCAAAAACCATCTCCTAAATCACAGCTGGGGTTGGGAGTAAAGGGGGTCAGCAAATTAATCATTAGATAGTAAGCTCCTTGAGGACAGGGCCTATCTTTTTCCTCTTCCTGACACAAAGTAGGCACTTAATAAATGCTTGTTGATTGGTCAGTAAGCGTTTTTTTAAACCAGACAGTGTCCTTACATTGGAGCTGCAAGTGTAAAAAGTGACGGGATCCCAAAACTGTCCTGAGGACATCCAAGGTTCAGAGGAATAAGACTCTTGTTGACACCACCTTGCTACCACCAAGTAAAATTGACTTTACCCTCTGTGCTTTCCTGGAAGGCAAAGACCATCTCACCTCTTTTTCTCATCTTAGCTCCTTCCTTGCTTTGCTGTTCTCTAATAGAGAATTGGTTGCAGAGGATCCAGCCCTACTACTCCTGATTCTCCCCCCTCAGTTTGTAGCAGCACAGTGTGGCCACCCTTCAAATTGCTATTTCTGTAAAGCATGTCATTTAAAATACTTACTCAGTATGTGTGTGTCAGTCTATTAAAATCTGGCTGGCCATTCATATCTATCCAATTGTGCTTACTTGGATGGGAACTGAGGAAGTATAAAACCCCAGGATGGAAGCCAGCTTGAAGTCTTGGGGTTTTATAAACCTAAAGTTGTATTTTCTCAGTGCAAGCTACATATTTAATTGAGAGTACAGTGCATTAGAGGGAAAAGGAGAATAATTTTTCGGCCAGACCCTCCTGACACATGAGTTGATATGGAGCCCCAGGTTGCCAGTGGGCAAAGCAAGACTGAAAACACCTTCAATAGCTCTGCTGACTCAGTGGGTGACTGACAGCTCAGCCTGCCAGTGCCTCAGTGCCACTGGCTGCTTATGTACGGAAAGCACTTTGCAAACCTTAAAGCACTAGAGAAATGTCAGCTCATATTACCTCTGCCCCAGGAAATCCACTCTCAGAGAACAACTTCCATAGTGAGTTTTCTTGCATAGAAATAAATATAGGAACACACATTCCCACCCCCTCCCCCAAGTCCTCACATGTATTTGGTGTGGGTGTTTCCACTTCAGAATCACATGGTCAGGATAAATGACTTTACATACCTAGGGTCTTGTCTGCCAATGAATCAGGCTTGGCCACAGTGGTCTAATATGGAAACTGGGATTAGGCCGTTCTTTTTCCTCCTCTGGTGAGCCTCATATAATTACTGCATACATCAATTCTGCCAGAACAAGGGGCACTCGAGTTTTGTTTTGTTATGTTTTGCTTCATACAGTTTTAATGACATCCTCCGTATAAAATACACCCCTCAAAATTAAAAAATTAAAAATTTAGAGGCCGATTCTCTGACAAGAGAGGGGGTAACACCCACTGCTGGCTGAAGCATTTGTAAATAAATAGATTCTGAGATGGGTGCCCGAAAGTTAATGTGCCTAGAGCTAATTGCGCCATTACTGATATTTTGAGCCTGGGCTTGAAAATATAGGTCAGGAAGCTGAAATATTTATGAATGGGCCTCATTTAACCTCCATGAATCTTAGAGCCATGCACTGGTTAAAAATCCTCCTTAATGGAATCATAGCTCATGGGGGATGAAAAGAATTGGCCCAACTCCCCAAACTCATTTTTCCTTTTAGTTTTACATTCTACTGTTGGAGTGGGCCATGGAAGGAAGGGGGAAATAATTGCTGTCCCAGGGGAAAAAAAACAGTATTATTTCTTACAGGTCCTTTTGGCATTTGCGCTCCTCTGTTCACTTGTCTTCTTCCTTCTCCACCCAAGATCCAGCCTCTGTCATCTATCCTCTTATTTATTTGGGTTGTCAACAGTTCTGTGGCATCTCTCCAGATGACTAGGTCCTCAATCTAGTTTGATTGAATAAAACTTTGTTAAGCATTTCCTCTATGGCTGGAGCCCTAAAAACTCCCCCTTCTCTGATATCCTTCCATCTTGCCTGGATCTTGTCTCCAGGTGCTGCCCCCCCCCCCCGCCTTTTCCTTACCTAGTTATCTGCTGCTCACAGTCCTGTGCTACTTTCTCCCCTCATTCAGCCAATCTAGTTGAAATAAGTTCTGTCCACGCTGCCTATTTGTGTTACGAGCAGAATGGTAATGGGGGAATTCTGGTACTCAGATCAAGATTTAGTTGAGGCTAGGAGGGGCAGAGTGGAGTCTGCGGGGCTTCCCAGGAACTTCTTCTTTGGCAGAATGTATTACAAGACCCATGAAGTGCTCTCTATCTCTGGGAAGAACAAGGTCCAGAGAAAGATTCCTGGAGAAGTAAAGCCTTTAAGAACACGGTCATGGCTGACTCACCTAGGAATTATGTTACTCTTTCTCCTCATCTGATCTAGAGTGTACACCTCTACTCCCTGCCCCATCCCTTCCTGATCTTTATCCTGAGACTGAGGAAGGGGTCCTGTCTTCTCTCCCACTCCTTTCCCTTAAGACAGGAAGTATGCCCTTTTCTCTGCCCCCAACATTAGTGTGCTTGATGCAGAGGCCTGATTGCCTGTTTTGACTCTGGCTTTGAGACATTCTCTTCAGTGGTAAAGGAAAGCTGTTAAAATAAGACAAAAATGGAGAAGCACTTTCTTCCTATCGATCATTTTTTAAACCTTTAGTTGAATCTCTGCTCCTTTCCTAAACCATTTCCTTATTTGTTTCTCTTCTCTGATATTCTGATAACTAATTATACTTTCCTTTCTTTGTTACTTTTCTTTCAAGAGATAAATGCCTTAAAAAAAAATTCCACTAGTTCTGTGGTTCAACTTTTTAAGAACCATCGTTAATTTGTTCTCTTGCCTCTGGAATTGATTTCCCCTTGACATACTTAGAAACACACTTCTTAATCTAGCCTGTAGCTCACATTCGCACACGCTGCTCCATTTCCTGCCCTTGAACTGATTTAGATATGTGTGGTTTTCTTTCCCTTTCTCTATTTCCAGTTTGTGACATTTGTAGCTCAGATTTGGTGAGGATTTTGTTAATGAAGCCCTGAGGATCTCTACTTGTTCCTCATATTTTGTATTTCTCAGAGGAATTGTAATCCGTGGAAGCTTAATTATAGTGTCTCTTAGTATTCACCAACCAGCCTGTTCTTGACTCATAGATTCCAATACTCTGGGCTCACCGGATTGCTTTATAACTCTCAACATTTTTCCTCTTCTTCAACCACAACCTATTGAATTGTCTTCCTCTTTTTCTCTAGTCAGGTAAGTTTAGATGCCTGTTTACTAGTGGAAAATAGTGGAAAGTCCGGTATTGATTGCTGTACCCCATCCTCAACTGACCACTTTTTCTAGTAGTTGTATCAAGAATATTCTATTTAGAAAACAAATTCTCTCTAGATATATAGGTGTATTTTTTATAGAAATGTTCATTTTCTTTAACAAAAAATCCTCCTCAATCTTCTCAGTAAAATGTCTTAATGTTTTATTCCTTTCTTCTCTCCTCTTTCAAAGGTTTCTGGGAAAATCTCATATCCTTCATAAGGCCTTCGCCTATCAACTAAAGGCAGAGCTTGAATATCTATCTCCTCTTGACCCAGCTCTATTAGTACGTCACTTAACCTCACCCAAAGACTATGTGATAGAGCTCCAGGAATTGCAGACTTATGAAAAACAAACAAATCACAGAGACATAAATATTGATAATAGATGTAAACCACAAGCACTGTATCCATTTAGTAGGGAATTTTACTTTTAGGAGTGGTACCCAGATTCTGAACAGATTACCTCTAAGTACAGGGAAAATCTGTATTCAGATTGAGAGAAGTGGCCTGTGTCATTGATGATGGTCAAGTAGGTCCACGCAAAAATGTGAATTAGGCAGCTTGTCCTTGATGTCCTTTGCAATTCCTGGAGATAGAATCAGTTTCCTCTAACCTATAACCTCATTGTTTTTTCCCCCTCAGTCAGGAGCTTGCAGGCATCCCCTTTAGGTTTCTCATAGTATCATAGATTTGGAGCCAGAAGGGACTTTAGGGTCAAACCCTCTCTTTTTCACAAATGAGGAACTGGAAGCCCAGAGATGTTAAGTGACTTGTCCAGGGTCAATCCATCAATAAACATTTATTAAACACCCGCTATGTGGCAGCCACTGTGCTAAGTACTGGGGATATGAAAAGAGGAAAAAGATAGTACCTGCCCTCAAAGAGCTTACAATCTAATGGGGAAGACAATACACAAACAAATGTACACAAAGCAAACTATCTATCTATGTATGTATATACATACATACATCTATATACATATACATGATCAATTTTGTTGTTGTTCAGTCGTCTTTCAGTCATGTCTGACTTTTGTTACCCCATTTGGGGTTTTCTTGGCAGAGATACTGGAGTGGTTTGCCATTTCCTTCTCCTGCTCATTTTATAGATGAAGAAACTGAGGCAAACAACTGAGGGAGAATGACTTGCCCAGGGTCAAGCAACTATTAAGTGTCTGAGGCCAAATTTAAGCTCTAGAAGGCTGGACTGGAATTAAGAAGGATTAGGGAAGCATCACAGAGCTCATCAGTGAGGCATGATTCAAACCCAGGTCTTTCTGGAACAAGGTGGAGAGAACATTGGAGTTCAAATCCAGCCTCAGACACTTCCTAGTTGTGGGACTCTGGCCAGTCTCTTAACCTCTGCCTACCCCAATTTCTTTAATTATAAAATAGGGGTAATAATAGCACTATATCACAGGATTGTTGCAAAAATCAAATCAGATAAAATTTGTAAAGAGTTTTGCAAACCTTAAAGTGCTATAAACCACTAGCTATTATTATTATCATTCACTATACCGCACTATATCTGAGCTGCCACAACTTCTTTTATCCCCTTATTCCTTCTTTAAAAAAGTGTATTTTCAAATAAATCTGTCTCTGATGTAATCATGGATTCTTTAATTTTAAGAAATTTTCTTTTTTAAATTTTTTTTCAATTTATTTAAATGTATTTAGTATTTTAGTTTTCAGCATTGATTTCCACAAGATTTTGAGTTACAAATTTTCTTCCCATTTCTACCCTCCACCCCCGTTCCAAGATAGCATTTATTCTGATTGCCCCATTCCTAAGTCAGCCCTCCCCTCTTTCACCCCACTCCCCCCCCCCATCCCCTTTCCCATTTCTTTCTTGTAGGGCAGGATAGCTTTTAAAACTTTGAGCTCCAAATTCTCTCCCCTCTTCCCTTCCCACCCACCCTCCCCAGGAAGGCAAGCAATTCAACATAGATCACACATGTATCATTATGTAAAACACTTCCACAATGTTCATGTTGTGAAAGGCTAACTATATCTCCTTCCATCCTTTCCTGTCCCCCTTTATTCAGCTTTCTCCCTTGACCCTGTCACTTTTCAAAGGTGTTTGCTTTTGATTACCTCCTCCCCCTATCTTCCCTCCCTTCTATCA
>CM053625.1:218546264-218608513 GCA_028646595.1 Phalanger gymnotis | reverse complement strand
TTCTGGCTGTATGTTTTGCTCTTCTTTGTCACCAGAAAAGGAATCTAGAGTTTGAGTTTGAGTCTGCATTTGAGTCTGAGTTTGTTTTCACTGCTTGTTCATGTTCTCAGCCAACTACTTGACCCTTGAGCTTTTTATCAGGATATGACTGCTTGTAGAGTATAGAGTACTTTGTCCCAAGCTTTAGGGTACAGGTACTGCTGTTTTCAGAGCTACTTCTACTCCACTGTCACCCCAGGCTCTGTCCTAGCAGCTCTCCTCCTCCCCCGAGAACTGCCAACCAGGACCGCAATACAGATCCAAGCAGGGCAGAGCATGAGAATCTGCCTTTGTGCAAACAAAGCACTCCTTGCACTTCTGCTCTCATCTGCGGCTAGATTCCTCCCACAGTGTGAGCCAGGGATTTGGGAAGCATCTGATGCTGCACCACCTCCTTCACCCCCAGAGCTCTTAACTCAATCCTGCAGTTTCCTCCTAACCTGCTCCTTTGGTGTTTGTGCATTGACAAGTCTGGTAACTGCCACAGCTCACTGTTTCATGGCCCCAAGGCCTCTTCCAGCTGACTGATTCCAAGTCTGGTTTGTCCCTGCGGCAGCCCAAGCTAGTCTGCCCTCTGCTCTCAGCACCGTCCCAGCAGCCATCCAGGCTCTCCTGGGCTGGGGACCTATTTCCCTCTGCTATTTCATGAGTTCTGCAGCTCTAGAATTTGTTCAGAGCCATTTTTTATAGGTATTCGGAGAGATTTGGTAGAGAGCTTACGCAGGTCCCCAGCCGCCATCTTGGCTCCGCCCCACTAAGAAATTTTCTCCCTCTGCCTGTGAATGAAAGCAAAACCCCAGACCCTTGTAAAACCAGGGGGTTCCCTAATCCTCATATTAATGCCTTTAGGAAAGTGAGACAGTTAAACTGTCAGACTGTAAGGTTGCAGCTGCTTCCAATAACTAGGCTCTCACCTCTTGATCTACTCCACCTCCATCTGAGGACATTGTAAGTAGCAGACAATAATTCTGGAATGTGAACCTAGTATTGGGCTGGTCCTTATACTTTGTCTTTGAAGGTGAAAGTTTGCAAAGAAGGCAGCCAAGAGCTCCAACATGACTCACAGCATTAGTAGTATGGCTATAGCCAACCTCTCTCAATCTATTGCTTCTAATGTGGTATGGGGTTGGGGGTGGGGGGCAGCTAGATGGTGAAGAGGATAGAGTACCAGCCCTGCGATCAGAAAGACTCATCTTCCTGAGTTCAAATCCAGCATCAGACACTTATTGGCTGTGCGACCTTGGGCAAATCACTTAATCCTATTTGCCTCAATTTCTTCATCTATAAAACTGAAGAAGAAAATGGCAAACCACTTCAGTATCTTTGCCTAGCAAACCCCAAATGGGGTCAAGAATAGTTGGACACTACTGAAAAATGATTAAACAAAATGTATCCTGACTTGAGGAATCAGATAATAACCAAACTTGTTAGCACTGTTGAGTCCAACATAAGAATAAATTGGCCCTGAATAAGGACGTGAAAGTCTCACCTAAGTCAAGTGCTTGGATTTCAATTCTTGATGCCATTAATTTACTGAGGCCACTGGCTGTCCTTCATGCCCAGAATTCTCTCCCTCCTCATCTCTGCCTTCTCTGGCTTCCTTCTGAGTCCCAGCTAAAATCCAACCTTCTATATATCATGAGCCTTCCTCCATCCTCCTTAATGCTCCTGCCTTCCCTCTTTTTATTATCGCTGACTTGTCCTGCATGTATGGGTGTTTCTACATTGCCCCTCCCCCTCCCATTAGACTGTGAGCTCCTTGAGAGCAGGGGCTGCTTTTTGCCTTTCTTTGTATCTCTAGCACTTAGCACAGCCCTTGGCATACAGTAGGCGCTCAATAAATGCTTGTTGATTTGACTTTTCTTCTTTGCTCTCAGGTATGTTATAATAGATTAAACTGCCAGATAGCAAAGTTTCAGATTAGCAAGTTCTTTCTATGTCTTTTTTCCCCAGGTGATCCCCCAAATCCAGGTCATCTTGCCATCATTTGTTCTGCTGTTCCTTCTTGAAAAGAACATTTTCAAATGAATCAATTTCTGATGTAACCATGGATTTTTCAAGTCAACAATGTTTTTAACCTTTGCTTATGAATTCAGGCAAAACAAAACCATTGTAAAACCCAATGTGATCCCTGCCAAAAATGAAATAGAACAGACCACGGTACTAAAAAAAACTATTGCAATTTATGCCAAATGATTCTCTTCTTCTCCTCCCTCTATTGATGCATCTCAATATAAAATAATCCCATTTACCAACCAACTCAGGCAGGCTTTATTTTCCATATTGATTTCTGAATACTCTGCCTCAAATACTCTGTGTTCTAGTCAAACTGGCCCATTTACTGCTCCCTGAATTTGGTATTCCATCTCCTCCCCCTTGACCTTTGCTCATCTCCTTTTCTCTATATCCCTTTCTTCCTACCCATATGTGGACTATGTACTTCCTCCTCCAGTCCTTAGCTTCCTTTAGGGCTCATCCCAGATGCTGCTTGCTATGGAGTACCTTTCTTGACCCCTCTAGGCATCAGTTCTCTCACTCTCAAAATATCTTGCATTTACTCATTTGTGCATATGACGTATCAGTAGTAGAATGTTAGCTCACTGAGGGTTGACGCCTGTACATTTGTTTGGTTTTTTGTATCCCTGCACCTAATATAGAATTTTGCACATGCTAGGTGTTTAATAAATGCTGAATTGAACTGTCATGTTTCAAGAAAGATCAAAATGAACTTTCTAAGGCTGGGAACTTTTGCATTTTCCATAATTATTTTTGAATTCTTTGTTTTTCTCAAGGAATATAACACCAGTTTGAATGGGAATCATTTGCTACCTACCCTGGGCACGGAAGAAAAGAACTCTGACCCTCTGTCAGCATACACTCCTCACTGGCTGGATGGGAGTGAAAACTGTTTTTGTGTGTACACTCCACACTGGAGCAAGGTACAGATAGATGTTAGAAGGAAGCCAGCACCCCTAAGAAATACAGCGATTTTCAAAAAGAGCTGAAGATCTGAGATAATAAAACACGTTCAATTAGTATTAAAATGGCATCCCCTTTTCTGAACAAAAAGAACAAGCATTTGCCCATCTTTTCTATTTCTCCAGATTCCATCGGAGGGAGTTTATGTTGATAGCTCTTCGTCTGTTTATTTATTTATTTATTTTTATGATACCATAGAAGAAATACGGCCCCATCTGGAGACAGTGCACAACTTGATGCTTTTCATGGCCCTTCCAATCAGGAATAACTACAGCCGCCGAGGGAGCACTGAAAAAATGTCAATTAGCAATAAAAGTTCCACAAACAAGCATTATGTCTTCCTCTTATGGGTCCCTGAGCACAGCTCAAAATCGGGCAATCATGTCCACTGTTAAAAATGGCTGCTGGGGGCTCCAGCGCTCTCTTTCTCTATTAATAATTGTTCAGCCTCTGAGCCTAGGACTCTGCTGGGTGGAGCCCAGGCCACCAAAGGACTGACGTGTTAAAAATAACTGCCACCTCTTGTGTCAAAGTTAGAGCAGAGAAGAAACACGGCCAGTTCCCCCTATGGGCCCATCTCACGCTGGAATAAATCTCTGTGTGATGGCCGTGGGCTCGGGGTTTGTGCCTCTTATTCACCCGGAGTATGGGATTTTTCTTTTGTTGCTGTTCAGGAATGGCGATGCCTCTCCAGCTCTGAGCAGGAATTAGAGAATGATCATTCCTATCACAGTCACTTATAGTAATCTGCTGGGACCCAAAGCATTTGGCCTTTGTTTATTGACCAGCACATAGTGCCCTGGAGATGTGGCAAAAGAGATGCTCCCCTAAATGAGTGCTTGGCTAAGGGGACAGAGAAAAGGGCTGAGTGGATGTGATCAGCTATGCAGCATTAGATATTTAAGAACGGGAAAAGTGTGTGTGCGCATGTGTGTGCATGTATGTGTGTGCGCATGGGCACATATGCCTATTCCCAGGATCTGATGCTCGCATACAAGAGTTGGGGTTAGAGGGAAGATTATAGGGAGAAGAGGATTTAGGATTCTATGGCAAAGAGCTCATGTAGTAAACATTCAAGAAAGAATAGATTAATGAAAAGCAATCTGGTGGGAAAGGAGTCTTTACAGTAGACACAAAGTTTCATGAGATCCTAAATTTAGAACTGAAAAGAACCTTAAAGTTCATCTAGTTTGATCCCTTTATTTTACAGATGCACCCATCCATCCCCTATGTGGGTATCGATTGACTATTGAGGATGGTCTGTTTAATGATCTCCAAATTCTGTTCCCTCTATCAAACACCTCTAAATATCCTAATTAAAAGCAGCCTTTATTTGCTAAAAGTGTCAGCCTGGTCTATTGTACTATCCCACAGTCCCAGCAATGAGAGAGCATCATCTGAAACCTCCTTTATATTATATGAGGCACCCCCATACCCTCTTCCACTTTTGTACCTTCTGGTTTCCCCATTCTTTCTGTTATACCAACAGTGAGGCAAAACACACCCATAACAGATTCTGATTCTTTCTAGCTGGCTTGTAATTTAAGATCCATGCCCATTACTTTACCAAAACTGTCCTCTCCAAGGTCACCCATGGCCTCTTAATGGCTAGACCTTATTATCTTTTCTCAGTCTTCATTGTCCATGAACTTTCCTCACATTTGATGCTGGTCCTCTCTTACTCCTCTTAAGGACCAAAGCTCTTTCCTGGTTCTCCTCTTGCTTGTCTGAGTTGGGCAGCAGAGGTTTGGCTTCCTCTTCCTGCTCCCTAGGCAGAATTGATCCCCAAGGCTTTATTATTGTCTCCCTTTTCTCTTTCTCTCATTCTTTCCTACTGCTTCAATTATCACCTCTCTGCAGATGATTCCCAAATATATACAAGCTCCCCTGATTTCTCTTTCATTTCTTACTCCCCGCAGATGTTCATCTGTGGTGGTCTTGCCATCACTTCAAACTCAACATGTTTAAAACTGAATTTATCGTCTTTCCTCCCAAATAGGCCTCTCCTCCCAATTTCCTAATTTCAGTTGATGGCGTTTCCCAGTCAGTCGGGCTCAAAACCTGAGTCATTTTTTTAAACTTATTCTTCACCCCTCACATCCAATAAGTTGCCAAGACCTAGTAATGCTACCTTGAAAACAAAAGTTCTTAATCTTTTTTTTGTGTCATGGATCCCTTTGTCAGACTGATGAGCTTTGGGACATCTTCTCAGAATTGTTATTGCCTTTATTTATAATTGAATCAAATACTAGATTTCAACTAAGTGTTGCTGAAAATAAAGATGTAATTTTTTGCCTATCCAAGTTCTTGACCCATTGAAATCTATTCGTGGACCCCAGAGTAAGGACCCATCCTCTAGAATATATCATAAATCTGTCCCATCACGTTAGTTTAGGCTATTACCTTTCAACGTCACAATTGTAGATTCAGAGAATCAGAAATGAGAGCTGTAAGGAACCTTCGAGATTAATTTTCACTGATGAGAAAGCTGAGACCCAAAGGCAGTATGTGGATAGGATTTGAACCAAGGAACTTTGACTCCCATTCCAGAGTCTGTTCTGCTGCTATATTGATCTCCAGTCTTTTCTTCTCTCTGAGTCTTTACATAG
Source organism: Phalanger gymnotis (assembly GCA_028646595.1). Lineage (NCBI taxonomy): Eukaryota > Metazoa > Chordata > Mammalia > Diprotodontia > Phalangeridae > Phalanger > Phalanger gymnotis. Next base: position 218,602,886 of record CM053625.1, on the reverse strand, counting down.
CTACTGAGTTAATCATACTAATACACCTTTCTTAGCATGTCACTCCCCCTCCCCCAAACCTTGCGACTCCCTATTCTCAATAAGATGAAGTAGCAACTAGATTCTTTAACCTGTCATTTGGGACCCTTACAGACTGTCACTAACCTACATTTCTAGCTATTCCCTACTACTCTCTTGTGAACCCTCCCCATTCCAACCAAGCTGGGTTCCTTTTCGTTCCCTGATTTTGTGCTGTGCTACCTAACGTCAGGCACTTTTAAAGGCATCTGTCCCATGCCAATGTAATGGGAGAAATGGTCAATGAGGTTCCAGTTCTTATGCTCTTTCTGATATTAACCCATGCAGACAGTACAGCAGAACCTGCATTGGGAAATGTGGAAGAGTGTTTTTCCCTCCCTGCTTTAGAAAATATATAGGTATCCTCTAACTATTGCCTGTCAATTTACTGTGTGATGATGAGAAAGCCTTTTAATTGCCTACTAAGCTACAGCCAAATGTTTATATGAAAGGTTCAAATGGATGAAACCTCTCTTCCTTAGAGACAAGGGAGGCAAGAGCTGCTGTGGGCCTGCAGGTAGGGGAAGGACTTTGGGCCCTTCTCTCTCGCAGTGCTGCCATGTGGTCATGAAGACATAGTATCTCTTTTATCTTCTGTCACTGTTGGGTTTCATTCTTTCCTGCTGTTAGGGGAATGTGTATAGGGAGATAGAATAGACTATGTTTCAACCTTGTGAGCCTCAAAGGATTGAAAAAGGCACCAGAGTTCCAGCAGCTGGAGTTAATTGCTGAGTATGCTGACAGCCATAGCATCGGAGTCCAGGGAGGAGCTAGCTACAAGGAGCAATCCACTGAGCTAACCTATTGGTGAGTCAAGCTAACAGCTATACCATGTAAACAAGGTAGGAACTCATCTGTTGGCTATAACACACTCCACAGTGAATTGGGGGGGGGCCTCTGAGAAAGGAGAGAAGGAGCCCAGGTTGGAGGAGAAAAAAAAATTAATCGAGTCCACCGCCTCCAGGGACTGAGTCTGTATAGAAAGGGGAGAGTGCGTTCTTGGTTTCAGAAATTGTTGTACTTTGGTCCTTGCTATGCTTTCTCAGTAAATATCATTTTAAAAAGCTAATTAATGCTAATTGATTAAATGATATTGGGAGGAATATACCAAATGAAGGCTTGTGGGTAGTATTAGGAATTCCTTTCTCGAACTCCAACTCCTCAAAGTTATCCTTTGAGAATAGGAGAATAAACTTGGAGCTATGTACTACATTTGGAAAGCCCTTCTTCCTTATTTCCCTATGGCGAAATAATGGGAGCATGCAGACAAGAGACCCACAGGACGAGGAGGCATACATGTATCTGTTTTGTTGGATGGAACTTCTGAATTGATGAGATCACGGATTCGTTTGACTATTTGAACAACAACATAGCACACTGTATTCATAGCTTGCTTGTCACATGCCCATGCACTAAACTAGAAACCTCATTAGCAGATTTACCTAAACTTTGTATCTCACTGAGCATGCCACATAATTGTAGGTGCTTAATGAATAATTATTGAATTGAATTGGTATTGTCATCGTTGTTTGTCTTCAATACTCAACTCATCTGCCAATTCCTTTGTGAAACCTTCCCAGATCTCCTTCTATCACACAACACAAATTGTTAGTGTTCTATCTCTTTTCTTTTTCTTTTTGGAGAGGGGAAGGCAGGACAATTGGGGTTAAGTGACTTGCCCAAGGTCACACAGCTAGTAAGTGGGTCAAGTGTCTGAGGCCAGATTTGAACTCAAGTCCTCCTGATTCCAGGGCTGGTGCTCTACTTGCTACACCACCTAGCTGCTCCTGTTCTATCTCTTTTCAAATTACCTCGTAATTATTTGTCTGTGTTTGGATCATGTTGGGGGTCTCCACCACCCACCTCCCGCTCCTGACCGGAAGAAGGGAAGAATCTCACAGACAATGAATGAGGCGGAAGGCAAGATGGTGGCAACTCCGTTTATTGTTACAGCAAGCAGGATTTTTATGCAGTACTAGCCTTTGTATCTGGGTGCAAGCAAGCTCATGCACGATCCTCTAAGCCTATCAGGAGCCCCAGGGCTATGCATGACAGCTCATGGACAACTCATGTTGGAAAGGGGGGCATGTGCTGTTCACAGCCTGCCTTATCAGAGGAGGAGGAGCTGAGCTGGACTGTGTAGCCCCAGATAATTCCTATTTTCCACGGGACTGTCCTTGGGCCTCAGCACCCAATCTCATCAGGCTCTCAAGAGCCCCTTACAGGATCCTGTACTTTTAGTGGAATGAATAGTGGCTAGGTGATGCAGTGGATAGAGAGCCAGGCTTGGCATCAGAAAGACTCTTCATGAGTTCAAATATGGCCTCAGACTGGGCAAGTCACTTAACCCTGTTTGCCACAATTCCTCATCTATAAAATGAGCTAGAGAAGGAAATAGCAAACCACTCCAGAATCTTTGCCAAGAAAACCCCAAATAGGGTCACAAAGAGTCAGACAGAATTGAAATGACTGAACAACAACTAAAAGTCCTTGAGGGTTGGGGCAATCTAGTCCCTTTTGGTCCACCCCCTTTGCACATTATATAGCAGGTGTTTAGTAAATGTTTATTGCATTGTAATAAAGGAGAAATTGAGGTTCAAACAGGGCTATAAATATATTGGATCATTTGAGAGTATTGTATCTTGTCTGGATCATATGAGACCTAGCTGGAAGTATCTCCCTCCCAATAACTTAAATTTTTATGTTCCTTGTAATTGTTTCTGGGAGACCTCCTTAGAATAAAATGTTTTCATCTGTTTCTGGGTAGAGAAAAGGAAAATAGCTTACTTCAAATCTCAAATCCATAATCCCAGAAATGACTTCTAAGTCATTTCGCTCATCCAAGAACCCAGATATCTAGCACAAGGCAAAACCTCCTACCACTCTGGCTGTCCAAGGGGTCATTAGAAATGCTATGGACAAGAGTTACTGCCCTAGATGGAGAGTTGGAAGGGTAACTCTAAATCCAGCTTCGCTCTTCTCAATTGCTGTGTGAGATTGGACAAGTCACTTTAACTCTGTCTTCAAGCCTTGCTGAAACACTGGTATGAGTTGTGGGAAGGTAGAAACAACAGCTACCCCATAAGTAAGTGCCACTGAAGTTACGGCAACTACAAAATATGTTTTGTTCAGAGATTGAAAGAGTCTTAATGACCTTGGAAATGGGAATTATGGAAAGAACCCAGGGCTCATAGTCAGGACACCTGGAATGTAGTTCCAATTCCATCACTAACTCACTGTGTGACCTCAGACAAATGACTCTATCTCTGTGTGTCATCACTTCCTCTTCTGTAAAATGAGGATGTTGGACTGGCTCAGAGGTATCAAATTCATGGCCTATGGGACTCCAGAGTGAGCATAAACCAGATTAAAATGTCATTGGGAAATGTTTAGCAAAATAAGTAAAAATATAATACAACCTAGTGTTAATTTGATGTTTTTTCAGTCCAAATGCAGCCTGTCTGAGTTTGATGGCCTCTGGGGTCTCTTTCAGCTCCAGAGCTATGATACTATGACTAGATTATCTTGAAGTTCTTGTCCAGTTCTAAGATTTCATGATTCTGTGATGTTAAGTCAACCTGGCACCTTGGATGGTGTCCAAAGGCTGAAGGAAATGTGTTGCCCTTGAGAGGACTGGAAAGGAGGATGATTCACAGGGCTGGTAGATAGCCTGGTGGCTGTTGGAGGGGGGAACATAAAGCCCAAAATAGCCAACCCGCAAATTTGCTACCCAATATACTATACTATGTACTATAAGCATCTTTGGAGTTACTCCCTTGGCTTAAGATTTTTTTGACAAAAGACCCTCTTGTAATAGACCTGCTACCTGAGAGGCATAGCCCATCATCCCATTAGCTCCCCTTAATTCTATAACTCATTAGCATGAATTAGTACAAGGATTCTCTACCAAAGATAAGGTTATAGGCTTATTGTAAGGCTTAAATGAGGCAACATATATAAAGTGCTTTGCAAACCATAAAGTGCTATAAAAATGTCACACATGTTCTTTGTTTGGATCTGTGATTTCATTGGCATAAGGAACTCCAAGTGAAGAGACTCTCCTCTCATTGAAAGCAGATTAAATACCTGCTTTATAACTCCTAGTCTTAGAGAGTTGCCTGGGTCACTGAGATGATAAATGACTGACCCAGGGTCACATAGCTGGTATATATCAGAGGCAGGACTAACCACGATGCCATTTTTGTTGTTCAGTCATTTCAGTCATGTCTGACTTTTCACTGACCCTATTGGGATTTTCTTGACAAAGTTACAGGAGTGGTTTGCCATTTCCTTCTCCAGCCCATTTTTACAGTCGAAGAAACTGAAGGAAATAGGATTAAATGACTTATCCAGGATCACACAGCTAGTCTGAGGTCAAATTTGAACTCAGGTCTTCCTGACTCCAGGCCTGGTGCTCTATCCACTGTGCCACTTAGCTGTCCCCACAATGCCATACTGACTTTCATAACTGTCACCATCATCATTGACATCAGAATTATCATACAGGATCCAGAACAGGTAAACTTTATTGAGGAGAGACGAGGTAGACGGATTTTGATGGAGGTGTCCTAGAGGAAAGCCCAGAATTCCAGTTTGGGGAGAGACCAAAAGCCTGCCTGGAAGGGGAGAAGTGATGACATTATAAGTTTGTTCATGCCTCCTTTTGATCTCTCAGTGAGCCCATTCTGGATGGAGAATGTGCCTATGAGGAATTCAGCTGTTTCACCTCCATCCAAATAACAGAGTGGCCAACTGAATGAGTAGTACCAAGGACAGGGCCATGCATCTAAATGGACACCAAAGAAATGTGAATTGGCTGATTGGTGGATTGACCACGTGACTGACTAATAAACTGAATGTTTGATAGGAACTATAAGAAGCCCAGCTCAGAGGAGCTACTGATTTTCCTTCTCATATTTCTGTTTGCTTTCCTCCGTGTCTAAGTGATTAACTGAAAATTCCACCGATATCTGTCGCACTTGACTTTGTTCATGCTGTGGAGTTGAACCAGAGTCAATTTGGTATAGAAGACAGAATCCTTAATTGGGAGTTAGGAAGCCTGAAACCTAGTACTAACTTGAACCCTAACTAGGTTAATACCTCTAGGCAAGTCATTTGACATCCCTAGTCCTTAGGTCCCTTGTTTTTAAAAAGAGGAGTTTGCCCTGGATGAACTAGAATTCAATAATAAAGCCAATTCAGTGAATATTTATTGTGTCTGCTCTGTCTTTTTTTTTCTGGAGGGGGGAGGTGAAGCAATTGGGGTTAAGTGACTTGCCCGAGGTCACACAGCTAGTAAGGGTCAAGTGTCTTAGGCCAGATTTGAACTCAGGTCCTCCTGACTCCAGGGCCGGTGCTCTTATTCACTACACCACCTAGCTGCCCCTGTGTCTGCTCTGTGAAAGGCACTGCCTGCATGAAAAGCTAGGGATACAAAGATAAAAATTAAGGTGCCTGCCTTCGAGCAGCTCACATTCACCTGAGTATAGGTGGATCCACACAAACAGGTATAATGCTAAAGAGGGAGTGAAGAGGGAAAAAAAGAAAGATCCGAGAAAGCGCTCTAAGAATATTTGATCAGGTAGAAAGTGGGAAGAATTAGACAGGATGGGGAAGGCTTCATGGAGAAGATGGTACCTGAGTCAGGACACATAGTATAGTGGAAAGATCTTGAGTTTGGAATCAGTGTTCAAACTCCAACTCTGCCGCTTAATATCTATATCACCTTGGGCAAGTCACTTAATCTCTTTAGGCCTCAATTTTTTTCTACCTATAAAATGATGGGTTTGGACTAGATGATGACCAGCTTCTCTTCTAATTCTGTATCTATGATCTTATGACAAGGATAGGAATCTGAAAGGTGGAGACAGGAAGACAATCCCTTCCAGGCATGATGAAAGCTGTAAGATCTCTGGTAGCTGCAAACCTAGTTCTGTGTGTTTTGACCAGCTAGGTGGTATAGTGAATGTCCCACTGGCCCTGGAGTCAGCAAGACCTGAATTCAAGTCTAACCTCAGAAACTTACTAGCTGTGTGACCCTGGGCAAATCCCTTAACCTTTGTCTGCCCCACTTCCTTCCTTCGTAAAATGAGGATAATAAATGTACCTTTTCCCCAGAATGTTGCTAGGAAGAAATGAAACTTTGTATTATTACAAGCAGTACTTGTAAAGCACTTTGCAAACCTTAAAATGCTATTAAATGCTAGCTATTAATATTGTTTAAAAGGTTCCTGAGTGATTCTGACCTCTCCCCTGCCCCCACCAAGCCCCAGTCTCAAATGCCAGAGAATTATTGATTAGTATGTTTAGTCTTGCTACATTGATACAAATAATTGATTTTTTAAAAATTAATTTATTGTTAGAGCCCTGGGCAAGTATTCTCTTACCAAGCCTGCATCCTTGGTCCCAGAGGATGAATTGACCAGTTGTGGCCTTTACTATCTGAAGGATTATTTCCATCTGGACAAACTGAACCTACCCATCAGCCTTAAGAATTTATCAATACGTCCCATATCTGGCTCAGAAAGATTCTTGGGTTAAAGTAGATGAAACTTATAGGAGACAGACATTCCTTATTCTTAAGGGGAATTCCTTACTTATTCCTCAGTTCCTTCATTGGTACCACATTGGTAGTGATTCCTAGATTCGTGGCCATAGCACATAACTGGGTTATACTCTCAGATTTGAAAGCAGATACAAACAGAGAGAGAGAGACAGAGAGAGAGAGAGAGAGAGAGAGAGAGAGAGAGAGAGAGAGAGAAAGAGAGAGAGAGAGAGAGACAGAGAGACAGAGAGACAGACAGACAGAGACAGAGACAGAGACAGAAACAGAGAGACAGAGACAGAGAGAGACACAGACAGAGAGAGAGAGTTAGAAACAGAGACAGACAGAAACACAGGGACACACAGAGAGAGAGACTGAGAGAGGGAGACAGACAGACAGACAGACAGAAACACAGGGGAACACAGGGAGACAGAGACTGAGAGACACACACACAAAGACAGACAGAGAGACAGAAATACAGAAACAGAGAGACACAGAGACATAGACAGAGAGACACAGAGACAGAGAGACACTGAAAGACAGAGATAAAGAGACAGAGAGATAGACAGAGAAAGACAGAGAGAGACATAGAGAGACAGAGATATAGACACAGAGAAACAAGACCTGGGAGGCCAGACAGAGAGAAGCTGGGCACACACAGGACATCTGAGGTGCCATAGAGCTCCCCCAGGGAATCATGTTTTCCAAGGAGCTATATAGCTCTCAGAATACTAGTGGCTTTCTGGTGAATAGTTCATGGGCTAAGGAGGGTGTGAGCCAGCAGCAATGAGGCAGCAGTGTAAAGCAGCCACGAAGTTCCTGGACCACGTGGATTTTCTGAAGTAAGCTGTAGCCTGAGTTGAGGATCAGCAAGGGGTAGAGCTGCAATGTCCAACAGAGCATGTGGGCAAGGTGAGGCATTCACAGTTTATCAAGTATGTAGCCTCACTTGTTAAGGAGATGTCCTCAAGACCAGAACAGTGACAGGGCCGCTGCCTGGACGTAACCTCCCTACACTTACTTCGCATACTGTACTCCATGCTAACCGTACCATAAGCACTCCTCTGAACTTGGCGTTCTGTATCTTGTTGCTGCTCATTTCCAGAAGTCATCCTCTAGACTTAGATGCGTTCCCTTCTCAGCTCAGATCAAGTGTCATGTCCTCCGGGAAGCCTTGTCTGATACCCCTATTTGTCAGTATTTTTAATCCCTTCTCAAATAATCTTGTATTTACCTATACGTCTACATGCTGTATATCCCCAACTTGAATTCCTTGAATAGAGCAATGAATGTAGTCTTTCCCCACAGCTCCAGCCCTAATCCTTCCTTCTCCCTATGTGGCACCCCTTCTTCTTTTCCCCATCAATCACTTCTTTTCTCCTAGCCTCTTAAATCCAAATCCCTCTCCTGGCTTGCTTTAGGCATGTCATCTCTGTAGCTTCTGATAGACGTTTCCCTGGCTCTGAACACCTTCCCTTAAGGTTCATAGCAAGCCAGAGTCATAACTAGGGTGGGATGACTTTGACTTTTCTCAGAGAATCTGTTTTAGAGAGTAAGGAGAGCTTTTAGAGTCATTCAGCAGGAGAGAAACAATAGAGTTTGGCATTTCATTAGTTAAAATAGGAAGGAACCCAAAGGGAAGGCTGAGATGAGCTCTTCTTTTGACCCTGCCCTATTCCTCTGGGTTGGGCCTCTCTAGCAATAGCCTAACAGTGGCAAGCCAGTGTCCCTGCCTCCCCACCCACTTGTGCAGCTTGCCCCAGATGTTATTGTGGTACCTGCCCCAGGCACAAAAAGCCCTAGTTGCATCCCTGCAGATTATAGTTATGCTATTCAAGGTTGCACATTCTTCACCTCCCATCTCCAGCTGCATCATACCACAAATTGAGAAATGTATGTGTTCCATTTATGAGTATGAGAAACTTAAGGAAGCATTCCACTGGAGGCTCCCTCCTGACAGGCAGATAGAGAATGGGAAAATTTTCCTTGGGAATCAAAGGGAATAACTGCAAGCAGTGGGGGTGAGGATTGTCCTGAGTCTCAAGGCACAACTAGTGTCTCAACCTAACAAAGGGCTGGCACCTACTGCCTTTTAGCTTCTGCTTCATCTTCTGCTCCCTGGACCCCCATTCCCTTTCAGAAAAGCTGACCAACCAGAAAGCAGTTCTCTGAGGGTTAAGACATTTGTGACAAGTAATTTAATACTTTCTTTCTGTTGGGTTGGATAGCAATGGTATTGACTCATTTCTCTAGCAGAGACATGGCAAGTTTAGCCTGTCTAAATGAAATCTCTTCAGCATCATTGGTTTGAGTAGCATATTCATTTTTCCTCTAGATGCTCTGTACTGCTGGGTTTTTTATGCCTTTTTTTTCTTCCAGGGTGCAAAGAGAAGCAGGAACTTCCTTCAGCAGAAGCACTGATGACCTTTTCCTATCATGCAGTATTATCATAAGGCATATGGTTTAATACAGCTGAAAAAATAAGGGTGGGGAGGAGAGTAATATATCTTGCCTGAATTAGCACCAGACTGGAGAGAGCACTGAGGTAGAAATCCTCCATCCTTGTAACACTTTGGACTCACTGAGGCAGTCTAAATCCTATAATCTTCATTGATTATCTCTTTCAGCATGCCTCCTGGGAAATCTGGGGGAAAGCAAATTGAAATGAGGATTTGATTTCCATTCTGGGGTGGAAGGGGCCCCTTTTAGATTAATTTCAGGGATGGCCACTGCTAACAGAAGATGATGATTTGGACCAATGTGGAGGAGGGTTGTTCCCTGGTATTGTGGCAAAGATGGCCAGCATAATAGGTAGCTTTGGAATGGAGCACACTCAGTCTTTTAACCAGGGATTAGACCCAGGAGGGAGGCTTTTCCTACTCCCTTGTGGTGCACTTTGAAATGGCCAGTAATTAAGGGAGATTAATTAAATAAAGCCCAGGGGCTATTGTTCCTCCCGGGTGTCCTGGGTTCCCCAAGGAAAGCAGGAGGTTGCACTCAGTGGTTTCTCAAGCAGAAGGCCTTTGGGGGGCAGGACCTTCGCATAAAAGAAAAAGAAGCTCTTTTGTAACATGTGGGTAATTCTGAGGGGACCTTCATTCCAGGCCGATAGAGGGGGAAGATTAGCCCAGTAAAACTTAAAAAGAACAAGGGGTTATTTATTGAGCCTTGTGGGTTTGGAGCCTGCGAGTGGTGCTGGAAGCACAAATTTCCTAACACAACCGACTTGTTGAGTCATGATCCTCTCTTTTGGCCAAACTCTCCCTTTGAAATTTTCTCCCAGAAGACCCGTGAATAGTAATTAGCAACTCAGGATTTTGAACCAGAAGGGACCTTTGAGATTACTTAGTCCAGTCTCCTCATTGTACAAACGGGGAAAATGAGGACCAGCAACATTGAATGACTAGGCTGAAGTCATAGAATCTAGAGCTGGAAGGGACCTCAAATTGTGTTTTTTGGTATTTGTTTGTTTTCCTTCTTAAGCCGGTCCTTTTCTCTGCCATCATCTTGATAAATGTCTAACCTTGGGGTTTCATCACCTAACTGACCTCTCTGAAAAATGTTGGTGTAAAACTTATGAAGAGAATTGGATAACAGCAATAGCTGACATTTCTATAGGGCATTAAGGTTTACTTAGTGCTTTACCTACAATTTCCCACTTACCCGATGCTCACAACAACCCTGTGAGGTAGATGTTCCCATTTTACAGATGGGGAAGTTAAGTCATCAAAGAAGAGATGATACAATATTCTGGATAAACATCAGGTTTTGGGCTAAGGAGTCTGAAGCCTGATGCTGTCAAAGAAGAGTTGATCATCCAAGGCACAGGTAACATGAAGTGTAACCCTCTTCCAAATAACCATCTCATCAGCACTTCTCATCAGAGAGAGGAAAGGAGCATTGCCTGAAGCATTCTCAGGATGAGGCCAATCAGTACCCGTAAAGGCACTACTCACTGGCTGAACAGAATCACTGCAAAGAAGAGGTCATCAAAAGAAACTCAGAATGGATGAATCTTTTTTAAAAAATATTTTTATTGATATCTACTTTTACATCATTTGTTTCCCAAGGCATCGCTCTCTACTCCTTCCCAGAATGACCATTCCTTAAAGCAAAGAATAATGAAAGAGAAAAAAGCGAACAAAACTAACCAATCCATTGAAAAAATATGATCTAATATATAATGTTCCACACCATAGTCTCCTATTTCTGCAAAGAAGGGACGGTGGTGGTGGTGGTGATGGGAGAGATGAAGGTGCCTTGTTCTGTCTTCTTTGGAGCCAAGGGTGATCATAATAATTTTCCAACATTTGACTTTGACTGGAACAATCAATCGTACTATATTTCTGGGTATATTATCCTTTGCAGGAGTGTTCCTCCACTTAACTCTCAGCCATTGATGGAGTTGCGCTGACTCCTAGGATCTCAGATGGTGTACTTTAAATATAGACTTTTTTAGCTCTATATGGCTTTAAATATGGACCAAAGTATGGCCCAAAGAGCAACTTAGCTACATTGCTAAAGGCTTATTGCAATTTTGGCTGTAGGGGAGTAAATATTTTAGCCACAGCAAGTTCTAAAGATTGTCTCTTAATGTAGAATGGGGCTGTAATTGGCAATGGTAGAAGGGGTAGCTGGTACATGATGAAATAGGTGGCACAGTGGAAAGAAGGTTGTACTTGGAGCCAGGAAATCCTGATTTTGAATCCATTGTCAGACACTTCCTAGCTATGAAACTCTGGGCAAGTCACTTAACCTCTCTCTCTACCTCAGTGTCCTCATCTGTAAAATGAAGATAATAATAGCACCTACTTTTCAGAGCTGTGAGAATCAAATGAGATAACATATAAATCACTTTGCAAACTTTAAAATGCTGTATAAATGTATCCTCATCCTCATCTTTATCTGTAAGGTGATTCTTTACTCTATTGTAATCCATATTCTCCTTGTGCACCTCAATTTTGAGAGATAGTTTCCACTATCCTTCTTGTTTCTTTACCCCCTTTGTCAATTTAGACTCTATCTACGATTCCTAATGATAACAGGGTTCTGGGGAGACACATATTAGTTCTCCATATTAGAATGTAAACAGTTTATGCCCTCTTATTCCTTTATGATTATTTGCTCATGTTACCTTTCCTTGTTTCTCTTGTTGCCTGTGTTTGAACTTCAAAGTTTAGTTTGTGTGTCTGGTCTTCTCATCAGGGAGGCTTGGATATTCTCTATTTCATTAAAAATCCTTTTTTCTTTTTTTTGCCCCATAAGATTATACTCAGATTTTCTGGGTAAATTAATCTTGGTTACAACTCTATATCCATTGCCTTCTGGAATATTTAATTCCAAAGTTCTCTGCTTCTTTATAGTGATGGTTGCTAAATTATGTATGATCTTAACAGTGGCTCTTTGGTACTTGGATTCTTTCTTTCTGGATGCTTGTAATATTTGCTTTTTGTTTTTGTTTTTGACACGGAAGCTCTGGAGTTTGGGTAAAATGTTTCTGGAAGATTTTATTTGGGGATTCTGATAGATTCTATTTTGACTTTGCCCCCATATTCTGAGAGATCTGGTCAGTTTTCTTTTAACATTTCTTGAAATATGATGTCTAGGGTTTTGGTTTTGGGGGTTGGGTTTTTGTTTTTGCTTATGGCTTATAGATAGACCATTTATTCTTAAATTATCTATCCTTAATCTGCTTTCCAGGGCAGTTGTTTTTCCTATTAGATATTCTCCATTTTCTGTTTTTTGGTTTTTAAAATTTGTTTTTATTTTCTTATGGACTTATTGGCTTTTCTGTGGCCCATTCTAATTTCCAGGGAGTTTGTTGCTTGGGCAAGGTTTTTTTTAATCTCTTTTATCTTTCCCCTTTCTTCCATGGATAGTCTTTTTCCAATTTTTCCTCTAGCATTGTCATTTCCTTTATAAAAATAGTTTTAAAATTCTTGCTTCATCTTGTTCAGGAATTCTAGTTGTACTAGTATCCAAGTTGTTTTTTCTTTGAGATTTTGCTTATAGATGTTTTGGAATAATCCTCTTCTTTTGGGTTTGTGTCTTGAACACCCCTATCATCATGTCTGCAGACCTCTCTTTTTTTCTCTATGCAAACCTGGGCTAGAAAAATGACTCACTGATTTTTTCTTAGATTTCCCAGTCGAGTCTCTGGTACACTTTCTAGATCAGTCTGGGGGAAATTGTGGGGTACAACTTGATGGTACTTTATCTGTTCTTCTATCATCTTGGTTCTGATTCTCAGGGAAAACCTTCATAACAAAAAAGGATGGCCATGACTAAGGGTGGTTTAGTTAATATATCAGGGGTGCTGGGGCATTGTGGTATTACAGATCCCTTAGAGTTGGGTTTTCTCACATCAAGTCTGTCTTTAATGGTTGCTGGGAGGATCAGTTAAATTTTCTAATAATATACATATCCTCAGAGGGCAAGCATTCCTGAGAGAAGATAAAGACTATCTGAGAAAGGGATGAGATGGGGCTTTTGTCAGTGGGCTCTTGGGTTTATAACCTCCCTCAGGATCACTCTCATATATCAAAGTCCCTCTTAGAAATGGCTGGTTGGTTGTTGTCCTTCCTTCTTGAAGAGGACCAAAATGATATCACTATGCTAGAGTCAAGTTACAGTGTAATCTGACTATAGCTGATCAGACCAATATGAGCTTGGAATGCTTTACCACAGGGTGGGCACAAATAATCTGCGTGAACATTTGGAGTGGATTCTCTAAATCTACGCATCTTGCATTTCCTTTGAATTGTTTCAATTTCTGCGTTGCTCACAGAGCACAACACCTTTTCTGATGTGGGCATGCCATGCCGAGCGTTCCTGTGCCAATGTCTCCCATGTCACAAAATTAATTCTAAAGTTCTTAAAAGAAAGCTTGAGAGTGTCCTTTTATCACTTTTTCTGACTACCGTGTGACTGCTTGCCTCGTGTGAGTTCTCCATAAAACAGTCTTTTTGGCAAGCTTACATTTTGCATTTGAACAACATGGCCAGCCCATCCGAGTTGTGCTCTCTGAGGTACAGTTTGAATGCTTGGCAGTTTAGTTTGAGAAAGGACCTCAGTGTCTGGTACCTTATCCTGCCAGGTGATCTTCAGAATCTTCCTAAGACAATTCAAATGGAAGCAATTCAGTTTCCTGGCATGGTGCTGATAGACTGTCCAGATTTCACAGGCATACAACAACGAGGTCAGCACAACGGTTCTGCAGACCTTCAGTCTGGTAGCCAGTCTAATGCCTCTTCTCTCCCATACTTTCCTTCAGGGACCTCCCAAATATTCAGCTAGCTCTGGCCATGCCTGCATCAACCTCATTATCAATGTGTATATCCCTGGAAAGTACACTACCAAGATAAGTGAACTTATCCATAGTATTCACAGCATTCAAAATTTCTCCATTTGCTGTAACTTATGATTCCACATATAGACAGTGTAGTGGTGGCTGATGGAGCACCTTTGTTTTCTTGGTATTAATTGTTAGGCCAAAATAAGCACAAGCAGCAGAGAATGGATCCATACTTTGCTGCATCTCAGCTTCAGAGGCTGCACTGAGTGCCCAACCATCTGCACCAAATCATCTGGTGCAGAAAATCATGCACCAAAACTCCCTTCATTTTGGTCTTGGCTTGTAGCCTTTTCAAATTGAAGAATTTACCACCATTGCGGTAACTGGCCTTGATGCCATACGAAGAATGAGAGCAAGCACACAGCCTTGTTTCACTCCATAGGTGACTGGGAAAGCAGGGGAGCATTGTCCATTATCCAGAACCTGGGCAAGTATGCCATCATGAAACTGACGTACAATTCTGATGAACTTCTCTTGGCAACCAAATTTTGACATAATTTTCCGTAAGCCCACACGACTGACAGTATCAAAGGCCTTGGTCAGATCTATGAATGTTATATACAGACATCTGTTCTGCTCCTGGCATTCTTCCTGGAGTTGTTGGGCAGCAAACACCATATCAATCATTCCTTGGCACTGGATGAGTAGGATGTAAGATCCTTGAAGGCAGGCTTCTGGTTTTCTCCTATTATCCCCTGTAGCTAGCATGTAATGAGAAAAGTTAGATGGCCCCCAAGGTTTCTTCCAGTTCTGCATCTATGTTCCTACATTTGTAAGAGCTTAATAAGTGCTTTTTGGATAGGATGTGGGTGGGTGACCATTGCATTTCCCTAGTCACTCTCTGAAATTTTGGGTTGCTTATATCAGAAATGCTAGTGTTCTTATGTTGCTAAGAAATGAGAAGGGGAAAAAATACCTTTTAGTCAAATGGATTCTGATACTTGGATAAGTATTGTAGTAGATTCTTTTCCTCATTAAAAAATGCTTTCTTCCTTTTTGGGTAACTTTGATGTAGACTTTCCATTAAGCTAATTGATAGCTTAATAATTAATAATAGTAATAATAATAATAGCTAGCATTTATATATTGCTTTAAGGTTCATGAGCGCTTTACAAATATTATCTAATTTAATTCCTGTAAATTAGGCGCTATCATTATCCCCATTTTACAAATGAGGAAACTTGGGGTGAGAGGTTTAATAGTTTGTCAAAGGACACACAACTAGTGTGAAAGGCAAAATTTGAACTCAAGTCTTCCTAACTCAAAGCTCAACATTCTTATCTCCTAGGCCACTTAGCTGTCCCAAGATTTAATGAGTCCTTCTGTCTTTCTACGAGGATTCCTGAAGAGGCCATGATTTTTCAATATTCCTCATGTATTCAGCGTGTTCTTTGTGCCAAAGAGACTCCTAGAATCTTGAGCTTAGGAGGGACCTCCAAGGCCAACTGATCTCTGACAGGCCATCAAATACAGAGATGTGCTGGAATCAGCTCAAACCTGCTTGAGGAAAGCCCATTATTAAATTTTCAGTGTTAACATTTATACCTCAGGAATCTACAAGTTACCAATCAGGGCTTGATTTATCGTTTCATTGGTTGTTTAGACTCAAGAAAGTGATGGAAAAATGTTAATAATGTAGATTAAATTTTAAAGTGTGAATTGCATACATTGTTACCTTGAAAGAGAATCTGTTTTAAATATTTACTAGCAAACCTCTGGTCAGATAAGTGTTCATTCAACATCAAGGAAGGAGAATTCTGCTGCCTCTGGCAGAAGAGTGCCTTCTGCCACTCTACTTTGGAACAGCCTTAATTGTTAGGAAGTTTTTCTCACCATGAAGCTGAAATCTGCCTCTCTGCAATCTGCAAGATATTAAAAGTCACAGTAGCTGCTCCACAGCATCTAGACTATGAGTTAGTTATATCCCAGTTAAGTTGTGCTTTATCTCTACTCCAGGATTAATCCAGAGAGTGTTTGACTGAATATGAATCTTATATGGGTTGTATTATCCTTAGCAGAGATTAAAACTCCCTGCTGAACCCTTTGATCTAGCAATAACATTGCTAGGTCTATATCCCAAAGACATCCAAGCAAGGGAAAAGCACATATTGAACAAAAATATTTATAGCAGTTCTTTTTGGGGTGGCTAAGAATTGGAAATTAAAGGGATGCCCATCAATTGGGGAATGGCTAAACAAGCTGTGGTATATGAAGGTAATGGAATATTATTGTGCTATAAGAAATGACAAGCAGGATGATTTCAGAAAAACCTGGAAAGATTTCTAAGAACTGATGCATAGTGAAGTGAACAGAACCAGGAGAACGTTGTACACAGTAACAGCAATATAGTTCAATGAAGAACTGTGAACGACTTAGCTATTTTTAGCAATACAATGATCGAAGACCATCCCAAAGGACTAATGATGAAGCACACTATCCACCTCCAGAGAAAGAACTGATATTGATTGAATACAGACTGAAGCATGCTATTTTTCACTTTCTTTCATTTTTTTTCCTTTTATTTAAATGATCTTGTACAAAATGACTAATATGGAAATGTTTTACATAATTACATGTGTCCAGCCTATAGCTGATGGCTTAGCATCTCAGGGAGAGGGGAGGAGAGAGAGAGATGGAAGGATAGAATTTGGAACTCAAAACTTTAAATAAAAATGTTAAAAAGGGTGGGGGGAGAGAGAAAATCTGGAACTCAAAATCATGTGGAACTGAGTGTTGCAAACTAAAAATAAAAAATCCTAATTAAAAAAAAAATCAAACTCCCTGCTGAGTGAAGAGAGGCTGCAAGCTAAGCTATCAGCAATTCCATGGGCCTAATTTTCCGTACTTCCTCTGCCTAGAAATGGTGGTGGATATAGGGAGCTTGACACAACATGGTAAACTTTGAGGGCTAAGGGTACTCTTTACTGCGCCTCAATGACTGACCCTCAGTTACCCCAACTTTATGACACAGGAAGGGCAGGTAGTATTAACAAGGGGGATGGAATAATTACTTTTTTAAAAATTTGAATTTATTTATTCACTTTTGGTTTACAACATTCAATTCCACAAACTTTTGAGTTCCAAATTTTTCTCCCCTTCCCTCCCTGCCCCCATCTCCAAGACAGCATGCAATCAGATACAGGCTCTACATAGACATTCACATTAAACATATTTTCACATTAGTCATGTTGCAAAGAAGAACTACAACCAATGGAATGAACCATGAGAAAGAAGAAACAAAACAAAACAAAAGAGAGAGAGCAAATGGTATGCTCCAATCTGCATTCAGACTCCATAGTTCTTTCTCTGGATATGTATAGCATTTTCCATCATGAGCCTTTTGGAGCTGTCTTAGAACCTTGCATTGCTGAGAAGAGCCAAGTCTAACAAAGCTAGTCATCACACCATGTGGCTGTAACCATGTACAATGTTCTCCTGGTTCTGCTCCTCTCACTCAGCATCAGTTCATATAAGTCTTTCCAGGTTTTTCTGAAGTCCTCCTGTTCATCATTTCTTAGAGCACAATAGAGAATAATTACTTTACCTACGACATACAATGTATCCAAGAATCAAATAAGGGAGTACTTTCAAGCACATAGTCAGCTAGGTGGTACAGTGGATAGACTGCTGGGCCTGGAGTCAGGAAGACTCATCTTTCTGAGTTCACATGTGACCTCAGACAATTACTAGCTGCGTGACCCTGGGCGAGTCATATAACCCTGTTTGCATCAGGTTCTTCATCTATAAAATGAACTGGAGAAGGAAATGTCAAACCAGTCCAGTATCTTCGCCAAGAAAACTCCAAATGGGGTTACAGAGAATTGGACACAGCTGAAAGACAGCTGAACAAAAACACATTCAAGATTGAGGTATAGAAAAAAGACAAAGAGATAGATGACTATGGAATAAGGTGCAGGGGAGAGAAGGGAAAATAAAGTATAAAAAGCGTATTCTTACTTTTGCCTCCATTGACTAGCCCACTCAGTCTTTGTACTCTGACATTCTCTTCCTAACACTTTACTGAAACTACTCTCACACAGAATCCCAGAATTACAGAGTTGGCAGGAACCTCAGTGGCCATCTATTCTAACCAATGCCTAAAAGGAATCCCCTAGGCAACAGGCAAGTGTTCATTCAGCATTTGCTCCAAGAGCTCCAATGAGGGAGAACTCATTACCTCCAAAGGTAAGCTTGGATAATTCCGATTGTTGCATACGTAAATAACGCATTTTTTAAGCACTTACTGTGTGCCAGGTACTATTAAATCACCAAGTGCTGGGGGTATAAATATAAAGAAAACAGTCCCTGCCCTAAAGGAGCATGTATTTTAATATATTACAGGGAACTGGGAAAGATGAGAGTGATGGCTGGACTGTGGGCGTAATGGAGTGCAGACTGCTACGAAGTGGTGCCAAGGCCTGGTTCTGGGCAAGATAGGGCTATAGTTCACCTAACAGAGCCAAGGCACCTGGAGATGAGTCCAATTGTTAGGACATTTTTCCTTAAGGCAAATTTAAATTTGCTTCTGAAACTTTCACGCTTAACTCTGACCTCTGGGGCCCTGAATAAGACAGGCTTAATCCTGTCAAACAATTGTTTGTGTTTTGGCCAAAAACCCTGAGGGTCTTCCTCTCCCTGATCTAATTTTTTTTTTAAAAAAAAGGCCATTCTTTGCCTCATTTTTGAAAGCCTTAATAACTGTACCTGAGGTGCTGCCTCAGTCAAACTGTTAAAGACCTTAGCTTGAAAAGGCCAAGGTCCCCTGCTGCATCCTGGACCATCTCCAGTTGTTCTGATCCATGCCTGGCCACTAGACCCGTATGGCTCCAGAGGAGAAAGTGAGGTTGGTGACTTTGCACAGCCCTCCCTTACTTGAATCCAATTCACTTGCCTGTCAAGGCACCACCTCCTTGATGTCATGGTCTTCTTTGAGAATGAAGAACAAACTACAACATTGACCTTCACTTATTCTTATTCCTGTGACCCAGCAGCATCCCTACTCCATCCCCTGAAATGTGTAATGACTGCCTCTCTTTTTGCTGACTTCTGCTGTAATCATATAAGATTGTAAGATATGGAGCTAGAAACAACATTAAAAATGAGCAGACCCAACTTCTCTTTTTGAAAGATGAGGAAACTGAGGCCTCACTCACTTAAACCCAATTCACTTGCATATCAAGGCATCACCTCCTTGAGGTCATGGTCCTCTTCCAGAACAAAGGATAAACAGCAGCAACATTCACACAGACATCTATGAAGTCTCTTCCCTTTCTCTCAGTTGATGCTTATGTGGCATGGTCTCAAGATCCCTCACCATTGTGATTGCCTTTCTCTGAGAATTCTCCAGCTATCGTTGTCTCTCCTAATATATGGCTCCTAGGACAGAGCACTAGGTTCCAAATAGGGTCTAACAGGTTCAGAGGAAGGGGAGGGGAGGGACAATAACTTACTAATCGTTTACTATGTTCCAGGCACTGTGCTAAGTATTTTACAAAAATTGCCTCATTTGATCTTCAAAACAACTTTATGAGGTAGCTACTATTATGTTTCCCATTTTAGAGTTGAGAAAACAGACAGGTAGAGTTTGAGTGACTTACCTAGGCTCCCTGAAGGACTATCACTTCTTTATTTCTGAAAACAATGTCTTTCTTCATGAAACCCAAGATCGCTTTAGCTTTTTCTTTTTCAGCCAAATCCAAGGACCATTATGCCTTGATGTCTGTGAAATATTTGACTCAGTTGAATATCCCCTCCTTAAACTCAACTGAATTCTGTGTCATTTTGATGTACTTGCTATCTCCTTTTCTGTCTTCCTTCCTGGTTCCTCTTCCTCCTCCCACCTCCCAAGTGAAATAGGATCCCTGAGGTCATTCCCTCTTTTCCTTTCTTGACCTCCTCCCTCAGAGATTTTGTCTACTCCTGTGGCTTCAAATATCACCTCTCTGCAAGTTTAACTGGTTTATCTCTGATCTCAGGTTAACCTAGAATGTGTTGGAAGCTGGTAACCAAACTAGACATTTACTACATAGGATGTGACAGTTCTCCTTAGCAAGGATTGTGAGGTCTTTAGCCTTGATCTCTCTTTCAAACTCCACCTTTACATCCCTAACTGTTTCTGGGAGGTTTCCATCTGGATGTCTCATTGGCTCCTCCACCTCAACAAACTAAGTGAGGAGATGCCTCAACGTGAGTGAGTGTGTTGTTAAGCAAAATTGTCTCCTTAGCATGGCTTTTGTTTACTTTGAGTGAAAGTACTTTCAGCTGTTAAGTGCTAAGCCCCAGGCCCAAAGCCCTATCAGGTGTGAAACCTGTGTGGGTGTAGATTGATGACTTAAGAGGGGCCAACTCAGGAACCAATGGTCTCTGGTCATTGAGGCAGGGCTTGAGAACGCCAGAAGCTCAGCTGGGCTGTGAGGAAAGGTGAGCCCAGAGACAACTACAGCAGAAGCTGTGGAAGCAGAGCTGACCCGTGTGTAGACTCAGGAGTGCGAGCAAGGACTTGAGACCAGTAAAAATGATTTGGCTAAATACTATCTTGTTTTTCTGTGGCCTCCTGGTTACTCTTGTGAGGCGGGCTTTCTGGGCCTGGAGTCTTTTTGTCAAAATGTTGGAATGGGGCGGCTGGTTCACGGATCTGCTGCTATGGGGCCTAAATAAATTTTTTGTTGTTTTCTACTTAGAGAATCTCTCATACCTTGCGATTTCGAAGCATTCAAACATATACATGATTATATTTGAGATTATAAATTCGGCCTTCCTACTACAGGGAGATGGTCAGAGGCCACATACATGTGCTCACTAAGTCCAGGTCAGAGGCTAGGGACCTTGTTATGTACTTTGGGGAAACTTAAAAATGAACTAATTCTAAGCTTTATTTTGGAAATGAGATCAATGTAAAGAAAAAAAGAATACTCCACATAGCCCCCGAGATCATATCCACGTGAACTCAGAGGTTTTAGGGGGCCCTGAGTCATGGATTACATTACAATGTGGCATCCAAGAACTGAATACAACACTTTAAATATGAGTCAAATAGGCCAAAATAAAAGTGTGATCTCCTTCCTCCTTCTGGACATTATTGTTCCCTTAAGGCTGCCTAAGGCGGCATTAGATTTCTTGATTTCTATGTCACCCAATTAGTTCATATTGAGTTTATGGCTCTCTCAATTCCCCAGATCTTTGCAGACAAATTTATCTAGCTATTCCTTTTCCACGTTGTACTTGGAAAATGATTCCTTAAACTCAAGTATGGGATAATGCTGTTATCTCTGTTAACGTTTATTTCATTGGATTTAGCCCATTGTTCTAGCCTGTTTACATCTTTTTGAATGTTGTCATCCAAATATGTTAGTTAGCCCTCCCAACATCATATTGTCTGCAACTTTCATAAGCATGCTATTCATAAACATGCCTTCGTCCGAAGAGGTTGTTAAGCCTATTGAATAGCATAGGTTACAAGGACACACTTGCAAAATGTGTCATAAATGTCATCCCATGTTATCTTTACAACATCCCTGGGAAATAGTTACCATTATTATCCCCATTTTACAGATGAGGAAACTCAGGCAAACCGATATGAAATAGTTTACCATATGGTCATGGCGTCATATATAGAAATGGAAAAGACCTTCAAGCTTCTCTGGTTAACACCCTTATTTCACAAATGAGGAAACTGAGGCCCAGAAAAGCGAAGCGATTTGCTCAAGGTCACGCAGCAAGTAAGTGGCAGAGACAAAATTTGGACTCAAGTCCTGTGACTGCAAGCTCATCGCTCTTTCTACTGGACCATGAAACTTCCTCCCAAGTTGTTGTTACCTATCCCTCCTCTAGAAGAAGAAATACTTAGTGTAAAGGCTGCCTCTTTGGCTCAGAGATATAAATCCCTGGAAACTCTGGTTGCATCAGCAGTCAGCAATCTCCTTTGTGCTAGTGATTGTCATATGAATGATACAGGATGCAAGGGATTTCGTAGGCTTTATGGGCCTCACCCACTTTGATATCACATACTTCTTTGTCTAACGCATAGTTTTTAAAAGGACACCTCTGAGATTTTATCTTCCTTTTTATATCTTCATTTTTCAAAGGTGACTTGTGTAATGTACCTAATGAAAAATCATGATCCTCTGGTGGGTGAATAGAGCGCTGGGCTAGGAATGAGAGCTGAGTTCCGTCACTGGCTTCATTCCTGACTCGCTATGCAGTTTGATTAACCTTTTTTCTGTATCAGTTTGCTCATCTGTAAAATGGGGATAATAATGCCCTCCCTCTGCAGTCTCCCCCCACCCACCAACACACACACAAATATAACTCATCTGTTAGGGTTGTTGTGAGGCTCTGGATATGAAAGTGCTTTGGAAAAGTTCAAAGTGTACTACAAATAGAATATAAACTCCTTGAGGGCAGGACTGCTTCAATGTTTTTGTCTCTGTATCCCCAATGTTTAGCACAGGCCTGATAGAGTAAGCACAAAATAAATACTTGTTGTTTACAGATTGCTTTTGTGATGATTATTCAGAGAGAAACTAGTAAACAACCTGAAACATGATATTAGGACCCGGCCTGGCTAGGTCACCTCGGAGGTCCTTTCCAACTCTAACATTCTGTGATTCTGTGAGAATGCTCAAGCCAGAGGTCAGGCTGGTGAAAACCTCTGGAGGAGGGGCCCCCTTGATGATTTACATGGCAGGGGTCAGAAAACCATCTCTCCTTCCCCTAACAAATAGAATCGGGCTGCCTGCTATTGCCCCACGCGTATACTCTCTGGATTAGACACCTCTGTTTGGATGGCAGCCCAAGTCTGGGCAGGTTTGTGGGCTGTTCTTCCATATACTCTGTCATAGCCCTCTCTCTTAACCCTTCCCTTCTCCTCTCCTCCAGTCACTCTTGTTGTCATGGTGAAAGAAGCCAGGGGCCACCTCGGCTACCAGAGGCAGGAGAATGACCCACTTGACCTAAACAAATGTCCTCTTGGAAAGAAGAATTCAGAAAAGACAAAAAGGAATGTTTTCCCTCTGTCTGATGGTCCCGAAACACTTACTGCTCTGGAAGCTAGAACTGGGAGAAGAAAAATTTGGATAAAAATGATGGCTTGTGATTTGGTGATCATTATTAAATTGATATGTGATAGCTTTGATAGGAATAAGGATAATCACTCATATTTGTGTAGCACTATGGTTACATAGCACTTTTATGGGCATTGTCTCATTTTATACTCCCTTAACCTTGTGAGACAGAGAGGACAGGTTTTACTTGAAGAAGAGGCAAACAAGTCCAGAGATGAAAGGATATCAATAAATTGAAAGTATTCTGACCAGACTGGAACTACCCAGATTGTATCTCTTCGATTCCATTTTTCAGAGCACTAGGAGAAATAGGCATTGATGGAAATGGGCATCCTGGTAGCCGTGGGGTCAGAAAATTACAGCAGTGCTGCAGTGGGTGTGAAGATGGGGTAAGGCATGGAGTGTAAGATTACCCAGCTACTGAATGTCCTGCCTGGGACTTGAACCCAACCCATCTGATGTCAAGTACAATGTCCTCACCATTACACTGCATTGCCTTTATCTAGTTCATTCTAGGACATACAATGACTTCAAGATAATAAGTTTAGAGTATTTAATTTTCTTTGTCACATAGCTCTAGATCATAAGTTCTAAGAAAACTAATCTACCAGCCCATCTTCTTTGATGTAAAAAATGCTATCCCAAATAAAATCTAACAGAGATTGGAATCTTGGGAATTTGAATGTTGTTGGAATGTTTTCCATATGACAAGAACTTGCCTTAATATTCTGAATAATAGCTTTATATCAATTGACAGTTTGCACTCTGTTTTCCCAGGTAGTACAAGTATAATCATTCCCATTTTGCTGATGAGGAAACAGGGTACAGATTTACCCACAGCCATATGGCTAGAGGTGGAGCCAAACTGGAAACCAAATTCTAATTCCAAACCCAGTGCTCTTTCAAGTACATTATTTGTATCTATATATTTGTTTATTTGTGTCTTAAAACATGGTTCTTCCCACCTTATTTAAGGAGTTCTAATTTCAATGGTTACTTGTTGACTGATCCCACTACTGACTGGCATGGGAGCTTTGAACTGTTCCATTTCTTTTTTTTTTTTTTGAGGGGGGAAGGCAGGGCAATTGGAGTTAAGTGACTTGCCCAAGGTCACACAGCTAGTGTCAAGTGTCTGAGGCCGGACTTGAACTCAGGTCCTCCTGATTCCAGGGCCGGTGCTCTACTCGCTGCGCCACCTAGTGCCCCAGACCTGTTCCATTTGTTACATGGGCTAGTGTAATGTTAATGGAATATGAAGATCTTCCCCACCGCATTAATTGGCCTCACATGGAGCCCATTAAGGGAAGCTTGCTTGTAGGAAGGCTTTCATAGTTGATTAGGCACTGAGTCATGGGGTTTGTGATGTCTTCTGGCTCTGAGAAGTGTATATATACTCTGAGTTGGCGTTTTGCTTTGGGGATTCACTTATGAGAGGGATCTTTTGATTTCCTGGTCAAGACTCTGAGTAGCCATATGTTCAGAGCTTCTCAACTGCTCATATGTAAAGGCTCTCTCGATCTAGCGGTGTATGTAAAGTGTATAGCAGTATTGCTTTGATCAGGCAGTTAAAGCCCTGTCTGTTGATCTTTGTGTTTGTAATTTTCTCTGCTTACATTTTCCCTGATATTCAGGGGGCTGAGATTTCCCCTGAACTGCATGTAATTAAATTGTTGACCCCTTTAAAGCTGCTTTCCTTTGAAAGCAGATTAAAGAACCTGTGCTAGGAGGCCATCCTGGGTGTGCCAGTGTGCTTACTGCTCCAGCCGGTTCACCCTTTCTGAGCCATCCTGGTGCCTCCCCCTCCATGGGTTCAGCATATTGGTTTCAGACTTAGCTTGAATCAGCTTAGTCCACTACACCCCAGGACTCCTGAGTTGCAGCCTCTTTGGTAGCAGGATTATAGGGACATTTGCCTCCATACCCAGCTTTTCTACTACATTCTGCTAAATTCATTTCTTGATCAGATAAGTATCCTGAAGTAACTGACTTTCTAAGGTTATATTTGAGGAGCGCTTTGAGGAATTCTATCATTAAACATAATCATTTGCAATTGGGGACATATCACAAAATGTGGGTCCCATAGCATGATGAGGATTTTTATCGCCCTTTGCCTGCCAAAATCAACAGCTGTGGGGGACTTAGTGGAAGAGCTGACACTGGTATTCTCAGGTATAAATCAGCATGGAACTCAGGAATTATCTCTTGACTTTCAGCACCGCTGTTAACTGGATTTATTTAAGGGCCTTAAGTGGGAAAGACACTGTTATGAGAAATTTCGCCCTGCACAGCTTTGCTATGAGAGCGATGGAGTAGGACCTTCTTTAAATGAATTCATGATCCAGCGATAATCCTCTTTCAAAGATTACATTGACTGGGAACTCATTTATGGTCAGGCTGGTGACCTGATCAGCCTGAACATTATGCAATGAAATGTAGCTTTATTTGGGTACCTGATGGAAGGTCAAAACCACTAGACTCCCATCCCGACCACAACTGAATATAGATGAGGATGTCTTTCAAAGGAGTATGTAGGAAAGGATGGTTTTCAATTCTAGTTGATATCCATTTTAAAAACAGTCCAGAGATATGTACCCTCCCTTAGATAAATAGGATTATAGAATTTAGAGCTAGGAGGGAGTTTAGATATCTTCTAATTTAGAGGTTCTTAACATAATTTGTGTCATGGATCCCTTTGGCAGTCTTCTGAAGCCTATGAATTCCTTCTCAGGATCATGTTTTTAAGTGCCTAAAACAAAATACATAGATGACAAAGGAAATGAATTTTAATTATCAGAATATTGAACAGATTTCCCGAAATTTATCTATGGACCTTAAAGGATTAAAGATTCCCAGTATGGTCTTTTTCATTTCATAGAGGAGGAAACTAAGGTTTATAGGACAAAGGACTTTCCCCAAGATCAAACCACAACAAAGATCAGATTCAGGATGTGAACCCAGGTCCTCCAACTTCAAATCCAGAGTTCGTTCTACACTAATAAATTATATTGATTCCTAATATATTTTCATTTGAATTTTTGGAGCTTATTTTTTTTCTGTTTTTAATTCCCTTTTCCCTATCTTGTTCTGTACTATATTAACTTGGCTTATATCAACTTTACCTGGTCTTTTTGTGTTTTCTTTGCCTCTTTTCAATGCATAGTTGTGTCATTATTTACCCCAAGAGCCCTTTTTAACAATTGAGATTCTGGAATTAAAATTTTAATATCAGTCACTCAATCACTTTGCTAATCCTCTGTTCTTCATCTTGACAACATAAGTATTACTATAAAGAGGCTAGGAGATGGGGTAGAGAAGTTTTAGCAAAGGTCAAGTACCTTTTCTCTCCCCTAGAGATCTCATCTCTTTGCCTCAATCATAGGATGTTAGTAACAAAAAGGTCTATAGTTGGCATCTTAAAATTTTGAAGGTAGAAAAGCCATAAGGACTATGAAAAGACTTGCCGTATCTGAAGTGGCTTTGTTGACTATGAGTCACAAGGCTTGAATGGGAAATTATTTCATACTCATGCATGCTTTAGCTTACACGATCACAAAGGCTGCCTTCACTATTACGTATTCAAACCTCGAAGTAGTGGAAAAAAATGAAATGAGGTTAAGGAGGCAAAGAATTTCTGTGCGATTTTTATAATAAATTAAAGAAAAAAGTCAGAGCTACATTGTGGATAGAATAATATTTCTTAAAATGAGTAAAGTGTACTAATGAAGACATACAGCTTGGGATTTCAACAATATTATCAAATGGTGTTTGTCATATCTTAAGGTTCCTCCCTAGAACATGGGCCAAGGGCCAGTCCCAAAGAGGACCCCCTACAACGTGAACCTCATTTCCGGAGTCCACGGATTCTGTCTGATGTTCATGATGATATTAAAGGAAAGCAAACAAGAGTACCTCATGTCCATAGGACCTGACTTATTTCAAGGCTTGAGATGGTGAGAGGAATCCTTCATGTCCCCAAAGGATTTATGCATAGAAGATGATAAATATCATCTACCACTGCCCTATGATTCAGAAAAAAAAATACCTTAAGAGTTTCTGTTGGGAAATTTCAACTATCTCTTTTTTAAACAGTGATTTTAAATACACACTTTTATCTTATCCATGTTCTGGAATCAGTGAGATCTACAAATGACTGCTGTCCTAGCATTTTACTTTCAATTTGCCTTAATTCTACCCCCTGAGAGACTCTTCCTTTGTATTTCAAAGTAACCTTACATGATAATCCCTCCCTTTCCCACCGTGTTGTTTGTTTTGTTTTGTTTCTGGAAGGTGCTAAAACATCGAGGAAGATATTCAGGGACTTAACAGTTGGTCAATCAAACTCACTTCCACATAGATGCAGAAAGGCAGTAGTGGGGGAAAAAAGCTAGCATATTAAACCCCAAGAAATTGTGTTTCAAACTATACTTGCAATTTCAATGTCATTTTTCTTCCTCTGATATATTTAAGAGGCACTGCCAAAATATAGACTTCAGCTAGTTCTTAAGTCCTCGATTAAACATCCGTTTAATCATACCTTTCCAAAGTTCTCATGTCCCAGTCTGGATTTCTCACCCTGTGACCCTATGTTGTTCTTTGTATAGCTGCTAGGTCGGTTTTTTTCTTTCATTTGATGTTCTCATATGCCATGGCCAGACACCCTAGCCGGTGTCTGACAACATAAGCAAGTGAGTAGACAGTCCATATGGACTGTTCTCACTGCACCCTAGCAGTTTAACTAATACAGGGCCGGTTTCCCCATTACAGGCAGTCTGTATAAGAAAACAATGTTTTTCCAAGACTGGAAGAATGATTGATTTTGACTTCCTTTTTGTTCCTGGGTCTAATTGTGAAGAAGAAACTGAATACTAAACAAAAGAGATTTCTTTTTGCCTTTTTTCAAATGTTTTTGGTGTGCTATGCAAGTGTTTGCTGGAGCCAGCTCCGACCTGCTGGTGAAAACCATTTGTTAAATTTTCAGTGTTAAATTTACACCTTGGAAATCAGCAAAAACTACAAACCAGGACTTGATTTATTGTATCCTTGCTTGTCTAGACCTAAGAAAGTGCTGGAGACAAATGTTAATAATATAGATTAAACTTAAAAGTGGGCCACGCCTCCCCCCCCACCCCAAGAGCTAGTTGTTTTTTTCTTGAAATTAATTTAATTTTAGTTTTCAACATTCACTTCCATAAGCTTTTGAGTTTTAAATTTTCTCTTCCTCCTCCCCTCTCCCCTCTCCAAGACAGTATGCAATCTGATAAAGGCTCTCTCTATATATACATTCTTATTAACACATTTTCACATTTGTCATGTTGTAAAAAAGAATTGGAATGAATGGGAGAAACCGTGAGAAAGAAAAAACAAAACAAAAAAAGAGAGAGAACAAATAGTCCGCTTCCATCTGCATTCAGACTCCATAGCTCTTTCTCTGCATGTGGATGGCATTTTCTATCATGACTCTTTTGGAGTTGTCTTAGATCTTTGCATTGCTGAGAAAAGCTAAGTCTATCAAAGTTACTCATTGCACAATATGGCTGTTACCGTATACAGTGTTCTTTGTTTCTGCTCATTTCACTCAGCATCAGTTCATATAAGTCTTTCCAGAATTTTCTCAAGTTTGCCTGCCAGAAAGCCAGTTGTTAAATATTTACCAGCACAGCACTGTTCTCTTTCTTCTGGTTTAGCATCACTCTGGCCTTTTCTGAGTTTTTATGGCAGGTTTTGTCTTAATTCTGACTATGGTCAAACATTGCCTTCTTTGGGGTAACTTTCTTATTTATATATGTAGACCATTGCTGCCATCATTTTTGAATCCCGTGAAGTTTGGGTACAAATTGTGAGGGATATTGATGGTAATTTGCCTGTCTTGGTTCATTTTCCCTAATCTAGTTGAGAATCTGGGGATTTCTAAAATTAGTTCATGAATAGGTATTTCATTGGCTCATCATACTGACAGATCCAGGAAAAGAATAACACTGAAATAGTAAAAATGTATAATTAAGACTGAAATGAAGAGTTAAGCAACAGGAAAAAATAAAACAACAACCACAGAGCCCATATTTCCAACTGAGTAAAGATCTATGCATTTCATTCCCCTTTCTCTATTCCCTGCACTCTGCCCTCTCCCCTCACTCCTCTGATAGGTAGGGAAATCAGTTCCTCCAAAAGGTTCAGAGCAGTCACAAATAACATTAGGCTAGGAAAAGTCCCTTGGTAGCCATTTGTTTCACAGAGGGATGGGTGTGAATGACACTTGGCAAGATAAACTTCCCAGCCCCTCAGGCCTGTTCAACAAAGCTCTACTTCTTGCCAAAAGGGAGGGGGAAGGAATCTGTGCATGGTCTGGCTCTGTGCTCTGAGGAGCCTCCAGCTTACATACCTGTCATTTCTTCAAGCAGATAATAAGCTTCTAGAGGGCAGGGATCAGGTCTTTTGATCCTTTTATCCCCCACTGGGCCTTCTACAGAATCAGACAAGACAGATAAGGTCATAGAACCCAGAGAGAGGATGGACTTATTACACAGGAAACCCTAGCAGAAGATATAAAAATTACTGTCTGGGCTCTTGAGGTTACTTGAAGTTAGTAGGTCAGTAAAAGATTAATTCATCTCTTTGCTACTAAAGGGGAAAAAAAATTGCAATGCTGCATTGCTACAGTTTCCATGGGAGGGATGAATTACCATACAATGTACAGTTTTATGTCTTGCTATAAAGTTCAGGTTTAGTGGCTATAAATGACCAGATAGTAAGGGGCTGCTGCTATTACTCGGTCCTTGCCATAATTAACATTCACAGTAGTTTATGTGATTATTTATGTGTAGTAAATGAAGCATGTTGGACTGAAAACGATTTGGAAATCTGCCTGGATAGTGCTTCTCACCTCCTGCCTATGGGCCACACCTGGCTTTTGGATTTGGGCTACAGGGCAGCGAGGTTCTAATCTCATCTTTGCTTTGTGACCTTGGGGAATTCTGTGACTTATTTGGGCCCCAATACTGAAAAGATTGTGATAGTGCAATAAAGAAGCTATAATTATTTTTGTACCTGTTTGTCCTTTTCTTCATTTTTTTCCTTCGTTGTCTCTGGGGTATAGACCAAAGAGTTGATTAGCAGGGTAAAAAGCATGTGCAATTTAGTGACTTTGGGGGCACAGTGTCAAATTGCTTTGCAGAATGGCTGGGTCAATTTACAACTCCACCAACAATACGTTAGTGTGCCTGTTTCCCCTCAGCACCTCCAACAATTGTTATTTTCCTTTTTTGTCAATATGATGATGGTTAAGTGGAACCTTAGAGTCATTGTTTTTGTTTTTGCTAATCTGATAGATATGAAGTGGAACCTCAGAATTGCTTTAATTATTCTTTCTCTAATTATTGGGGATTTGTTTACTTATCGATAGCTTAGATTTCTTCCTTTACAATCTTTCTGTAGAAGAGAAACCACTTTGCAAAGTTGTGACAACCAATGAACACTTTCAGCTTTTGTAAGGAGTATAATTACACTAAAAACATTAGAGTGTTGGTATTATCAGTTAACATAATATATTTCTTCTGGGGGTGGGGAGGTGGGTCTGGACCTGTGATTTAATTGTGTATGGAGGCAATTCCCTCTGTTAATGCAGAATGGCAAGCATTCTACAGCTCAATCTTGAACAGTTGTCTGGGATGCCTGAAATGTTATGTGACTTTCCCAGGGCCACATTTAGCTAGGATTTGTTAGGTATAGGACTTTAAATTAGGTCTTCCTGACTTCAAGGTCAGCCTTCAGTCCACTACCACCTGCTGCCACTTTACCATTAATGTCAAACTGACATATCTATCAATCTCCAGGTCCTGATTATGTCCTCACACTGTTTCTTGTCCATTCCCTTATCATCACTCTTGCAACCATGCCCTGGCTCAGGCCTTTATCAACCCTAGCCCAAACTACTGTAATAAACTACTAATTGTTCTCCTTGCTTCCAATCTTTTCTTCTGCCAAACATCCTTCAAATAACTGGAAAAATCAGCCTCCTAAAGTATAGGTCTGATCATTCCTCTCCCTTCTCCCTCTACCTCACCCACTAAAAATAATTTTTAAAAAGCCCAAACAACTTTAATGACTCTCTATTACATTTAAGATGAAATACAAACTCCTCAGTCTGGCATTTACGTTTTTCCATAAGGCAACTTTAGGTAAATCAATTAACCTCCCTTGGCCCTAACTTCTTCATTTGTAAAATGTGGAGATTAGGCTAAATCTAGCTTTGTTTTCTTCTTCTACTAGCATTCTATCATTGCATGGAAAGGCTTGATAGATTTGTCCTTGAAACACGTCAAAGGTGCCGCGTTTATCAGATGTCCCCTTTCACCTCAGTGCCAAATAACCTGCTATTTGGCTTACTACAGAGAAGATGGAAGAACCTTCCATTTGTATTTTGTTGTGGGAGAAAGAATGAACAGATGAGGAATATCTAACTGGATATTTTTCACCCTGTTTTTCCAAGTTCAGTCTTTGGAATTAAGTGTACTTTAAAGAGTAATTTCACATATAGATAACCAAGTCTTCTTATCAATAATATCATCTTTTAAAAAAATCCCAACCTTCACCTTTGCCCCAATCAAAGAGAGAACAGTTTTACTTCTCTCATTACATATCTGTGACCCTTAGAAAAGAGTCTTGATTCAAATAGACAAGGGCTTGGAACAGGTTTACTGCCAATTTGGTGTTCCCATTCATGATTGTTAAGCAAGCTCAGGAGGGAAATAAATTACTTCCAAGTTTATGGTCCAGGGTGTCGGGGAGCAAGACATTTTGTTCAGCAATTAATTTCCCATACGTTTCATTTCCTCTGCATGGACTTTTAAGGCACATGGTTATTGGTGAATTCTATTTGGAGCAAAACAATCTCTCTTAGGTCTCTTTAATATTTGCTAACATTTTGTCTCTTAAGAGTCGATGCTACTTGTCTTTAAATGTCACACTTAACCGGCTGTTCAATTTCTACCCTGAGGCTTTTCTTGAAGGCTAAGTGTAGGGGGAGGCAGGATAACATGCAACTGCCCATCTGTTCAACTTCCCCAGGCCTGTGGCAAGCAGGCAGCACACACACAGTACCTCTCAGTAGTGATTCATTGGGTTCTCTTTAGAATAGATGATAATCAGTTGCTTATGAATATGCTGAAGTGTTAGTTCATTGTTTGAAACTAAGTCTGTTCTTTTGTGAAGTCTACCTTCGATATGTCTATTGGTAAACCACCTCTAAGCAGGTTCGTCTCCCAACTCTGTACTTTATTTTTTGCTCTCTTATTTGAACCTGGAAAGAGCAGTGGATAGGCCTTGGTTTAAGGCCCAGCTCTTGTCTCTTCTCTTGGTTTGGGGGTTTGGGCTTATCACTTAATAAGCTGGAGCTCAGCGTCCTCATCTGGACAATATTTGCCTGTTCTACTTCTCTGGGTTGCTGTGAGGTGAAACTTAAATGAGACGACACATGTAAAAATTCATTGTGCTGCATAAATGTGCCCTTCACCTATTAGGAATAATGCCTTATATTATTGGTTCCTTATTTTTAGCTTCATTTAGAATTTACCTGCAAAGACCATAGTTTTTAAAACAATATGACAATATTCCTCCTAAAGTTGCACGATCATGAGATCATCTATTTTGAACTGAAAGGGATTTTAGATGCTCTCCACTCTAATCTCTTGAAGAGACCTCAGAGGTCTTCTCATCCAGACCTTTCATTTGACAGATGAGACCCAGGGAAAGTGAGTGGTTAGCCCAAGGAGACCCCAAGAGCTAAAGTTTGAACCCAGGTCCTACAACTTCAGAGGCTGTGTTTTTTCCACTGTGCCATTCCTCTCCCCCCTCTACATCCATGATGAATAAATGAATGAATAAAGCTTTTATTAAGTGCCTACTACATGCAAATCACTGTGTAAAGGCCTGGGAATAAAGCTAGAACAAGCAGTCTGCTCACCAAGAATTCACATTTCACTGGAGGAGACAATCCAAATGGAAGTTTCAGTTGCAGGTCAGATGGAAGGATACCATGGTTGTTATATTGTAGCAGCAAAGCAGATAATAATGTTTCTTCTTTTTTTTTTTTTTTTGGAGGGGTAAGGCAGGGCAATTGGGGTTAAGTAACTTGCCCAAAGTCACAAAGCTAGTACATGTGTCAAGTATCTGAGGCCACATTTGAACTCAGGTCCTCCTGACTCCAGGGCCGGTGCTCTACTCACTGTGCCACCTAGCTGCCCCAATGATGTTTCTTCTTTAATGTCATTTCCACTGACAAGATCATACAAGTTTCTGATGTCAAACTATTGGACAGGCCCAGTGACTTTGGTGACAAGAAATTTCATTTAGGGGTCTTTAAAAGCTGTGATTGTAGCAGGGGCAGTCGCCAAGCTGTAACTCCATAGAGACTGCTTGCCAGGAGGGTGGCTGAGGACAATTTTTTGGCAGCATTGCTATTCCCAAGGTTCTTGGGTTCAGGGTCTTGGGCTATCTCCATCTGTGTCTGAGGAGACAGACATCAATGTGGTGATGGTGGGTTGCTTGGAAGTTCCCACTTCCAGTCTCTCCTTCATGGTACCTTGCTGCTTCGGCTAGGCTAACTTGCCTGCCAAGATCACATGGTCCAGGGTCATACAGATAAGAGTCTGCAGTGGGGCTTGAACTCAGCCCTTTCTGACTCCCAGTCTAACAGATGATGACATTTAAGCTTAACCTTGAAGAATGGTAGGAAGGGCAGAGGTATAATGGACCTGTTGGGGAAGGCATTGCCTGGCAAAGAAATGACATTAGCAGTGACATCATATTGGTTTATTCCCTGTAAGCTGTCCTTCCAAAGCAGACTTGGGATTTAGAGAAAAGCTCAAGCTTTTCACTTAGACCAGGCAAACCAGACTCATTAGGGAGGAAGCTCTTGCAGGCAGAAAGACCTGAGTTTGAATTCTGACTCAAACACTTATTTACTGTTGTGGTGCAAAAAATTCTGAAATACAAAGTTCCAGGTATGAAAAACGAATTTATTAATTAGGCCAGTGAATGATCAGTAAATTAAGGTCAGTGATCTCTCTCTGCCATCAAAGACCAAAAGGCAGCATCTCCAGTCAGTATAAATACTGGTCTGTCTTCCTGACTGCACAGTATTGGGACCTCCAGTAATGGGACAAGCAAAAGGCAACCCTGATTGGTGGGCACTTAATGAGAATGTGGGCTCAGAGTTCTCAACTCCTCCTATGAGGGTGGGTGGGGCGTGAAAGTTGAGAAGGCCTCCTCTTGAGATTCAACAGCCTCACACAATGTGGGTGAGGGAAGCCATTCCATTTAGGATCTCTCTGGTTAGATTTCTCCGTCGTAGACTGGGTCACCCCAAACTTTAATGAAGGGAGCAAGGACACACGAGTCTCTCTGGGTAGTATTGACTAACCCAGTTTGGCTTCTGTTTATAGGATAAACAAAAGGAAGTGGCCCTGCCCAGGTCTTAAGAGGTGCTGGAATGGGATCATATTCCTCAGCCAGAATGGGCCTGGATGGATTTCTCTTTAAGCTGGTGTAAGAGATGGCCTTTTGGACAGAGAAGGGAATATTACAAACTAATATTAACAATCAAATGATACAGAATTAAAATTAATTTTCTTCACTATGTTACCCTGGACACACAGTTAGTGTGTTAATTTAACCTCTCTCAGCCTTTTCTCATGTGAAAAAATGAACCTGCCTCACAGGAATGATATGAGATAATATATGCAAAGTGCTTTACACACCTTAAAGTACTATGTAAATATTAGCTATTATTATTAACTTTGATTAGTGGCAGCTTTCTTTCCTTGTGGTGTGACATCCATGCTCTCCTAGCAAACCAGTAGTAGATGTGATGCTTTGGTTCCAAAGCAGCAGTTCTTTCCTAACCTGGGGTCCATGGGTCCATGGATAGATTTCAGGGGCTTCTAATCAAAATGGTGCTTTAGATAGCGCTTCTTAAAATGTGGGTCGTGACCCCATTTGGCAACAATAAAAGATTTCTGGAAGCTCGAGAACCAAAAATTAATTAAAAATCAAACACATAATGAATCCGAGGTGTTTCTGGCAGCGCCTGCCAGTGTCGCATTGAGCAACTTCGCTGCAGCCTTGGTTCTGAACACTGGAATGTGCACCTTACACTGAACGTGCCTCAGGCCATCACTGCTCAAAGCAAAAAGGGGTCTCCAGTAGAAAAAGTTTAAGGAGCCCTGCTTTAGGAAATCTTATGTGGCAGTGGAATAAAGGATAAACTGAAACAGAGAGAAGTTGAAGCCTAGAAGACCAGGTAAGGGTTCATCGCAACATGACAGCGATGACTTTTTTAATAGTCTGAACCAGAGTAGTGGCTATAATAGGGAATGGAAAGAGACAGACTACAAGAGAGGTTGTAGGAAGGAAGAAAGGAAAAAATTATTTGAAGGAAGAAACAATTTAAACAAATAAGATAACTGTTATTAACATAATGATTTAGATAATTACCACATTTTATTTTGTACTAATCCATAAGCGGCAGAGCAAAGATTTGAACTCAGGTCTTTCATGATCCCAGCTCATTGGATGGGTGAGCCACGGGAGGGGTCAAAGAGACTCTAAGTAAGAGTGCTTACCTGGGATATGGTAAGTTAAAAGTTTTTTAAAAATGTATTTATTAATATTTTCTGTTTCTTACATCACCATATTTCTTTCCTCCTCCCAGAGAGCTATACCATATGAGTATGTTTTCAAAGTCAGCACAACTAATCAATACATTGAAAAAGTCCAAAAAATATGCAACATGTAATATCTGTGGACCTCCCACCTCTATGAAGGTATTAATTGGAGGAATCTTCTCATATCTCTTCATTTTATTTATTTTTTATTGTGTTACTCTCATCACCTAGCCAAAAAAAAAAAAACCACCTCCCTATTTTATTAAAATCTGCTGGGAAAACTGGAAAGCAGTTTTTTTAAAAATAGGGAATTTTTCCCTATATTTTCAACTTTATCAAATTCTGGGTTATTGAGTTCTATTGTTTCTGAATCTCCCTTGTCTAGTCTATTCTATTGATCTCTCTGTTCTTTAACCAATACCAGATGGTTTTGATGACTGTTGCTTTATGATATAGTTTGAGGTCAAGATATGCCATCTTCCATTTATTTCTATTCATCATTTCCCTTGATATAACAGATCTTTTGTTTTTCCAAATGAATTTTATTATTTTATCAAGTTCTGTAAAGTATCTGCTTGGTAATTTGATTGGTGTAACATTAAAAGCATAAATTAATTTTGGTAGTATTGTGATTTTTGTTATATTGGCATGGCCTATCCACAAGCATTGAATATTCCTCCAACTATTTAGGAGTTATTTTTTTTATTTCTTTATGGGGGATCTATGACACACAAAAAGAATAAAACTCCATATCCTAGAGGCAAGAAGGAGCAACCAGAGTCTCTTAAACAGGGGGCCAAAATGGTTAGTCCTGTGCTATAGGCATATCCTTTCCTTCTTCATTTCTCTTGAAACCTTCCGTCTCACTCAGCAGCACTCTAGGTCCCAGGATGAGATACAGGTACAAATTGGAGAATCTTAAATAATTAAAAAGAACCTTGGTGGATCCTCTAGACTTTCTCTCTCCATATTAAACATCTTCCTGCCTCAGAAGAAGAGGTCATATTGAGCCAGAGATTCTTAAACTTTGTTTGTCATGGACTTCTTTGGAAGTCTAATGAAGTCTATGGGTTCTTTCTCAGAAAAAAATGTTTCTAAGTAGTTGAAGGACATGTTACATTTCAATTAGAGATCAGTGAAGATAGATATGTAATTTTCTTTCCCCATCCAAGTTCCCAAATGCCAAGGGGGTCTGTGAAACCTAGGTTAGGAACCTTTGGGCATAACAATTCCTTTCACTCTCTCCACCTCCCATTCCCAAATGATTTACAGAATCCTAGAATCCCAGAATTTGAGAGTTAGAAGGAATCCCAGAGGCCATCTAGTTGAACCCACATATGAAGGAACCTCGAGCTTCATCTAGAATTGGTATTTGCCAGGCAAATCACACTGGCTCTTTAGAACTGCACCAGCTATTTTGAGAAATCATTAGGGGTATCTGTGAATGTCTAGAAATCGATGCATTCAGCTGGTGGTCATGACCTTTCTGACATAGTGCTTTGCAAATGGCACAATAAAGATAACATTCAAAATTTTCAATAGAGAATTCAGAAATTTAAAAACAACTTTAATTATCTTCTTTTAAGAAAAGAGTGTTACTTAGAAATTGAAGCTAACAAAATGTTTTAATGAGCTTTATACAGCTCAATAGAATTGAGATTGCCCATATTCCCAGCTTTTAACCTGCACATCTAGGACAGGACTTCTTATCTTTTTTTTTTGTCCTTGGCAATCTGATGAAACCTATGGACTCCTTGGCATCATGGTTTTCAATGACTGAGGAACTGCTGAATTTCAATTAGAAGGTGGTGAAAATGTAATTTTTCTCCCTTGGTCAAAAGTTCATAGACTCCCCTTTCTCCCTACCCATCACCCTCAAAACTCCTGTTTTAGGGTATTCAAGGGTCTAGCTGACTAAACTCAGCCCTAATTGTATTTTGTCTTTGTATTCCCAAAACCTAGCACAATGCCTGGTATATAATAAGCACTCTTAAGAATTGCTCTTTGATTGATGGAAGGAAGAAGTCATGGGGAGGTAACTATTTTCAGGACCTCTGGCAGGGGTGTGCTGGAGGCTGATCCAACCAGCAGATGTTGTTAAATTTTTGATTTGGCAAAAGTTAGAAATCAAGGTTTGATTTATTGTTTTGTGGTTTTTCTAGGTTTGAGAAAGTGATAGAAAAATATTAACACTCCAGATTAAATTTAAAGTGCTTCATCTGCAGTTTTTTTTTCCTTTCTGGAAATCCAGTTGTAAAATACTACATCACTGCCATCAGGTCACCAGGGAGCAAATGAGAAGATGTCTTGATGCTAATCTGATAAAAAATGAAAATCTTCTTTATATACATAGTTGATCCTACCAACTCACCACTGGCAGGAACTGCACTGTTTTGACTTACTGCTTCTTTTTTAAAATAAGCTTTTAAAAAATGCATCCATCTTTGGGGACTGATCCAACCACACCTCCACACAGTTATCTTGTGACCAGTGGCATACAGCAGAGAATAGGGACGCTCTCAGTAGCCTTGGCCTGCAGGGGAATTGAATTCATGACCCTGGCAACACAGTGTTTTAAACACCAAATTCACCAACCATTGACAGGACAGGGAAATACAACCTTTCTCCTCTCCCTTACCCTCTGTTCCAGTCTGCAGCAAACCTGCAGAGTTCTTGAGCAAGATATAGTCACAGGAAATCCAAGGCGCTGACTTTTTAGCTTGGGCTGTGCCTATTGTGGAGCAGCTATTTAGCGCAGTGGGTAGAGCACAGGGGCCTGAAGTCAAGAAGAGTCCTCTTCTTGAGTTCAAATCTGGTCTCACTTACTAGCTATGTGACCCTGGGCAAGTTACTCTGTTTGCCTCAGTTTCCCCATCTGTAAAAATGAGTAGAAGAAGGAAATGGCAAACTACTCCAGTATCTTTGCCGAGAAAACCCCAAAACCCCAAATGGGGTCATGAAGTCAGACATGACTGAAAAAGAACTGAACAACCGCCTACTGTATTGTCTTAGCTCAGGCTCTATACTCACAAATACTTGGGACTCAGTTTCCTCATGTAATATGAGGGGGTTGGATTAGAGGGTGTCTGAGTTCTGTGATCTCATGATCCTTCCGGCTCTAATATTCAATGGTCCTGGGTAGCGTCTCTTAAAAATATGGGAGTGCCTTAACTTGGGGCATCGACTCAAGAAAGTTATTCTGTTGTTCCTTTTTATCTGCATATTAGAAGTGGTATACTAGGAAAAGTAATGAAGTTGAGCTCAGGAGGCATAGGCCCAAATTGCAGCAAGAATTCCCTAGCTATGTGACCGTGGGCAAGTCACTTAACATATCATAGCTTTAATTTCTTCATCTGTAAAATGGGTATGATAGTACTCAAACTCCCTAGCTTATAGGGATGTTGTGGGGGAAGTACTTTACAAACTTTAAAGCTATGTACAAATGTGAGTTGTCATTGTTATTGAACTCCTAGCTAACTAAATCCACTGTGAGAATTAACCCAGGCTTAAAGGCCCGAGGCCTAAGAGAAGTCAGGTTAGAACTAAAAGGAATCATGATATGGGCAGATCAAAGAATATGACTCAGAATACAACAAAATTAACACAATAATGATAAATTACAAAATAACAACCCCTTCCTCCCTGTGTGTATCGTATCTTGAAGAACTTGGGTCCAATGCAAAGGACACTAGACTTGAAATTCAAAGGTCTGGGGTCAAGTTTGAGTTCTACAACTAGCTGTGTGGCTTCCAATGAGTCTCTTTGCCTCTCTGAGGCCTGTATCTCTTCATCTGTGAAATGGAGAAAAGAAAACCTGTCCTGGCTCCTTTGAAGGGTGGCTGTGAACATCAAATGAGAAACTCTTTGTGAATTTATTTGGTCAACTGTAAAGTGCTGTAGCCACAGAAGAGATTTACAACTGTGGGCAGAACTCCAAGACCCAGTGAAGAGGGAAAAAAAAATTTGGAGGTCTGAATTTGTGCTTCAGTAGGTCTCTAAGGCCTGGCTAAATGAAGAGGTAATGAAGGAGGATGGAATGTATTGTTTCCTTTAGGACCCGGTTCCCCTGCTTTTCATTCCGGTTTAGCTAACACAGGCAAGTTGAGTATTACCTGTGATTTCCCTCTGGTTATGGCCTGAAAATCATTTCCTCTTCACATGTGACATAGGTAGAATTTCACCTGGGCATTTCCTCCCCTGAGAGTTTTTAAAATATTGATGAATAATGTTGTATGTATTCTTTTCCCCTAAGCCTAGTTTGGATCCATGAGTTGTGAAGCAGAGATGGATTGAGGGGGGAGGAATATCAGTGTTTCCTTCCTGGCACAGAAATCTTGTCATCCTGTTAACTTTACAGCCTGCATTTGTCAGTAGTAGGTTGTAAGCTGTTACCAAGGAGGGGATTTTTTTTTTGTTGGTTATTTTTGTTATGAAGACTGTCTGTTTCTAGCTTTCCTCAACTTGTGAAATGAGACAGCTCACAAAAGTGGGATGTTTGACTATTCCCCCACCCTCAGTGGCTCTTCCATGATCTGTTAATAATAAGCCCAGAAATATCTCACTAAGCAAGTGGGAAAATAAAAATTCAACCACCTACATCTCATCCTGAATACCCTGCCAACCAGCTGCTCTTTAGGCTGCCCCTCTACTATGGAGTCATGCCAGCTGCCCCATGGCATGGGACTGCCTGTGGGAAACTCCAGTAAGATAATGACAGGGTTTCAGCTATTAGAAATGGTTTCTGTGTGTTCATTGACTTGGTCTATGCCAAAGCACTCTGATAACAAAAATCCATGGCAATGAACTAAGGTGATAAAGTTGCTGCTTGATACCATAACATGGACCAGACCAGCTCAACTGGCCACCATTTTTTAAAGTTATGTTCCATGAGCAAACAGTCACTGATTGTACTCTGGTAACATCACTGTAAAAACTTTCTAATTAATTAAAAAAAAGCCTGTGGATTTAAAGGACTCGAGGAAAGTTAAATAATTAAGTTTGTTTCATTGCTATAAAAGTGAATTCATACTTGCTAGAGCTGGTGAATTTGTATCCTTCCTTCCTTCCTTCCTCCCTTCCTCCATCCCTCCCTCTCTTCCTCTGTCTCCCTTCCTTCCTTCTTCTCTTTCTTTCTTTCTTTCTTTCTTTCTTTCTTTCTTTCTTTCTTTCTTTCTTTCTTTCTTTCCGTCCTTCTTTCTTTCTTTCTTGTTGATATTTGTTTAGGTTGGTTAAAAAAAATATCCACACAGCAAAAATCTATTAGTGCTGTTGAGATGAATTTCAACCCAGAGCTAATTCTTAGAGCCAAACCGAAAACCTCTTAAGCAAGATTTTTTTAATAGAAATGCTGACAGGATCATAACTATGATAGCGCAGAAGGCACTGGAGCAGATACAGACACACATACGGAATCCAATAAATAGGATCATGAGCACCAGCAGGAGAAAACTCAGCTACAAGATTTTGCTTCTGTTTATTCAACCTTTGGGTCTCACCATAGGCTTATGAAGGGCTTGCTGAGTGCGAAGCACTAGGCTGCACATGATGGGGGATACAAAGACAAAGAAAGCAGGAATGTCATTCATGAGATTATTCACCTAGGGCTGGAAAGAAGGGACCTTGGAGTACAGCTAGCCTCATCTCATTTTTTTCAGATGAGTAAAAAGGACCAGAAAGGTTAAGACACTTGCCCAAGGTTGCACAGTTAATAAGCAATATCCCTGGGATTTGAACCCAGGCCCTCTGACAACTTTGATAACAGGAAAGTAAGTCAGTGAGCATTTATTAATCACCTTCTATGTGCCACTCACTGTGATAAGCCCTGGGGATACAAAGGAAAGTAAAGGCAGTCCCTGTTCTCCAGGAAATGACAATCTAATAGGAGAGACAGTAAGTGAGCAGCTATGTAGAAACAAGCAATATACAAGATAAGTTGGAGGTAATCAAAGGTCCTTGTCCCTACCTAGCTTCTTTAGTCTGGTTAAGTAAAGCTCCGAGGTTAATTTGTAGGCATCAAGAAGAACTTGATGGGGCAGAAAGGAATTGTTTCACCCCACATCAAATAGTATTCAAAATTCAGGCACTGGAGCCCAGGAAGAAGCAAAGGAGTTCCAGGGGAAGACTTCGATGCTTAAAGCTTTCTCTGGATGCCTGGGTTTGAATTGTTGCTAGTGATCTACCCAGGGTCACGCAGCCAGTGAATGTCTGAGGCCGGGTTTAAACTCACAAAGCCTAGCCCCTGTGTTCTGTCTACTCTACCACCTAGCTGCCCCTGAGTCTGAATGACAAAGGAACTAAAACAGCCCCTGTATCGACGAGGACAGCTATGTGGCACGGTGGATAGAGTGCCAGGCCTAGAGTCAGGAAAAATCGTCTTCCTGAGTTCAAATCTGGCCTCAGACATCTACTACCTGTGTGACCCTGGGCCAGTCACTTAACACTGTTTGTCGTAGTTTCTTCATCTATGAAATGAGCTGGAGAAGGAAATGGCAAACTACTCTAGTACCTTTGCCAAAAAAAACCCCCAAAACAAAACAAACATCAAATGGGGTCACAAAGAGACAGACACAACTAAAAAATGACTGAAGAACTGAAGCCATTAGCTAAAAGAATTATAACCCTTACAAGAACAGGTTACAAGATGCATGCCCACTTAATTTGCAAATTCTGCAGCCAAGTGCAAGCATCAGGTTATAACACTGTGAAGAATAGCCCAACAGTGGATGAAGTCAGTTTGATGCCCATAGTTCAGCTGCACTACTAGGCTAGCAGATGACGATAGTGTCTCTGTGAGAAAGCAAGTCACAGCAACAAAGATGTATTCTAATGGATATGCTGTCTTAAGATTATGATGCTCTCTGGCTACTTGTGTTCCCTGTACTTGTGTGCCCTCCATGCAGGCTTCCTAGCCATGTGTGTTATATGGCCACACATGTTCCCTACATAGGTTCCCATTTCTATATGTGCTCCTTATCTATACATTTCTCTCTATGTGTATACTCTCTTCCACTGGTAGTGTGACATCCAGTTACAAAGCATTCTCCTGTGTATGTGGAGGTGACTTTCTCTGTCCTTTATTTTGCAAAATAACTAAATGCCTTTTGGTTTAAATTGTGTCCTCTGGTTGATCTTGTAGTAGAAGCAGTGGTGGAGGCTGATGGGTAGTGGTTTGAATGGATGTTGTCTCAAAGCCTACCTTGATTTTAGTGTAGGTTTCAAGGGACTTGTTCGAGAAGGATCTGGTCTAGTCAGTCAATAAATATTTAAATGCCTACTATATGCCAGGCACTGTGTTAAGTACTGGGGATGCAACGAAGGGCAAAAGATAGTCCCTGACCTCAAGAAGCTTGTGATCTAATGGGGAAGACAACATGCAAACAACTGTGTACAAACAAGCTATAGACAGGGTAAATAAATAATCAAGAGAGGAAAAGTGCTATATTTAAGAGAGATTGGGAAAGTCTTCTTGTAGAAGGTTGGGTTTTGTATGAGAACTGGAGAATCCAGGAGGCAGAAATGAGAAAGATATCATTCTCTGCATAAGTGATAGTCAGTGAAAGTGCTGGGAGGTGGGAGGTGTTGTGTCTTGTTGGAAGAACAGCAAGGAGGCCAATGTCACTGGATAAAACAGTGCTGGGATTGGGGGTGGGGTGGAGTATAAAATAAAAAAAAATACTAGAAATAGAGGAAAAGGGAAGCAAACAGGGGATTTTATATTTAATCATGGATCTACACAGATATTTACAAGAATTGTCCCTGCCTTCATGGAACTTACAGTTTTGGGTAAAACCCAACCAAATGGTATAGATTACAGTTCCTACTATGCAAAGTGAGCCTCAGTGACTCCGTGTTTAAAATCTTGCTTAAACTTTGAGTATGTGGGTAGCCAGCTTGCAACAGCTGGAGGTCCAGAAATACCCTCGTGCATGTATACTTAGACATGGGGAGGAGCCTAATGATCTCGGGGATCAATCTACATACTTTTGCTCTTATATGGACTTTGGAATCAGCACCAGCCACACCCAATTGCTTGCTGCCTTGGTATACTAATAAAATACTTTTACCTTTCTTTTCCTGAGGTACAAACCAA
This sequence comes from Phalanger gymnotis, assembly GCA_028646595.1. Lineage (NCBI taxonomy): Eukaryota > Metazoa > Chordata > Mammalia > Diprotodontia > Phalangeridae > Phalanger > Phalanger gymnotis. Next base: position 218,559,121 of record CM053625.1, on the reverse strand, counting down.
GTTTTCTTTTAACACCATTCAGTCCTTTTTCTAGTTTCCTTCCTGTTGGCTTGAGGTTCTGCTGTTTCCCTTGGGCAGTAGCGTGTAGATGGCATTGGAAAACCACTGAGGGCCACAGTTTAAGTAAAACCATAAGCAGGGTTAGCCTTCAGCAAAATTGGGAAAGAGGTAAAATTGAGCCCTTTGACTCACAGATGTAAGCACAACTAAAGAGACACAGACAGACCTAAATGTCAAAAACAGAGTGAGATGCTGGAAGTCCCTGAGTTAGGGCTACTTTGTTTATACTCATCAGCCAGAATGTTTCTTTTATCTTTAAAGCTTAATAGTATTTTTTTTCCTCCCAGTTACACATCAAGAAAATTTTTAGCATTCATTTTTACAAGATTTTGAGTTCCAAAATTTTCTCTCTCCCTCCCTCCCTTCCCCTCTTCTGAAAATGGTAGGCAGTTTGATATAGTTTATATATGTGCTTTCATGTAAAAATATTTCCATATTAGTCACAGTGGTGAAAGAGGAAACATATCAAAAGGAAAAAAAAAACCCACAAGAAAGAAAAAGTAAGTGAAAAAATATGCTTTAATCCGTACACAGAGTCCATCAGCTCTTTATCTTGATATGGATGGCATTTTCCTTCCTGAGTCCTTTGTACTTGGATTGTCGTCCTGCTGAGAAGAGCTGAGTCGTTCCCAGCTGATCGTCACACAACGTTGCTGATCCTGTGTACAATGTTTTCCTGGTTCTGCTCATGTCACTTTGTATCAGTTCCCACAAGTTTTTCCAGATTTTTCTGAAGTCCTTCTGTTCATCATTTCTTATTGCACAATAGTATTCCATTACATTCATATACCACAGCTTGTTCAACCATTCCCCAACTGATGGGCAACCAGAATGTTTCAATGAGGAGATATGGTAGCAGTTGTACTTGGAGAAATGATTGTACTTTTCTCTACCTAATCTGTATTTGAAACATAGTTTCTAGGGGCAGCTAAGTGGCACAGTGAGTAGAATAGTGGCCTTGGAGTCATGAGTTCAAATCCAGCCTCAGACACTTGACATTCTTACTAGCTGTATGACCTTGGGCAAGTCACTTAACCCCGATTGCCCTGCCTTCCCTCCTCCAAAAAGAAAAAAAAGATATGGGTTCTGAAAGTAAGCCTGATGAAAGGAAGCTGATAATTGCCTGCTCAAATCCTCTGTTTCCTGGCTCATGCACATGCAATTTGCAACTAACAATTTGACAATGTTTGTTAAGAGGACATTATCCCTCATTGTCCGCATGCAGAATACCAATTATGGTAAGTTACATCAAGCCAGCTCCCAAATAGACTTCTTCTTCTTTTTGAGGCAATCGGAGTCAAGTGACTTGCCCAGGGTCACACAGCTAGTAAGTATCTGAGGCAAGACTTGCACTCAGGTCCTCCTGCCTCCAAGGCTGGTGCTTTATCTACTGTGCCACCTAGCTGCCCCCCAAATAGATTTATATCATTCTGTCAAGGGTAATATCCTTCCAACCTTGGTAAAACACCATTCCTTATCTTTTTATGCTCCCAAGACTTCATTCTTGACCTCTGAAGTGGGAAGTGATTCCCTAATTAACCCACATCCCCATTTTTTGTTCTCTCATCCTATTTCCTTCTTCTCTCTATACCTCCTTTCCCTTCCTCTCTCTTTTTCCAGTTTGTCTTCCTTTCTCTTTGTCTGTTTTTTTCCACTTTTGATTCCTCATCTTTCTGTCCCTTTCAACTTATTCCAATCCAACAAACATAGAGCAAATATCTGCTGTGGGCAGGTCACTGTGCTAGGCTGCCCTGGGCCCACAAAGAAAAAAAAAATGAAATGATCCCTGTTCTCAAGAAGCTTACATTCTTTAGAGGGAATAGAATCTTTAACCCAACAAACTGTGATCAGATATAAAGTCCTCTGGTTCTTAAAGCCCTTTACATCTTTCTCCTTCCTACCTGATCAGTCTTAGACTTTGCATTGCTCCGTCTACTCTGCAATCCAGACACTGGACTTCTTGCTGAGGTAGACACTTTATCTCTGGACACCAGGTCTTTTCACTAACTGGCTCCCACTCTTGGAAGACTCCTCATTCTTCCCTCCACCCCCTAGCTTTTCTGGCTTGCTTTAGCACTCAGGTCAAATAATCCTTTTGCAGGAGGTTTTTTCTCACCATTCCTTGCTCCACCCTCTTCCCAGTGCCTTAGCTCTGATATTACCTTCTAGATATCCTGTATATATCTCCACACATTATCTCCCCTATTAGAATGTGAGCTCCTTCAAGGTAGGGATAGTGTTTTTGCCTTTCTTTGTATCCTCAGTACTTAGCACAGTGCCTGGCACATAGTAATAAATGCTTGTCAATTGACTGATTCACAGAGAGAAAGTGCTAATAACTTAGGAGGACTGAGAAAGGCTTCCCATTGGAGGTGGCACCTGAGTGTAGCCTTGGAAGGTTCTAAGAGGTGGAGAGGAGGAGGAAATGCTATGCATTTCAGGCATGGGAAGCAGTCTATACAAAGGCTCCGAGGTGGGAGAAGTGACAAGTTTGGGGAACAGCAAGTAAACCAGTTTGACTGGAAGGAACTGCGCTTGGAGGTGGGGGGGGGGGAGGGGAAGGTGTGGCAAGGTAAGAGGAAATGACTGGGAATGTAGGCTGGAGCCAGACTACAGAAGGCTTTAAATGCCCCTCTGAAGAGTCTGTATCTTATGCTAGAGGCAATTGGGAGCCAATGAAGATTCTTGAGCAGGGAAGTTAATGTAAAAGAATGATGCTTTTGAGAGATTATTTTGGCAGTATCATAGAGGATGGATGAGAGAGGAGAGACTGGAAGCAGGAAATACAATTAAGAGGATTAAAAGTAGTCTAGAAGAGAAGTGCAGAGGGTCTAAACTAGGATGAAGTAGTAAGTTTGGAGGGAAGGGCATTCATGTGAAAGATGCTATAGAAGCAGTATTGACTCTCTCCCTCTCCCCCCCTCCCCCCCCCTCCCCTTGTCCCCCCCTCCCTGCCTCCCTCTCTCTCTCTTTTTTGCCCTCCTCAACCCCTCTAGCATACACACACACACACACACACACACACACACACACACGCACACGCACACAAGCTCTGTTCCCCTTTAATTTTTTCCTTCTGGGTCTGTTTCTTCCCTAATTTTTATATGTGAAGACTTAAAATTAGAATCTTTTTGGTCCTTTGTCTTGTTGCCAATCTATCCCACATGGCTGTCCTACTTTAGCTGGTGGTCTGTGGTGTTATAATTAAATTATAAATCATTGTTATTTTTAATGGGACAAACCAGACGCACACACACACACACACACACACACTCCCATTTCCTAGTGTGCCTCTCTTCTCTCCCATGAAACAGTTGCCTCTTGGTCTATGATTTAACTCTTTGGGCATATGAAAGGAAAAAGATCAATACTCAATGCCCTGAATGCTTTCTCTGTATTGCGTTGCTAATTTTTTAATCAGCTATAATCATTAGGATAAGAAATAGCTGTGTGATCTGTAGTAAGAGCATAGTCCTGGGTAAAAAAAAGTATATAACCAAACTATGATGTAGTCCCAGGGAAATTCCTGTGTTAGATGACTGTAGATATATAGCTAAATCATTATAAGATATGTATGTTAAGTATGTTACCATAATAATCAGACCTATATATTAATCTTTATATTAAAATGATAAAGTAAGAAAGTTCTGTAAAGGGCTGAGACATCAAAGGGTTAATTGAGACACCATAGAAAGGACAAAGTTAAGATGTCCCAAAGTTAGGACATAGTGATCTGCAAAATGCGATATTGCATGAATCAGCTTTAGAGGACTTTGTTGCGCCATACATGAATCAAGAGACCTATAAATAACTGTGAATTTTATATCTCAAGGTCTCAGACCATAATGGATGTATGACACCTTTGCTTCTCTTAATAAAGGTTGGTTTCTTTTTCCAGAGAGCTTCCCAGTTTCCTTTTCACACATATATGCAATTGTTTTATGCCTTGTAATGGTTGTCACGATTATTGTTAATGTAATAAATCTTTATGTGGCATTTTAGGTTCTCGAGGATCAGAGGGACTCTGGTGAAGCTGAGGCTGGGTATAGAGAAACCTACCATCTTGCAGGGTAGTATCTGGAGACCAAGTTCTAGCCCAGGCCCTTCCACAAACTAATTGTGTGTCTGAGGGCAAGATACTTAATCTCTATGATTTTGTCATCATGGGTCAACTTTAAAAGATTTTTGTTACCATGGGTAAGAATTTAGAGCTTGAAGGAATCTTAAGCAATGTTCAGAGCTTCCCAAACTTATTTGACCTACTGCCCCCTTTAAAAAAATTACTCAGCACTCCCACTGGATTTACCCTTTAACAGTTTTTTTTTTGGAAATTTGCATCATTTCAAGCTACTACCACTCACCTGGTTGTTCCAGCACCCCCTGGGGGTGGTATCACCCACTTTGGGAACCTATGATAGACCAACCTGATCATTTTACTGCAATATAGCAAGGATGTGTCATTTTTGTCAGTGTGGATACTTTCCTAATATTCGTTTTCTTAGTAGATGGTCTCAGAGAGTTTCTGTGGCTGAAAAGTCCATTACTTTGGGGTGTGTGTGTGTGTGTGTGTGTGTGTGTGTGTGAGAGAGAGAGAGAGAGAGAGAGAGAGAGAGAGAGAGAGAGAGAGAGCCAGAGACAGAGAGGCAGAGACAGATACAGAGATAAAGAGATAGACACAGAGACAGAGAGACAGAGACAGAGAGAGAGAGACAGAGACAGAGAGAGAAGACAGAAGGAAGGGAGAAAGAGAAGATAACTTGTTAGTTCTACTTTAACAACATCCGTCCTTCCTCTACACTCACACTCACACACTCAAGTTCAGGGTCTCCTTATCTATCACCTATATAATTACAGTAACTTCCTAATTGAACTACCTGCTTCCAAGCTCTTCTCTTTCCAATTCATCACCCAAATAGTTGCCAAAATAATCTCTCTAAGGTGCAGGTCTGACCGTAATACTTTCTTGCTTCATGAAGTGACCAAATTCGTGATGAGCTTCTCTGCCTTAACTCGGTAGCGTCTCCTAATACATATTTAATCCATCGTTCAACCCATACTCAAGTCCTTTCCAGTATGGTAGCATCTGTTAGAGCTGGCTGGGAAAGCCTTTGATAACTTAAGGTCATATTGTGATGACTCATCAAAAGAGGACTCATATAGTCACCAGGTAGAACTGGTGAGCAAGACAGGCTGAGCCGTCAATCACCTCTTAGCTGGGGTCAGGGTTTGATTGCACATGGGAATCCACTCACTCTCATTCCCTTTCTGTGGATAGAGCTTCTCTAGCAACTCGGTTCCCTTCTGGAACATTTGTTTACTTTCAAACCTTGTATTCATTTCCTTTGTGGGGGACTGGGGGCGAGAAGAATGACTCCCACTTTAATTTGTTTACTTATGCTTTCACAATTATTATTTTTTTCTTTTAAAGCATTCAGGAATATACTGCTTTGGTCTCAGGTTCTCTTGGGGATCCACAAGGTGCTTTGCCTTACTTATCAGGTATTGATTAATTTTCATTTGTCTTTAAATATTTATTTATTTATGCCTGTACTCTTTTACCCAAACTGGATGCCAGGTTCCCTTCTGTTATTAATATCTTTCTTGTTGGTTTATCTGTTTATGCTTGAGGTCTTTAAATGAGTTTTCCTTCTCCTGAAATATATAGTAATTTCAGCTTTTTCCCCCTCTTATAGTCTGCTATTGTTTACTTTCTGACTCCTGACTCCATCCTGTTTGATTTCAGTTTCCTTAGGACCCCAGCCTCAAAGCCATCTTACCCTTTTCCTCTGCTGGGCAATTCACCATTTCACAGCTTCAGTCTCTGCCCCAAGCAACTTTTTTGGAGGGGAGAGAGAACTAGTTTCAGCTAGATTCTGGACTCTTCTTGAGAATTAATGGAATGCCACACAAGTACACGTATGTGTCTATCCCACTTGCCTCTATTCCTCAGTTTTCTGAGCTCTGTTCCAGCATAAAGTACTGCCAAGGCTGCCAAAATGACTGCTTTTTGGTTTTCCCTCTGGCACAGGTGGCAGGGGAATTGAGGGGGAGAGGTACAGAATGGAGTTCTTTTGCAAATCTGTGGATCCATTTGTGGTATGTGTGGGGGTAGGGATGCTGAGTATGTTAGGAGTTAGGGATTACTTCTCTTCTGTTACTTCACTGAATCATTACCTCTTTGGGGTTCTTGGCATCCTAGACTGTGGAGATAGCTGAACTTGCTTTATATCTTGTGCATAATTTCTGTTTTGGAGAGGTTTGAGAGGTTATGGGGATTGGAGAAAATGTGTTGGTTACATGACTGGAAAAATCACCAAGCTCACTTCTGGAGCTCTGCTGCCTTCTGTTTTTAGAGGGGTATCACCCCAGCTGATGATTCTTTCTTTCCTCATTCAAACAACTTAATAAACCCTCATCTCTTTTAAATGTGTAGTTCTGAACTCCAAGGTTCAGTGACATCCCTTCTTCCTCAGAAAACAAATTTGTGTTGCTAAGACAGGGAAATTCCCTCTCTCTCTCTCTCTCTCTCTCTCTCTCTCTCTCTCTCTCTCTCTCTCTCTCTGCTATAAGGACAAATAGGGAAATTTGGATATGTAGATCAACAATGTTATCACAGTTAATGATTTAAAATGGTAAGCAATTGTAAAGGGGGAGGAATTGGATTAGACAATTACTCAATTCTTCTTAAAGTAATTCTACTTGAAGGTGCAGCTAGGTGGTACAGTATATACAGTGTATATGCCTCGAAGTCAAGAAGACTTCTCTTTATGAGTTAAAATCTGGCCTCAGACACTTACTAGCTGTATGACTCTGGGCAAGTCACATAATCCTGTTTGCCTCAGTTTCCTCACCTGTAAAATTAATTGGAGAAGGAAATGGCAAACCTCTTCAGTATTTTTGCCAAGAAAACTCCAAACAAAGGGTAGGAAGATGTAGGACATGACTGAAAACATAGGGCACGAAGAGTAGGACATGACTGAAACACTCAATGACAACAACTCAAAGTAAGTGATAAGGTACTAAACTCTGATGTATTTTTCAGGTCAGAATACACCTCTGTTGCTTACTAGGTATGAACATGGCTTGGACAGCTTCCTGGGTGTGACAAGAAATTTGTTTGAATACCCTCTGAGGTTTGAATAAAACATTTAGCTATTGAAAGGAGGCCACACATAATCTCAGGACTGCGGTGTTATGGGAAGAATATTTTCCCCTGAATTTGCGTGATGGGTTACTGCTCATGAATAAGTCTATCACAATGCAGAAATTATAGAGGTAAGAATCTAGATTTTATTATGCTTAAGCACAAATTCAGGAGGTAGAAAAATAACCCTATATCCTGACTGGGGTTTGGACCAAGCTACTTACAGGGAAAAATTATGTCAGAGAGACAGAGAAATACTTTTTGAACAAATAGCAATCTTTATGGCCTCTTCGATCATAAAAGTCACAGCGGTCTAGTCAAACAGTTTCATTATCTCATGCTTCTTTCAATTAAGGCCAAATCAACTAAGTTAGAACAAATTAGTAAATAGACTAAGTTATAGATTTAAATACTGTGTTTTCAAAATCCTATGCTTAAAAACTATAAGGCTACATTTTAAATATATCACAATATGCTAATTGAAAGGAGACTCATAGGTCACAAAGTTAACCAAAGATTTGGGGCATCAGGGAAATTCTTCCACAAATAAAATCAGCCAGAGTCCCCTTAGGAGGGCTTAAACATTTTGTAGATGCTATATTCACTTCTTTCTCTCTTTTCCTCTCATATTTGAAGAATGTTAAAAGCCTTCCCTCAATCCTATCATTGCATGAATCAGATTTTAGCTACTTGATGTTAATATTTACAGGAGATAGGTTTCAGGAGTCAGCCAGATATCGGGGGGGGGGGGGAAATGACATAATAAAATAAAATAAAAGGAAAGGAAATCAAAAAGTCTCATTTTTGTTTTGTTTCAGGGGTTGTTATGGTCAAGAACTCATCACCAAGTAGCCAGTGGAATATACTCTCTAATTATCTAGAGTGCTTTTTGGAAAGCAGACAAGCTATTGCTAGCACCACAGTCAACACCTAGAACCTGCCTGAGTTTGTGCCCCTTGGGCATAGCTCTTAAGATCCTAAAGTTAAACTTGTGGGAGGACTTGGTCAAGAGTTGCCCAGGATGAACAAGAATGGATGGGTTAGGATATATATCTTTGGAGGGAATATACACATCAGTGAGAGCACAGATCTACTTTAGTATTTCAGAAAGGAAAATGTTCCTACTGATGGGGACAACCTAAAAGTTGAATGGACTGCCTTGTGGGGTAGTGATTTCCCCTCAATCAGTACCCTGAAGCAAAGTCTGGGATACTAACTCACTCATTAAATATATATACTCTACAAGGAATTGTCAGATATAGACTGGACTCAGGGGTGGGGAACCTGCATCCTCAAGGCCACAGGGGCCCCTCTAGGTCCTCACATGTGGCCCTTTGAATGAATCCAAACTTCACAGAACAAATCCTGGCCTCAAGGCTGCAGGTTCCCCACCCCTGGTAGATGGTAGACGATAGCCGAAGTGCTTCTAATTCTAAAGTCCTATGAAATTACTCTGTGAAGAGTGGACATTTTTAAGACTATCAATACATTTCATTTCTAAAATTAACTTTTTTCAAGTAATAAACACTTTCCTTCACCCTTCTCTACTTTAAAAAAAGAAAAGAAAAACAAAACCTTTCTAACAAATATGTGTAGTAACTTTTTAAAAATCTCCATATTGACCATTACACCAATATTATGCCTCCTTCTGCACCCTGAATTCATTACCCCGACAGGAAGTGGGTAGTGTGCTTCATCATCACTAGTATGGAATCCTGGTTGGTCGTTGCATTGATGAGAAGTATTATATCTTTCAAAAATTTTTTTTACAATGTTGTTATTGTTTAAATTTTTCTTCTGATTCTGTTATTTTCTCTTCATCAATTCAGAAAAATTTTCCCAGGTTTCTCTGAAATTGTCCCTTTCATCATTTCTTACAGTACAGTAAAATACAAATACATTTCATTTGGATTAGATAGCTATTTACCATCTTAATCTCTCTTTACAAAGCACATTCCCTGAAGACAACCAATAAAAGCTGCCTAATAATACGATTAAATCGGAGATTGCTTATTTAGGAGACGGTCTCCTAAAGGACTCTAAAAGGAAAAGGTAGTTGTGGTTCTTCTAGTCACTTACCCAGAAATGAGAGAGATAAGAAACTTACAAACGATCATGTGACTAAAGGAAGAATTTAACCTCGAACAGTATATTTGGTCTATTTTAGATGGTTATTCTAGGAGGTAAAGGACTGAAGAAAACTCTGAAAGAATGAGAAATAGAAACACAATCTAAAACCCGAAACATGAGAATTTCAGGCCATCTAATGAAATAGTGAGAGTGAAGTGTGTGTTGGGGGAGCAAGAATGGAAAATTGGTAATAAATTTTGGTCTGTAGCAATATAGATAGATAAAGCATTTGTTTGGTGCTTGTATGTGCCAGGCATTGTTGTTCTTCAGTCATTTCAGCCATATCCAACACTCTGTAACCCTGTTTTGTGGTTTTCTTGGTAGAGATACTGGAGTGGTTTGCCATTTTCTTCTCCAGCTCATTTTACAGATGAGAATCCAAGGCAAAATGGGTTAAGTGACTTGTCCAGGGTCACATAGCTAGTAAGTATCTGGGACTGGATTTGAACTCAGATCTTCCTGACTCCAGGCCTGTACCTTATCCATTGTGTCATCTAGCTGCCCCAATGCCAGGCATTGTACTAAACAACAAATATATAAGGGGAGTTGGACAGGTGATTTTTGTCACAGGACTCTCTCTTTGTCTCTTCAGCCTTTTCATTAATGATTTAGATGAAGACTGGAGACATGGTACTAAGCATTGGGGATACAAAGAAAGGCAAAATAGTCCCTCTCCACAAGGAGCTACACCTTAATGGAAGAAACAACATGTTAATAACTAGGTTCATACAAGACATATCCAGAGTAGGCAGAAGACAGTGTGAGAGGAGAAAGAATTAATACCCAGGGGTGAGAGGAGAGCCAAGAAAGAGAAGATCTAGCATTTGAACAGTCTTAAGATGTTGACAAAATGGAAGAATGAATGAAAAGGAACAGGATGAAATTTAATAGATATAATGGTAAAGTCTTGTGCTTAATTTTTTAATGACTTAACTAATATGTCATGGGGAGAGCATCACTTCAGCCAAATAATCAGGGAAATTTGAGCCTAAGGTTATACATTTGATTATGGTGCCAATGTCAATGGAAAACTGGCTGGTAATTGTTAAGGTCAAGTTATTGTGCCTAAGTCAGTAGGATTTAGGACAGCTGTCAATAATTACACCCAGGATAGGGGGAGGTAATTACACGAAGGATGGTATGAAAAACACTCATCACAGATTAACACTGGCTCCATACCAAAATAATGATTGCATCACATACTCTATTCCAGACAGAGACTGCTCTGAACTTCTTTCTTTCATCCTCTCATCTCATCCTGCCCACTTTCTCTGTGTTTTTACTCACTGAGTATACTTGCCAACATTCCTAAGATATACTTTTCTCAGGATCGTATCTAAGGATCATTCCTGAGATAGACTCAGGATTATTCCCCTTTTCTATTTCTTGAGGATCTTTCTTCAAGTTCCAACACAAATGCTACCTCTTCTGTGAGGTAATTGAGATAGAGAGAGAAGGGCACCGGGCTTTGAGTCAGAAGAGTCACAGGTTCAAATTTTGCCTCCACTGCTTACTACCTAAGTGACCATAGGCAAATCCCTTAACCATCTCTGAGCCTCAATTTCATCATCCGTAAAATAGAGTTAATAATTCCAATAGAGCTTACTTCACAGAGTTGTGAGGATCGAATGGAATTATTTAAAGCATTTTGTAAAACTTAAACTGCTATGTGTGTAAAAACTTCCTTTCCAGAGAACCTGACCACTCCCTAGATCTAAAGTTTAGATAATTTGTGCATAGCTGTAGAACCAATATATGTCAGAGCGAGGATTTGAAATAGGGTCTTGCTGATTCCATTGCTGCATCTCTATCTACTTCTCCACAATATCTTCTCTTGATCCATAACAGGAATAAATAAAAGTTTGTTTAACTGAATTAGAATTATTAAGATGCAACTTGTGGTAGTCCACCAGGTGGGACAGGGTTGTAGGGTCAGTCTGATCTCCATCTAAGTTCTTTGCTTTCTGTGGTCATGGAAGAGTGTTCCCTTTATATGTATGAGGTTTATGTAACTTCCTGCACTTTTCCATTTTAAGAATCAAAAGCAAGAATATGTCTTAGGTATGTGTCTCCCCCATCTCAGGGGCAGAAAAGTTTTGGGAGGCTTTCATTTGTCTGGCTATTTCAGTGGCATGCTGGGGGTAAGCTAGGAACTCAGTTCAAGTAGATAACTAATCATGAGGACTGTGGGGACTGCCTTTGAGAAAATTCGACTCAGTCCTCTACTCATTCCTTCACACTTGCCAATATTGTCTGAGGTGATTCCTAGCCCACAGTTAGGATGCAGCACCAAGGGAAAGAATACAGACACTGACATAGCAGTTCAGTGGGAAAGAACTGATTGATTACAAGTTCAATATGAGTCAATCCTAGGATCCAGCTGCCAAAAGTGAATATATCTTAATAGACATATCTAGTCATCCAGAACTTACTTCCATCTTTCAGCGATCTATAGCTTTTTCCATGTGGATATCCTTGACAATGCCACAGATTGCAAGCCTCTTTCAATTTAGTAGAGGGTCTTTGGGAATTACAACAGAAAAAAAAAACAAAACAAAAAACCCAAGAAAAACAAAAAAATACATCACCTGGCAGCCAACCTAGGAATAAGTCTCTCCAAGCTTGGTTAGGTTGATCTTTGAACAGTAGACATATCTATAGTCCATCACTGGTCCAGTATTTAAGGACTTTCTAACTTGGTAGGATTTGTCAAAGACCATGGAACTTGATCAAGTCATTGATTAAAAATATTAAAATGCACAGGATCATGGGCAACCAAGGGGCAGCCCACTAGAGACAGTCTCAAACTCATCTACTAATGATCTACTAATGATAACTCTTTGGGTCTAATTTGACCAATTCCAAACTTGTCTTAACTGTACTATACTCTAGCTCAAATCTTTTCATCTTATTCACAAGAACATGAGAGGCTTTGTCAAATGATCTGTTAAAATCTACATAAATCATATCTAGAGTATGATATGTCCATCTAAGAACCCTATCATCAAAGGAAATTAGGTTAGTCTGCTCTCAGCAGTATTTGTTGAAACCATGCTGGTTCTTTATGATCATGGCTTCCTTTTTCTGGATGATCATTGACCTCTAATAAGTTGAAGTCAGATTCATTAGCAGATTCCACTCTTCCATTTTCTTTTTTTCTTCCTTCCTTCCTTCCTTCCTTCCTTCCTTCCTTCCTTCCTTCCTTCCTTCCTTCGTTCCTTCGTTCCTTCGTTCCTTCCTTCCTTCCTTCCTTCCTTCCTTCCTTCCTTCCTTCCTTCCTTCTTTTCTTTCTTTCTTTCTTTCTTTCTTTCTTTCTTTCTTTCTTTCTTTCTTTCTTTCTTTCTTTCTTTCTTTCTTTCTTTCTTTCTTTCTTTCTTCCTTTCCTCCTTTCTTTCCTCCTTCCTTCCTTCCTTCCTTCCTTCCTTCCTTCGTTCCTTCCTTCGTTCCTTCCTTCCTTCCTTCCTTCCTTCCTTCCTTCCTTCCTTCCTTCTTTTCTTTCTTTCTTTCTTTCTTTCTTTCTTTC
>CM053625.1:218511897-218545764 GCA_028646595.1 Phalanger gymnotis | reverse complement strand
CTTCCTTCCTTCCTTCCTTCCTTCCTTCCTTCCTTCCTTCCTTCCTTCCTTCCTTCCTTCCTTCCTTCCTTCCTTCCTTCCTTCCTCTCTGTGCCCCAGCTAACTGTCTAAGACTAAAAGTTACAGAAAAGTAGACCAGAGGGAAGTGGATCATGCACAGGGAGTCTAAGACTGGTGTCTGCTGCTCTGCCACTGACTAACTCCCCATATATCTTTGGGCAAGTTGCTTCCTCTTTAGGTCTCTGTTTCCTCAAATGTAAGAGTAATGAAGGGCCTGCACTTGCTTATGCCTCTGATCCTTGCCAGCCCTGAGTTTCTGGTTAGGCTTCTATAACAGGATGGCTCACAAGGAGAGCTATGCCATTTGCTCTATAACATAACTTTCCTATCTTGACCTGTGTATCTATAAAGTGCTCAGTGGTACCTCCCAAAGGTCTTTTGAAGATAAATGTAACAAGTTGTACCAAGTGTTCCGAACTCCTTGGAAGAACAGGTCTGCCCCTCCATCTAGAAAGATTCGCAGAAGAGGGGTCACATGGTATAACGGAGAGCCGGACAACCTCTGAATCAGAAGACCCGAGTCTGGTTCTGCCTGCCTTTGATGTTAGCGTGACAGAGTCTGGAACCTCCTATATTTGGGGGATGGGGAGAGATTCTTAAATGCTCTTGGGTCAACAGAAACACCATGGCCCCTTGAGAATTGCTGGAACCTGTCTCAAGAAACCGAGTTAGGATGGGTTAGGGCAGAGAGCAGCTGTCTGTATGATATGATTTTATATTCCCAAAGACTTCCATGTCTCTTCCTCCCTTCCCAAATCTGCTCATCTAATCCGCTACTATGCCTGAAATATCACCACTAGAACCACTTCGCAGGCTTTGGTATCTACAGAAGGCCTTTGTTCAAATGCTAGAGAGGGAAGGGGGGAGTGGCATTTATCCATTACAGCATACAAACACATTTTAAATGGTTTAATTGTTGGCTTGGGTTGAACTTGCTGGTCTCTGAGGCTTCTTTCAAGTTGGATGTTCTGTGAGTCTGAGGGCAAATTGCTTAATCTCTCATTTTGCCTAGGAAACTCTCTAAGGCCATAGGTTACAGAAGAGTTGCCAGTTTGTATCAGGGAAAAGAGGGATCTGTACCCAGAGTTGCCCATGTTGATAAAATCACAGGTCTGCACTCCCTGCCCCCCAAATAAAAAGATAGCTACAGAGCTGTTCTGGGTAATGTTCTTCTTTGGGGCTATCTGATGATGAAATACAATTATTCAGGCTAATCATAATGTAAATGATACTAGTAATTCTTCTGTCCATGACTTTAATGTTTCTGCCTTGTCTTCATAACTGCCTCACTCTAATCTTCTAACCTCAGCTCTATGTGCAGATTTGTCTGCCAAGATCCATCTCTGTTCTCACTTCCACTTTGTACCCAATGACTGCCAGAACCTCCCACTCCATTCCCTTCTTACGTTAGCTCAGTATTTGTTGTCAACCACCTCTTGGCAAAGTCTACCTTTGGGTTCTCTGGGCCACCTCAGAAGAGCCTTGCTCCACAAAGCAGCCACTCACAGGCCACTTACTTTGAAGTTCTCAGCCCAGATGATTCTGATGGGCCCGGCAGCTCACACTTTTCCAAAACGAAAGCCAGGCTTCCAGAAGCCTCTGTCAGATACTGTTGATTCGGTCAGCGAGTGTCTGTCTCAAGCTCTGACGTTTTCTGCTTAATTGTTTATTTTGATAATTGAATTTAAGCCATTGTGAAAAATGCAATCCAGTTTAATTTACAGAAATGTCAAGGCTAGAGACATCAGAAGGAAAACATTTGGCCACAGCTCAGGCAAACTTCATTGGAGAATCTTTTTTTGTGCTCTAAGCTAGATCTCTTTGTCTGGTGTCTGGTTTGAAGCATTGAAGGCCCCGATTGCAAAGAATTGAGTAAAAATCCTGGCAATCTGTGGAACATCATTAGTTCTGTTGTTAGGTAGCCCATTTTGCTGATTTGTTTATGATGCCTTTGATTTAGCCATTCGTTTGCCCTTTGCCAAAAGCATCTGGGGATGGCTACATTTTCAGCTTGTTTACTTGAAGGATAATGTGATTTGGTCTTTCCCATTTGGCGAGTTTATCCTGATAGCAATAAAATCTTGTTATAACAAGACCACACAGACAGGAGCCCTGTTGGCCTGGAACTTCTGTGAGTTTCATGTGTCATTTGAAAGGAGGTGGCTCATCATTAGTTAAAAGAAGGAACACCGGCTTTGGGAAAAAGAGATCTGGAGACAAAATCCACTTTTTTCTACTGCTTCGAACACTTACCAACTGTGTGATCTTGGGCAAGTCAGTTAATGTCTGTCAGCCTGTTTCCTCATCTGTAAAATGAAGATAATAACAGCATTTACACCACAGGGACATTGTGAGAATCCAGTGAGATAATGCATATAGAGTACTTTGCAAATCTTAAGTGCTCATATAAATGTTAGCTATCATTATTTTTATTATTTTCTGTTCCTCTCACCTAACATCTCTAAAACTGGAAACCTGTCTAAGTCCCTGACTTCAGACACTGGGTTGCAACTGCCTCTTTGTGGGAGAAATTTATTATTTTTAATAGTATTTTATTTTTCCCAATTACATGTAAAGAAAGTTTTCAACATACATTTTGATAAGATTTTGAGTTCCAAATGTTTTTCTCCCTCCTTTCCCTCCCTCCTCCCCAAGATGGCAAGCAATCTGATATAGGTTATACATGTGCAATTATATTATATATATTTCTACATTAGTCATGTTGTGAAAGAAGAATTATAACAAAAAGGAAAAACCAAGAGAAAGAAAAAACAAAAAAAGGTGAAAATTGTATGCTTCAACATGCATTCAGATTCCATAGTTCTTTCTTTGGATGTGGACAGCAGTTTCCATCATGAGTCTTTTGGCATTGTCCTACATCATTGCATTGCTGAGAAGAGCCAAGTCTATGGTAGTTGATCATCACACAATGTTGCTGTTACTGTGTATCATGTTCTCCTGGTTCTGCTCACTTCACTCAGCATCGGTTCATGTAAGTCTTCCCAAGTTTTTCTGAAATCTGCCTGCTCATCATTTCTTATAGCACAATAAATTCCATTACATTCATATACCACAACTTGTTCAGCTATTCCCCAATTGTTCAGCCATTCCCTCAATTTCCAATTCTTTGCCAACATAAAAGGAGGTGCTATAAATAGTTTTGCACATGTGTATCCCTTCTCTTTTTTTATTATCTCTCTTGGATATAGACCTAGTAATGGCATTGCTGGATCAAAGGGTATGCACATTTTGTAGCTCTTTGGGCATAGTTCCAAATTGCTCTCGAGAATGGTTGGATCAGTTCACGACTCCACCAACAATGCTTTAGTGTTCCAATTTTCTTTGTAGGGCATTTTTAAAGTCCTCTCTCTGTGTCTTGCTTCTGCTTGAAGGTGACTCCTGGCTTCCTAAAGGGTATGGCAGTAGAACATGAACTCTAACAGGTTCCACCATGCTAGAACGGCTTTGACTACTGTCTCTGTGCCAGAGTGTGAGAATGTCCTGAGGACCAGCCTTTTTAAGGATATAGAGGCACATCTCAACACCCCTAAGTTGATCACTTGGTGGTGAAATTTTTGATCATATCAACCCATGAAACAGAGAAAATCCAGTGTGTGTTTGTTATTCAATGCGATGACTTCTAGAAGGCCACCTTAGTGGTAAGCTCTACTTTGTGTACCTTCCACAAGCCAACAGGAGGCTTACTCACCTAGCAAGATCCAGATATCAGAGTTCTTTTAACTTTTGAACCATTAGGTTCAAGTGCCACCTTCTATGATATTGGGCAAGATGCTTCCCCAGTCTGGGCTTCAGTTTCTTCATCCATAAAATGAGATGGCTGGGCTAGAAGTCAGAGGTTCTTAACATTCTTTTGTATCATGGACCCTCTGGTGGAGTCTGTGGACCCTTCTCAAAATAATGGTTTTAAATGCATAAAATAAAGTGCAGAAGACTACGAAGGAAGCTATATTGTAATTATTAATATATTTTAAGAATACATTCATATATCTCAGGTCAAGAACCCTTGGACTAATTGACCTCAGAGGTCTTTTGTGGCTCTAACATTCTACCATTCTCTTCTCACTTTAGGGGCTGCAGAAATAGAAGCCTGGAAACTTGTTCATTGTTGCCCAGTGGGGTCCCAATTAGTCCTGTTTTCAGTCTTTAGATTTGCTTGATCTTAAATCCACTAAAATAGTCTCTATGTTGGGGTTGCCGACTCAAATGGTGTAATTAGTAACTTTTTTGTGACCTCCACGTACATAACAGAAACGTCTCTGAGGATGAATGGAAACTTGCTTGGGTGAAAATATAGCCTTGAGGAGCAGCTTGCTCAGAAAAACTATCTGAGGTGCTCAGGTCTGAGTCTTAGATGTAAGCAGCCAATGAATTACTGAAGTTCCCATGCCTGCCAATCAGTTCTAGCTACTAGATAACAGTAGTTTTGAAAATAGAATCCCTAGTTTCCTTCATAGCAGAGCTCAGCTGCCACCTCCTACATAAGACCTTTCCTCATCTCACAGTTGTTAGTGCTATCTCTTATTTGTATGACTTTGCATAGATTTTGTATTCACTCATCTAAATTCAGTCTGTGTTTCCAAATGGAATGCAAAGTTCTTGAGTGGAAAGGCAGGGACCTTGCATATACTGGATGCTTTAAGAATGTCTATTGATTATGTGCAGTTAGGGAAAAGAAATGAAATATTATTTTAAAAAAATAATGTATATTGAATTAAATGTCGATAGAAGAAGGAAAAATGGTCATTTTGCACAGTGAAAGTCTTTTGAGAATCTCAGGGGCCACTATATCACTGACACTCAACAAATAGGTTTGTGCATTTGATGGACAGCCTAAGGAATGCAATAATGAGATGTCATTCATCAAAACCACAGGGTATCATGGAATAAACTCTGAGTTTTGAGTCAGAGGACATGGGTTCAAATCCCAACTCTGCTATTTATCAGCTATGTGACCTTGGACAAGTCACTTCTCTTTTTGGGGCTTAGCAAGATGAGGGGACTGGCCTAGATCAGAGGTTCTTAACTATTTTTGTGTCGTGTATACCTCTTTCAAAATCTGGTGAAGCCTATGGATCCTTTCTTAGAATCATGTTTTAAAATACATAAAATGAAATACATAGGATTGCAAAGGAAGCCAATTGTATTGAAATATAATTATTAAATTGTTTTTAAAATACTGGAAAAAACAATTTTATGCACCTCTGGTTAACAGCTCCTGAGCCCTGTCTGTGCCCATTAGCTTTAAATTCCGTGTTCTCCTGTGTCTCAGGCATGACATTAAGATATGAGAAGGGACATGTCTCTGGCTTTGATACTGCCTACATGTGGCAGAGAATCAGGACTTGAAAAAAGGTCATATCATCAAAAATAATATTCTCCATCTGTGGAGAGCGACATGGCTTTTACAAAGAGAAATTTACAATGGGTGAAGGGGAGGATGCAATGCTGATTGAAAACAATAAATGAAGGCTTTGCAGTCAGAGAAATACAAATACAGACAGAGGCAAACTTTATTTTCAAAGCACAGGAAAATGTTCAAGAAGTCAGCAGATGGAATTTACATAGATTTTGATCAAATATGAATTTCTATCACAAGTTTAAGATTGCATTGCACATCAGATCTGCCAAACACATTGCTACTCTCCCTTTCTTATTCCCAAAGAATACTCATTCTTTGAAATACCAGAAGGAATGACTGGTGAAAATGGGAACAAAGAGAGAAATCACAGCTTTGCAAAGTTAAGAGGATGGATGTGTCAGGGGTTAGGGATGAGGATGGTATAATAATGGAGGAGAAATGTGTGATGCTGAATTTCTATAACACATTCTTAATAAGATGAACCAGTAAATCACATCTCTTTTTATGAAGTTTTATTATAATTTTAAAATTATAAACTACTAGAAAATCATCTGCGAACATAAACATTTGCATATCTAGAGGCCAGGAAAAGAGAATTATACACAAAGGCATGAATCTATTATATATATGTATATACATACATATATATATATATATATACAAAACATATACATATGATGGATATAGATAGATGGTTAGATAGATAGATAGATGTAGTTTAACATGGTGCTATGTACTAACTTTGACTTACTTGCCCATGTTGACTTATAAATTTGCTTCTGTTCTCTGTATTTTTACATGTTACACTGATGTTTTTTTTTCTTTTTCCTCCTTTTTTTATTACTATTGCTACCCTTTGCTATACCCCACCCCCAAATTAAAAGCCGTCTCTTATAACAATAGATATAGATAAGCAAAACAATCAGTTAATAAACATTTATTGAGTGCTTACTATGTGCTAGGCAATATGTGTTAGATTTGTCATATGTGGAAATATATGTCTCATTTTGCACCTGTAGTCCATTACCTCCCCGTTAAGAAGTGGGAGGCATGCTTCATCATCAGATTTTTTTGACTTCTGATAGGTCACTGCATTGGTCAGAGTTCTTAGGTCTTTTGACATTCTCATTTAAATGTTGTAGTCATTGTGTAAATTGTGTTGGTTCTTCTCACTTCACTCTGTGTTAGTTTATACAAGTCTTCTCAGGTTTTTCTGAATCCATCTCTTTTATTATTTCTAATGGAACAGTAATTTCATTACATTCACATATCATAATTTGTTGAGCCAGTCTCCAGTTGATTGGCAATCCCTTTAATTCTAGGTCTTTATTACAACAAAAGGGCTAGTATATATGTTTTTCTACATATGAATCAAAATAGGACTTATATAGGAGATGATACATGAGTGGAGCATTGAAGGAAGCTAGAGGTTCTAAGAGGCTGCAGTACAGATGGAGTACATTGCAGGTATGGGAGTGGGAAGGAGGAAAAAGACTCATACATTTAAACCAAACATATGGGAAAAAAATCACTGATGGTGTAACACTTATATACCTGAATTATAGTTTATTCCTTTTCCACCACTCAACCCAAGACATATTATCATTATAATAAATAAGTAAATTTGCATTTAGGGTGCTTGGGGGAGATGGGGAATCAAAGGGTTCCAATTTGGACCAGCTGAGTTTGAAGTACTCAGCAGGACAGTCAGATGGAGATGTCTGCTGGGTGTTAGAAGATATCCAACAGAAGTAGAAAATAAGGAACTATAGCTCAGGGCTAGACATATAGATTTGGGAGTTATTTCCATAAAGATGGTAATTGAAGCCATAGATGAGAATATACTTTGAAAATAATAAAGTGTTCTGCAAATGTCAACGATTGTTGATGTTACCTCTTTGAAGACGTCCTTAAAGCTTACTTCCTCTAGGCAGGCGATTGATTAAGCCCACTTGACTCAGTTATAGATAACTTGTCTTCCCTGAACCCTTGAGCTCTAAGAAGCTCATTTTAGATGAGATTCTGCGCTTCCTGATATGTTTTTTTGTGGCTTCCCTTGAGTTTTGACATATCTGAGTATTCGTCTCACACTCACCCCTAACTAAAGCCTTAGCAATTAACAAGCATTTATTAAGCACTTACCCTGTGCCAAGCACTGAGCTAGGGCCATGGGAATGCAAAGACAAAAGTCAGTCTTCACCCTCAGGGAGCTTACGTTCTACTGGGGGAAATAGCAGGGACGTAGAAAATCGCATCCAAAATATATGCAATATAATTAGAGGTGAGAGCATTAATCACCGGGGAATCAAGAAAGTTCTCTTGAAGAAGGAGGCACTTGAGCTCATCACTGATGGGATGGAGGGGGTGGGGGTGGGGTAGAGAGTAGGGATCCAAACAGTGAGAAAGGAGACTATTCCCAGCATAGGGAATAGCCTCTGTTACCTAATGAGATTATCAAGAAACAAAGAACATAGAACAGGGGTTCTTAACTCGTTTCTTTACATCTTTATAACTATTTCATAAGATTTTCCTTTGTAATTCTACATATTATTGTATGCAATAAAATAGTCTCTTCAAAGGTGTGGAGGTGGGGAATAGAATGCCGTGGACTAAGAACCACAAGGAGGCCAGTTTGGCTGGAACAGAGACTATTTGAAGGAGTATAGCCTTTTAATAAGCCTGGAAAAAAGCTGAATGAAGCCAGAGTGTGAAGGGCTTTAAAAACAAGCAGAGGAGTTTAAATTTCTGCCTAGAAGTAATATGGGGCCAGTGATGCTTCTTAAACAGGGTAGTGATATGGTGAGACCTCTGCTTTTGTAATACTAACCTGGCTGCTGGGTGGATGATGAAATAGAGGAGGAAGAGGCCGAATGTATGGAAACTAATTGGGATATGATTGCAATATGAGGGGCTGAACTTGGGTGCTGTCCATGTGAGTGTGGAGAAGGCGATAGATGTGAGAGATGTGGTGGCAGTAGAATAAATAAAAATTAGGTAAAGGAGGTGAGAGAGAATGAAGAATTCAGGATGACTCCTGGGTTGTGAAGCTGGTTTTCTAGAAGGATAGTCTATGCCTTCAACAGAAGGGACAAACAGGGAAGTTATGAATAAGGGTGGTTTTAAGGGGAAACATAAGTCGTGTTTTGAACATGTCAAGTTTGATATGCCTATGGCACACCCAGGTGGAGATATCCAGGAGGCAGATGATGATGAGGGACTGGCATTCAAGAGTGAGACAGGGATGGATAGACTTGGGGGTCCTCTGCATAAAGATCATACTTGAGACTCAATGATATGAACAAGAAACAGAGGATTTAGAAAGGAGATTCTTAAGCTGGAGTCCATAAACTTTTTTTTGGAGACAGTTGGGGTTAAGTGACTTGCCCAGAGTCATACAGCTAGTGTATGTCTGAGACTGGATTTAAATTCAGCTCTTCCTGTCTCCAGGGCTGGTGCTATATCGACTGCATGACCTAGCTGCCCTGGTCCACAAGTTTTTAAAATATTTTCATAACTGTAGTTTGATATAATTTATTTCCTTTGTAATTGCATCATGGTTATTTTATGTATTTGAAAACTTTATTCTGAGAAGAGGTTTCTAAGCTTCACCAAATAGTCAAAGTGTACAAGATGTAAGAAAAATTTAAAAACCCTAATATAAGGGCAGCTAAGTGGCTCAGTGAGTAGATCACAGGCTCTGGAGTGAGGAGAATTTGAATTCAGATCCTGCCTCAGATACTTGACCCACTTAATAGCTGTGAGACCTTGGGCGAATCACTTAACCCCAACTGCCCCGCCTTCCCTACTCCAAAAAAAAACCCCTAATATAAAAAAAGAAGAGAAGAAGGCCTAGGACAGATAGTTATTCCTCGTGAACATTGTCCTTTCCTTCTATATCACGTCTGTTAAGAAGAGCTGGCATTTATGTAACACTAAGGTTTGTAAAGAGTTTTGTATATCGATCTTCACAATTCTGTGAAGGAGGCACTGTTACTCTCTCATTTTTACAGATGAGGGAACTAAGGCTGGTTGGTTGTTGTCCATTCTAGAAGAGGACCAAAACAACATCACGATGTTAGAGTCAAGTTTCAAGGTGTCCGACTGTGGCTGATTAGATCAATATGAGCTCAGAATGCTCTACCACAGGTGGGGAACAAAGAGTCCATGTGAATATTTGGGGTGGATACTCTAAATTTGCACATCCTGCATTTCCTTTGAGCTGTCTTAATTCTGCTTCGTTCATAGATCACAGCACCTTCTCTTGGGCATGCCAGGCTGAATGGTCCTGTGCCAGTGTCTCCCATGTCACACAATCAATTCCAAAGTTCTTCAGAGAAACCTTGAGAGTGTACCTGTATCACTTCTTCTGACCACCCATGTGAATGCTTGCCTTGAGTTTTCCATAAAATAGCCTTTTGGGCAAGCTTACGTTTTGTATTTGAACAACATGGCCAACCCATTGGAGCTGCACTCTCTGAAGCAGAGTTTGAATGCTTGGCAGTTTAGTTTGAGAAAGGACCTTAGTGTCTGGTACCTTATCCTGCCAGGTGATCTTCAGAATCTTCCTAAGACAACTCAAATGGAAGTGATTTAGTTTCCTGGCATGGTGCTGGTAGACTGTCCAGGTTTCACAGGCATACAACAATGAGGTCAGCACCACAGCTCTGTAGACCTTCAGTTTGGTAGTTAGTCTAATACCTCTTCTCTCCTATACTTTCCTTCAGAGCCTCCCAAACACTGAGCTAGCTCCAGCAATGCAAGCATCACCCTCATTATCAATGTCTACATCCCTGGAAAGTACACTACCAAGGTAAGTGAACTTATCTCCAACATTCAAAACTTCTCCATTTGCTGCAACTGATGGTTCCATGGGTGGATGGTGTGATGGTGGCTGATGGAGCACCTGTGTTTTCTTGGTGTTAATCGTTAGGCCAAAATTAGCCCAAGCAGCAAAGAATTGCTCTATGCTTTGTTGCATCTCAGCTTCAGAGGCTGCACTGAGTGTGCAATCAGCCGTGAACAGAAAACCATGCACCAGCACTCCCTCCACTTTGGTCTTGGCTTGTAGCCTTTTCAAGTTGAAGAATTTTCCATTGGTGCAGTGGAACTTGGTGCTGTGTTCATCCTCATCAAAAGCATTTTCACAACATGGCTGAGAACATCATGCTGCAAAGCATGGGAACAAGCACACAGCCTTGTTTCACTCCAATGATGACTGGGAAAGCACGAGAGCATTGTCCACTATCCAGAACCCAGGCAAACGTGCATCATGAAATTGACGTACAATGCTGATGAACTTCTCCAGGCAACCAAATTTCCCATAAGCGCTCATGACTAACACTATCAAAGGCCTCCGTCAGATCTACAAATGTTGTGTACAGACATCTGTTCTGCTCCTGATATTTCTCCTGTCGTTGTCAGGCAGCAAACACCGTATCAACTGTTCCTCAGCCCTTTCTGAAGCCACACTGGCTCTCAGGTGGATGACCATATTCTAGGTGAAGGATCAGCCTGTTAAGGAGAAGTCTGGCAATAATTTTGCCAGCAATGACTGAGAGATGCCCTCTATGATGGTCACAGCACGATCTATTTTCTTTACCTTTATAGAGACGGACAATGGAGGCATCCTTGAACCCCTGAGAGATAACCTCCTCTTGCTGTATAACCTGGAAAATTTCAGTCAGTTTTCACGTGAGCAATGGACCCCCTACTTTGTAACTCTCAGCTGGAATAGAATCAGCACCAGGTGCTTTGCCACACGAAAGGAGCCTAATGGCATTCCAAACCTCTTCTTCAGTTGGAACCTCAGGTAGAAGGGATTGACTTCAATGTGAAGTAAACGGTCAGTGGCCTTATCATTGTTTGATGATGGTCTGTTGAGAACACTATGGAAATGTTTAGCCCATCTCTCTAGGATCATGTCCTTATCACTGATCAATGTGGCTCCATCAGCACTGAGTAGTTGAGAAGCACAATATGTCTTTGGCCCATAAATAGCCCTCAGGGCATCATAAAAGTGCGTTGGATTGTTACTAGCAGCATAAAACTGAATTTCATTGGCCTTCTTACTGCATCTCTCTAAGCTTTGCTCCTACTTTTGTTGGAATGAAACAACTGAGCGGGATTTAAACTTGGGTCTTCCTGACCCTAGCCCACTCTCTGTCCGTGACACCACATAGCTGCCTCACTCATATCCCACATATGCACATGACCCTGAGTAGTAGATTGCACTGTGCATAAGTAAGAACCAATAGCAAGACATACCATGAATGTCAGGGAGAGTCAACAGCAAGATTACGTAGAGAAAATGGAATAGTGTTTGACCAAAAATTAGAAGTCAATTGTGTTATTGAAGGCCTAAAATAGAGGGAAAGAGAAGGGCTTATGAGAAAGAAAAAAAATAACCAAGATAGTCATTTTGTGGAGGTGTAGTAGGAAGGCCAAATTTATGATCTCAAAAAGGATCATATAAATATCTGAATGGTTCGAAATCATTGGGTATACAGAATTCTCCAAGCAGAAGGCATCAAAAAATTTATTCAGGGCCCAGAGCAACAAATTAGCGAACCAACCTCCCCATTCCAGTATTGTGAACACAAGCCTCCAGGCCCAGTAGGCCCACCTCACAAGAGTAGCTAGGAGGCCACAGAAAAATAAGATGGCATAAATCATATTCACAGGCCTCAAGACCTCGCTCGAACTGTTGGGTCCACACAGGGGTCGGCTCTGCTTCGGATTTTTTTTCCGGCCATAGTTTTCTTGCCTCTCCTCGCAGCCTAGCCTCTGGCGTCCTCAAGTCCCGCCTCAAGGACTAGAGACCAGAGTCCAGAGATCCATTGGTTCCCAAATTGGCCCCTTTTAAGTCCTTAATCTATGCCCACACAGGTTTCACACCTGATAGGGCTTTGGGCCTGGGGCTTAGCATTTAACAGGTGAAAGTACTTTCACCGTAAACAAAAGCCAAACTCCTCAAGGGCACCCGTTAAACTAAGCCCATTTTGCCTTACTGGCACAGGAGGGTGCCAAACCAGTCTTCATTCCCCTCCTGACATCCGTACTTCAACATTCTGTCTCTGCTACTATCTCCTGAAATCATCTCAGGGTCTGGGGTCTCCTTGCTCTCAAATATTTTGACCACTGCTGCAACCTTCTCACCTCATCTCCTCTGACCCCATTTTAATTGCCCTTTTATCTCTTGTCTTCTCCCACTAGAATGTAAGCTGCTTGAAGACAAGGGCTAGTTCCTTTTTGCTTCTACTTGTATCCCAGTGCTTAGCATAGTGCCTGGAACATGGTAAATGCTAATACATATTTGTTTCTTTCTAGTCATCACCATATAGGGAATGTCCAGTCATACCTAGCCAATTCACATTCACTATACAGCATGTTGAGAAGTCAAGGACCCCTCTCTTAACAGTTTCTGTGTTTAGATCCAGCAATCCACCCCCCCAAAAAAAACAACAACAACCCCCCAAAAGCCCAAACCAAACCAAAACCAAAATTAAAAAACAAAAACAAAAAACAGAACCATGTCTAAATTTGTGAGAGGGACAAAATGGATTAAGAATAGTGAAATGAGGAAGGTGAAACCAAGATGATAGAGCAGAGGCAGGAAATCACCTGAGCACTCCCAAATTGCCTCCACACAACATTAAAATGATGCCTCAAAATGAATTGTAGAGTGGCAGAACCAATAAAAGAATGGGGTACAACAATTTTCTAGCCCAAGACAGCATAGAAGATAAGCAAGAAAGGTCTGTCTCACTGGGATGAGAGTGGAGTGCAGTCCAATGCTGGCTGTCCCCAGCAAGCCAGCAGCAAGCCTTGGGAGGGTGACAGAATTGGCAGCAGTGGCTTTCAGAGCTTTCAGCTCAAAGATGGTCAGAAGGAAAATGCAGGAGATCTTGTGCTGACACTGGGTACAGGACTCTGTCGCTTTGCCTATACATGGTTTGATGTGAGGAACAAGAGCAGGGTTCCAGGATGGAAAAGAATGCTTGTAGTTGCTCACAGACCAGAGCACAAGCCAGGAGAGTATCAACAACACCTCTTCTTAAATCGTACCACCTTGGAAGAATATTTCTTTGAAATCATTTTGGTATTTTCAAAGACCAATCTAGTACTTATCCACATTAGTATATATATTAGTATACATATATATATATATATAGAGAGAGAGAGAGAGAGAGAGTATATATATACATATACACACACGCACACACATACACACATATATGTAAACATAAATAGAAAAAGTATATGTTTGTGATTGTGTATATATACAATTTAATATATTTTTAATTAATTTAATATGTAATACATATACTTTTTTACAGTGGGCCAGTTTTGCTTGTCATCTGGGGACCTGCTGCTTGGGCTCTTCCTATTAATGCCCACAGTTCTACAGAAAGTGCCTTGAAAACAACATATGTACAATGTTTAAATGAGTTTCCATATGGTTGGGGGTGGATGGGAAAATTGTGTGGATTCGAATGCTACCCATTTGAATCTGTTTTCAGTTAAGTCTAATGCTTTTTTGCTTTGTGCACTATATTTTATTTGTGAATGTGTTACTCAGCGCTTTCCCTATAGCTTAAGCCCAAAGGCAATAGAGCTGTTCTTTCTGCAGAGAACTTGGTTTGGCAATACAAAGCAGGAAAAACAGTAGTGTCCTTTCACTCTCCCCTCCCTTAGCCTTGACCCCAGCCCCTTGCTCCTCTGATCAGGCTTTGAGGGAATAAGGACAGGGTATGGATAGAGAGCATAGGCATGTAGATGGAGAGGAAGGGGGAAGGTAATATGAGAAGAGAGGTAAAGAGGAGGGGTCTTCTGAATTTGTGGATAGCCTCTCAGAAGATGAGACTCATCAGGATTATGACACTGGAGTACCAATAGAATGTAAGTGTCTTGAGTGCAAGGACCCTTGCATTTTTGTCTTTGGGTCCCCGTGCCTAGCAATGCAGATCTTAATAAATGCTTATTGACTGGTTGCTGATCTATCGGTTAAATTGTTCTTTGGTTGCCCCACTTTTTGCGATCATAAAGCTACTGCTTGCTTTCGGAGTTCTATATGGCATCATATGACAATGGATGCCAAATCCAGCATTTAATTAACTTCTATGTCTATGGTTTGCTGATGAAGGAGAGTGAATCACGGTTGTACTTTTTAATTCTGTCATTGACCTAGTATGGAGCTTAGGCCCATTCGTGAGAACCCCTAAAACTAAGCAGAAGAGTCTTTCCCTGAATTAGTTGTGTTATGACAGTGAGATTACAGCCATTTCTGTTTTTCTTCACTTTTACAGGAGTGGGAGTTGAGCCTGCAGATTTACCCAAACTGTAGAACTTAGAGAACCTAGATCCAGAAAGTAAGAATGTCAAAATCAAGTGTGAGTTTTTGGAGTCACACCTCCCCACGGCTGCTTAGCTTGATGAGGACCTGACAGCAAGTATGTTTGACTCCTTCTCACCTTGGACATGGGTAATACGATTCTTGCATATGGCTATTAGCATAATGTACCACTCTACCTTCATCCCAGTCTCTGGTGGGAGCTCAAGCAGAATTCCTCTCCAATATAAATATTTCACCATGCCCTGAAGAAGGACCCTCATTCCCAACTCAGAGTGAAGCCAAGTACACAGAATATATTTGGATTCTTTCTCTTATGGGGAAAGGTTGATTATGTTTATTGTTTCCCTTATGGAAAGTTATGGTTGCCATGGAAATCCCACTATGGTTAATGAATAAATGAAGAGTAATAATTAACCCAGGAAAATAAACTTATGAAATATTGATAATGGACAATACAGAGAAGTGGCTTCACTATGTATAACTCTCTTCTAAGTCAGAAACTGATGGCAAAGAGCTCTCCATTTGGTATAAGGACAGACTGTTCTTGTGTATCTATTGACCTGATGATGTAATTAATTCATAAAAATAAAAAAGAGCATTACCTAATTCCCACTTTTATTGTGCTGTTGTGTTAGGCATCTACAGAATGCACTCAGACAAATGATGTATTGACCCTCCTGATAATGACAGGACAGTCCTAAGCTTTGGAAAAGCTCCACTCAATCTGTATAGACCAAGGGGGACTATTTATTCTTTCCAATATGTAGCTGTTAACATGGGTAAAGATTAGGATATCTTAGAGCAGCAGCCTGAACATTTACATCGATGTACAATAAGGTCTTTGTGGGGTAGTAGCAGGGATCATTTCCTATCTTCAGTCTTCTCTCTTAACTACGACAGGCAAGCCTCAGCGAGGGCATCAATAGATACCAAAGATGTTGTATTTCCTGGTGGCAGTTCCTTAAGAAAACAATTAGCTGATAATGGCAACTATGCTTTTGGCTTATAGGGATGCTGAGGGACTGGGACCAAAATAAGACTATTTCCCAAAACGATATTGGGAAAGTTTGGTGAGTCTTACCAGGTGAGAAACAGACTTATTGGGAAGCAGCTGATCTCAGAGTTAAAAATCTGTAGACTTTGGGAGAGGGGTATGTTGAATGTTTCCTTAGGGCTCACTAGGATCAGTGGGATCAAGTAGCTTGCCTTAAGAGGTACAGGTAAGATTTAGGATACGAATCCACTAAATCCAGCAATCTTTCCATTGTACCATGTTTGACTCCTTCCCATCATCATTTCTGGCCAGGAGAACAAAGTTCTTAGTTATTCTAGAAACCACGATGAGGCACTAACCCATCAAAAATGCCCCCTCTTTCATCCTTTTATTACGGTGTGATTTGCATCAGGGACTTCATCCAGAAGCAAGAGAGAGATGTGCTTTTTGCTTAAGAGTTCATTCTTTTGGGGTCACTCCCCTTGGTTTTTCTTGGATAGTTTTTCTCTGGTTTTGATTGTAAGGAGACTAAGTAGTAGGACCACTAGTGAAGAGCTTTTGGGAAGACATGGACAAAAGTCACACAGAATGAGTTGACCTGTTGGTAATATTCTGCATAAATTAGCAAGAATATAAAAAAAGGATACTAAAAAAATAGCCGATGAAACTTATCTTGACCTTCTAGTCATGAATTCTTGAATACATATTACAATGTAGTTATCATAACTACTATCTGTTGTTGAGGAAGAGGAGATAGAGAGAGATGGACACAGACACAAAGACACACACACACGCACAGAAAGAGAGAGAAATAAATCGCTTGAATAGAATAGAAAAAGCAAAGATCTAAATAAATGAATTTGAATAAAATTTGATGGTAACTTTACAGTCAGCCCTAAAAATTACTGTACAAGAATCTTTGAGTATGCATTTCTGTTTCTTCTTATAAGATTATAATTAGTATGTGCTCCCTCTTCTGGTTCTGCCTTTTCATTTTGTAATATTTCATAGAGTTCTTATGAATTTATTTATATTTATCTTACTTTATCATAATTGCTTTATTGTGTTCAACTACATAAATTTGCCACAATGCATTTTATCTATTCGCCTACTGTTAGACATTTAGGCTATTTCCAGTTTTTCCAATTACAAATAATGCTGCTCTGGAAATTTTCAAACAGGTAGCTCTTTAAAAAACATAACACTTTCCCATATGTTTTCAACAGTAGGGCAAAGGATATGATTATTATTATAACTTTTATTGTTTAATATGCTCTCTGAGAGATTTCAGAAGTTTACATTCACACAAGCAATAAATAGGTTGATCTATTTCTCCACAATCATGTCAACAGTTTTCATCTATTTTATTTTCTCCTTTTTTATGGTTGGACTGATTTCTTTCAAATTGGTGTAGATTTCACTAAGAGGGCTGCACGGTGTTCTCTGGTCAGGTCCAGTGATATTAGTATGATGATGCTGATTTAAAAAAAAAAGCCTTGCAGAACCTTTCTATGAAAAGGGAATCCCCAGTGAAAATCTTTTAATTCAGCAAGTAAAGAAAGATATTAGATTATAGAACCAAAGACTAAAAGATTTGCATTTATAACCTTGGCTATCTTCCTAATCCAACACAAGTGTTTATTAATTGTCCACTATATGCAAGGCCTTGAGCTAGGCACTAATTAAGCTACAGGGAGCAGACATGCTAAGAGCCACTCAGTTGAGAATCCTAAGGGAAAAATAAAAATAGCTAGCCTTTATTTTCACACTTTAAGTTTTATAGTGAGTTTTATAAATATTATCTCATATAATCCTTACAACTACCCTGGGAGTTAAGTGATGGTATTATCCCCAGTTTTACAAATGAGGAAACCGAAGGGGTAAAGTGACTTCCCCAGAGTCACACAAGTGGTAAATGTCTGAGGAAGAATTTGAATTCATGTCTTCCTGCCTCCAGGTCCAGCACTCTCTCTATTGATTGCACCACCTGGCTAAAAACAAAGAAATAAAACCCTAATGGCAAAACATAATAGAAGAGCTGCTGTGAAAATAAAGACTTTTATTTTTACAAAAATGAGAGAGAATGCTGTAGTAATGGATAGAGAGCTAACCTTGAAGCCAGGGAAGCTTGGGTTTAGGTTCTAACTTAGATACATACTGGCTCACTGGTCTTGACTAATTCCCTTCATCTCTCTGGTGCTGTAGGCAACTGTCTAAATCTAAGACGGTAACTTGCAGAGAAGGTGCAAACTTGTACTGGCAAAGGGGATTTCCACCTCTGGGAGTTCTCTGTTTGAATGAAACCACAGATCTATTCCATATCACCATTTTGTAATATAGTGATCTATATAGCTATTAGTCCCTACTAGACTTTAAACCCCATGCTGACAAGTATCATAGCTTATCTAAACTTCATGTCTTTCTAAGTGCCTAGAACAGTGCTCCACATAGAGTATGCACTTAATAAAAGTTTCCTGTTTTTGTGAATTTATCATAATCACTAAAGATTTGAACCTGGAGTTGCAAGCTCTGGGTTTGAATCCTGTCTCAGACACATACTAGCTGTGTGATCATGGGCAAGTCCATTACTGCTTCAGTCTTAGTTTCTTTATCTGTAAAATGGGAGTAATATATTTGCACCACCTACCTTACAGGAAAATGCTTTTCAGATCTTAAGGCTGTATATAATCACGAGTTGTTCTTGCACAGTAAAGATCCTGATGAGATGGCACATTCCTCTGAGTGTGTGGGTATGAATTTGTACATGCATAAACACACATGCACATGGTATAACACTGCTGTGTGTTTCAGTCCTCTAAATTGGGTTTGCAGGCAGCTATTGCTTCACTGTGTGTCCAAAGAGGAATTTGCTATGAGAGGTGCCTACATCAGAACCTTGACAGTGTATGCCTCATCTGGGTTTTTCTGTGCTATCCAGGCACTTGGCTGAATTCATCAGGCTGGAATAATGATGCTGCCGTTTGCCATTCATTCTCATCAGTTTTAATGAAGATAAAGGGGCTCACTTTATGTGTCCAGTTGGGCTTAACAAATTAACCAGGCCACAGGAAAGCTGCATCCGAGCAGAATATTTGTTCTCATCATGTTCATTAGGAGAGATAAAGTTAACTAACCTTTTTCTGTATTTCTTTTCCTAGGCCCCAGAGAAAGCTGTGGAGCTGAAACATCATCGGTAATCTGATTTCCGAAGGGCCCTTTCCTAACCTCTCCTTTTATGATCATTTCATGAATACGGCATTGAATCAGCATCATTATGTGTTTAAAAGAATATTATGCCCTGTATCTCAGAGCTAACAGTCCAGAACTAAACAGCCCAGATCTTCTTAGAGCAAGAGGCTTTCAGAAACCTAAGGAGGGTGGCTGTCTTGGTTTTTTATTTCCACAGTATGTTTTGGGCTGTTCCTAATCAAGGTGGGCCCAAGAAAAGAAGTTCCATTGGTCCTGCTGCTGGTCCTATATATAACTATGAGCTATCCCCTTCCTTCTTCCCATACCACATCACATATCACTTGTAAAATTTTTGTGCCTAGGGCAAGGGGAGAGTAGGCCAGGGGTGTAGCTTGGAGTGTGGCTTCCAGAGAAAGGAAATATACCCTGTCACAGTGTGGTCAGCATCCTTTAAATCTTGGCACTTTGGAGAAAAGCCCCAGCCGTCCCACACTGGTT
Source organism: Phalanger gymnotis (assembly GCA_028646595.1). Taxonomy (NCBI): domain Eukaryota; kingdom Metazoa; phylum Chordata; class Mammalia; order Diprotodontia; family Phalangeridae; genus Phalanger; species Phalanger gymnotis. The sequence continues at coordinate 218,526,291 of CM053625.1, read as the reverse complement.
ATGACTTTGTCAGAGACTGAAGAGGTACTATGAGGCCAAACGGAAATAACAGGGTCCCACCCCCATCCCCATCATTGAACTCCTCCAAATAGCCATCAAATTAGTCTTGTTAAGGAATAGGTTGGAACATAGCACTTTCCTGCTAGAAAGCATTCAGCAGCTCCTTATTACCTTTCAGATAAAATACCAGCTTAGCCTGACATTCAAGGATCTCTACAATGTCTCCAACCTTTTTAGCTTAATTTTGCGTAACTCTCTTTCTCAGACTCTATGGAATCAATTTTGCCCCAGACTTGACTTTCTGTCTGCTACTTCTATATTTGACATTTATAAAGCAGTTTGCTATGTCTGGAATTCACTCCCTCTTCTCTCTGCCTTTCAGAATTCCTACTCTCTCTCTCTCTCTCTCTCTCTCTCTCTCTGTGTCTTTCTGTGTCTCTGTCTGTCTTTCTGTCTCTGTCTGTCTGTGTCTCTCTTTCATCTTCTATAGGAAGGTAGCTAGGTAATATAGTGGATAGCATGCTGGGCCTGGAATCAGAAAGACCTGAATTCAAATCTAGCTTCAGACACTTGCTGTGTGACCTTGGGCCCATAATTTAACCTGTTTACCTCAGTTTCTTTTTAACTTCACCTGTAAAACGAGATACTAATAGCACCTATCTCTCAGCCTTGTTGCGAGGACCGAACAAGATAATGTTTGTACAGGGCCTGGCACAAAGTAGGTGCTATATAAATTCTTATTCTTATTAATTATTCTCATTATCTTTCTTCTAGGAGTTTACATTGAATTGAAAGGATAAAATGTGTGCAGAGCTAAATATAATGCAACGTAATTTGGGGAGAAAGAGTGCGCTGCATCCTCCAGATCTCCTTCTCCAGTTGCCTGTGCTTCCCTCCAGACTAACCTGTATTATGCACAATTTTTATCTCTTCCATTTTATCCTTTTATCCCTTGGGTTTAGCACAGAGCTAGGTGCCAGTGGTAGGTACTTACCAATGTTTGTGCGATAGATGGGGCGGCTGCTGGGTATTAGGTGTGCATGTGGTAGTGCTTCCAGGCCTATATCTACCCATACTTTTCTCCCCCTACTATTTTTCCCCTATTTCCAGAGCAGATTGTTCTATAATATAATTGGGGCAGTTGGGTGACACAATGGTTAGACCTTAGAAACTTGGTAGCTTTGTGACCCTGGGCAAGTCACTCAGCCTCTGTCTGCCTCAGTTTCCTTCTATATAGAATGGGCATAATAATATACTTACCTCCTAAGGGTTGTTGTGAGACTCTAATGAGATAAAATTTGTAAAGCTCTTTTTAATCCTTTAAACCTTTTTAAACCTGTGACACACTCCCCCAAAGTACATGGTCTAGAGAGAAAGTAGGCTCAGTCTTAGAGACCATATTTGGCTAAGCTGTAACTTACAGTTCTCATTCTCAATCCTTTTCTCTGGGGTGGCCAAGAATTTCCCTTAAGCATTATGTTATTTCTCTGCTGGGCACCATAGAGAGTCATGAGCCTAGTCTGACCTTGGCTTCTGATGATGCCAACACTGACACCAGCTGATCTGGTGATACCTTTTAGGTCTGTGGTGAGAAGATAGGAAGTCTAATATCCTGTGGACCCTTCACAGCTGGCAGGTCATCTTCTGGTCAAAGTATGTGTAGAGGGGGACAGGAGGCCTTAGTTGAGGTCAAATCCAAGGCCTCTCCTTCCTCACACCCAGATGCCTACTCAAAATGGTTCAGCTGGAATGCCACACTTACTTCAAGTCTGGAATTCCCTCCATTTTCACAGCTCACTTGGTAATTCACAGACAATCCATGGGGATCATTTATGATTCCTTCAGCCCATTCTGATACAATGTTATTCTAGTTCAGAGATCTTTTCACACTTAGTCTTAGTATTTTAATGGATTGAGATATAGTTTCACATAGCTCAGATATCAGAACTAAAATTGGATGGGGGTACTTGTAACCTACTGTATGCTCAGAAACTTAAAAATAAAAGAAAAAAAGAGGAAAATTTCTCATCACTTCTCTTAGAGCCCCTGTTTCCCTGGTTTGGAAGCTTCTCTATTCATTCACACTCCCTCATCATAGGATTAAAAAATGTACTTTTTTTCTTATTAGCCATATGATTTATTGAAACACCGTAACTCAACTAAAAAATTCAGTAGAACAAAACAAAATAAAAGTTATGCGAAGCTTTCCAATAGCAAGCTTCAGGATTGCCTGCAGCAGGAGTGAGGGTCTTTTCCTCTACACCAACTCCAAACTGATAGAGACAAACTTGCCTGAGGTTTGTCTCAGCAAGTCCTCTGAGGGATCACAAGGAGAGGGTTACCAGATGTCGACACACCTCCCACTGGCCTTGCCACAGCAGGAGTTCTCTCCAGCTCCCAGGCTTGCTTTGATCTAGTCCCATGCTGCTCAGTGATGCTGCTCTTAGAAAGCATAGCTGCTGCTACGGTCATCTGAGACCTTCATCTTGGGCTTGGGATGGGGTGGGGAGATGGAGAAGAAGACCAGCATGAAATTTGAGAAAGGGTATCTAGCTTTTGTGCTCTACTCTATTTGAGCGAAATCAAGAGGAATGGCTAATGGGGGATATCTCCAGTCTTAATCTGTGAAAACAGCCAATGCGGTGGGGGGGGGACGACTAAAATCACATGGGTAAAATTGCTTCCCCTTTCTGCTTCTTACATATTCTCATGCATTCTCAGATCTATTCTGGAAGGGGCTGGGCATAGTTGGTAAAGTCCACTGCATCAATTACGGATTTGAAAAGGCAATAGAGAGCAAACAAGAGTTTAAACAAGGGGCTAGTCCTCAGATGTTCTCCCTCTATAAGTGTAAATACCACACAATAGCTTGTGTGCTGAGGGGTAGGAGAGTGAGTGGTTTCCACTTAACAAGGGTATGACAGGGTTTTGCTGAAATGTTAACTACTCCTAAACTATATTACTGTGTCTATTACTACATGGTGCACACATATTACAATATGAAAAACTTTTGCATACATTCTCTGGCTCAAACGTCACAACCGTTCTGTGAGGCCATTGGGGCAAATATTTTTGCCGCCATTTTGGAAATTAGGAAATCGAACCTCAGCAAGTTTAAGTGCCTTATCTGAGGTTAGATAGTAAATGGTAGAGGCAGCTCTTGTCACAGAGCATAGATCTAGAGTTGAAAATGATCTCAGTGTTCTGCTAGTCCAACTCTGTAATTTTACAGATGAGGAAACTGAGGCCAAGGGACATTAAGGGACCTGTCCAAGTATGTAAGAGCTGGGATTAGAACCCAGATATTTGGGGTCCAGAACCAGTGCTTCTGTCACCTTAAACTCAGGCTATCTGTCTTTAAGGCCGGCCCTCTTTTTATATGACAGCTGAATTAGTTGATTGATTTCTTCCTTTCTAGCCTGTCATAAGGTGGAAGTACCAATTATAGGGAAAGATAAAGAAGGGTAGCAAAGGGAACAGCATTAAGAAGGCAGCTGCCTGAGTAACCCATCTCCAAAATCAGCCACCTGATGATCAATTGGGGATTGTAACCGTGTAAGCTCCCAGGTGTTGCAGGCATTTCCCCTGGGGTTTGCTTACTTAAGATCTGTAAGAACCCAGAAATCTTGAGACCTGGTACATCAGCATGACATACATCCTCAAGAACTGGGCCAGTTATGAAAGTGGAGGGGAGGATGGGAAGTAGATTGGAAAAAGAGAAGAGGCAATTTCCACACTATGACTGTTGCTCTACAGACAGTATTAAAGGGGGTTATTGAGCCAGGACTCAAAAGAGCACAGGAGTTAGAGGAAGCAGGGGAGTCCTATTTTCTTTTCCTCAATTTCCTCATCTGTAAAATGAAGAGTGGACTAGATGATTTCTAAGAATCTCTCTACCTCTGCATCAAGGATCCTTTGATTATCTGGAGGAAGTGTCTGGGTGTCTAAGAGCAGAAAGGATTGGTTGGTTGAATCTTTTTTTTTTTTTTTCTGATGGAGAATCCTGGCACAAAGACTGTGGAATAATAATCATCTCAGTTCAATAATATGAACACCACATCAACCAATAAGAGAAACCCAATGCAGGCAGGAGTAGGAGGTGTTCTGAGCTAGTAAAAAAAAAAAATTGTTTTCAGTTGTTTTAGTTGTGACCAGCTCTTTGTGAGTGGTTTGCCATTTCCTTCTCCGGCTCATTTTACAGATGAAGAAACTGAGGCAAATAGGGTTAAGTGACTTGCCCAGGGTCACGCAGCTATTAAGCATCCAAGGCCAGATTTAAACTCAGGAAGATGAGTCTTCCTGACTCTAGGACCCCCCACATTATCCACTGCACCACATAGTTGCCCCCCAAAAGACATTAGCAAGATCCCAAACCACTGAAAAAAGTAGGTCCAGAGGTGATATTATTACCTCTTTTGAAGAATAAAAGGGAATGGTCAGTACTTTCCAAAGTGCATGACCTCTTATTTCTCACCAGTCAATCTAGAGGAAGAAACGAAATGCTTAGAGAGTGCTCAGGCAATATTGGTCCCTTTTCATGTTGGAAAAAGCCCATATTTTCTCTTCCCCAATAAAAAGCAAGAGCTTTTCATTAATTGGAAGATCAAATGGTCTTTTTGAGGCCTAAGAGGTGTTTCTAAATTCTTGCCTGTCATTGTAGTTTCATGTCACTGTATTTCATCTTTAGAAGAGGTGAGGCAATTGAAAAAGAAGCCCAAGCATTTAATTATCTTTAACCAGTATAGGACCTCCTCAGGGTACCCCCCAAACTCAACACTAACAAATTGCAGGCTAGATCACCAGAGTGTGACTCTTACCCAGAGTGTAAAGATACTCTGTGAGTCCACACTCCCAAAACTATCTTTTTTAAGTCCCTACTGGCACATTTAACTTTTGAGTTAGCTAGAAGACACGTGAATGCAAAGCCTTTACTGAGAGAGTACAATAAGAAAGGGGAATATTAAATATTCCCTCATAAACCTAGGCCCACCCTCCCACAAATTCACACAATACCAAGTGGGAAATGGGAACACGCATGGAGTTCACTAATAGCGAGGCTCCCAAAAAGGGAATATGCGATCAAAGCAATTCATGCCTCTTGTGTTGCAAGCCCTCTAGGTCCTTTCTCTTCCTATGGTATTCTCATGCTATTTTCCCCTAGGGAAAATTGTCTGCTTGGAGCTCTCTGAGCCTTCTTTCCTCATGTTGACTCTTAACTGCCAGGGCTAATTTTGTTCTTGAATCCACAGCTGACTGTTTTCGCTGTTGCCAAGACAGCCTTGGAGTGGTCTCTGAGGATCTATCTCCAAGTTATGTTATCTGTTTTTGCTTTTGGGCCCTCTTTCTGGTGGGACTGGTGTCTCCTACTGAGTAGCTCTTCTCTGAGGCATCATGGCCAACAGGGAGGGGCTGGGAGGAGAGAGGAATCCTTTCCCCACCCCTTACTGCCTCCTGGTAAAGGCACAAGGAAAAAGGCAGAGAGTAATCCACGTTCAAGATTTGGATTCTTCCCTCATAGCTGGTCTTGTAGATTGCCAAGGGCCGTTTTCTTTTCTAGCTGCTTCTTTCCCCAACTGTGGTTTTATCAACTATGCTGGAGGATAGTAGTGGTAGTGTATCAGTTGTTCAGAGGCATCCTAATCAACTCTTCCAAAATATGCAAGTATTTATTGCATGCCTACTATATGCCTGAGAAGCAGTGTTGTCTAGTGGGTAGCAACCTAGCTTGAGGGTCAAGATGATCTTGGTTTAAATCTTGCCTCTGGAATGTATTGGCTTAATGATCTTGGGCAAATCACTTTGTTTCTCAGTGCTTCAGGCAACTTTTAAAAGACATTTTCAAAACGAAAATTTACTTTCAGTAGCTTGTAGGAGAGCTGCTATCTGTATTGGTTTTTGTTGTTATTATTCAATCATTTTCAGTTGTGTCTGACTCTTCATGACCCCCATTTGGGGTTTTCTTGGCAAAGACACTGGAACAGTTTGCCATTGACTTCTCCAGCTCATTTTACAGGGGAGAAACTGAGGCAAACAAGGTTAAGTGACTTGTCAAGGGGGACACAGCTGGTATCTGAGGCCAGATTTGTACTCAGGAGGAGTCTTCCTGACTCCAAGCCTGGCACTCTGTCCACTGTGCTACCTCGTTGCCCATCTGTATTGATAGGGGAACATTAATGAAATCACAGAACCCAACCAAACGACCAAAGAGGCACTTTGTTCTCAATGTAGTACTAACCATTGTGGGAACAGGGCAAAGGAAGCAAAAGATTCCATCTCTGTCTGCCCTCCAGAAGCTTACTTTTCATCGGCAAAGGTCATCCAAACCAGTCATTCTTATGTTTTCAGGTTCACTACACCACACCATCCAGAGACAGGAGGACTTTTTTCTTTCTAAAAAGCATTTCTGAAAGTGCAAACCAAAATACATTTCATTATACCCCATCTATCTTTGAATTTTTTAATGTCCTTTAAGGCTCCTTAAAAAAATAGGCTTGACATAAGGAAAAACTTCCTAAAAATGAGAGTGATCTAAAAGTGAATTGTACTGCTTCAGGAGGCATTGAGTTCATCCTCATAGGTGGTCTCTTCAAATGAAGGCTCAGTGGCCATTTGTCTGATATGTTATGGAGAAGAGTCTTGTGAAGATATGAGTTATTCTGGATGGCCTCTGATGTCCTGTTGGACTCTGAAATCCTGTCCTTCTCTGATTCTGTAATGCATGTTGCCAAATAGACTTCTTTTAGAACCTGGTTAAAATGAAATAAGGTAGGGAGGGTGATCTGACTTGTTTGGCCGCTTAGTCATTTCAGAAACAGCATAGAAGTACTCTCGCCACTCTCCATGGTGTTATAATACATTAAAAACCCTCTTTCATCATCTCATTTATTATCTGAAATTACATGGCACTGAAACATTAGAAGACCCTCTCTTCTCCAAAATAGGCTAATTTTAATGATTAACTGAGGAACAGTTAAATTTTACTTCAGTTCTCCACTATCATTATGGAATTAGCATGAACAGCCACGGACTGGGAGAATTCTAATGAGACAGAGGAGAGATGATAGTCACAACAAATGTGACTTTCTGACATGAGAAATACTGGTCTCAAAATTCAGTGTCTAGATGGCTATATGAGAGGGATGGAAATGAGGGGAGGAAGAAAAGAAGAAAGAGTTTCAAGATATAAGTTTTTTTTTCTTCCAGTTCTTATTAGAACCTGAAACAGAAAAACAGCAGATATAAAATTAACATGGACAAAAATGTGGCACTTACAAAAGTAACCAAATCTCAGTAGTTTATATAATGCCCTTGCCATGAGAATTCTCTGAAGCCCAAGGAGGGCCAATTCAGTTTGATTCATTCTGATGAAATTTATTAAAACCCTCTTATGTGCCAATCACTGGGACAGATTCTAGGGAAACAAAAGTCTACTGTCTCCTTACAAAGGCCTAGAAAAAGAAAAGAGGTATGGGAACCAGAGTGAGCAGTGTCTTTGCATCTCATAATCTTCAGCTAGCCCTGGCACCAGCAACCCTAAACCATGGTGTCCTTCTTCGAGTGCTTTCCTTCTCTCCCAGCCCTGGTGGGGTGAAGGTTGGACTCTTTGTAAAGTTAGCCACCTTTCCCAAAACATCTGTGCTCACAGTCACATCATCCTCTGCCACCACCATACTTCCCCTACCACCAAATTCATTTGCCTCAGGTACAGGACTTCCCGGTGGCTCTAGTGAGAAAGGTTTGGAAAAGAAAGATTTGTCATTCAGGGCCTGTCTCTCTATTTTTTTTTTCTATTTAAGCCTTATAAGGAGGCTGGTTTTGGAGGTTTGATTGGGTTGATTGTGGGCTTTTTGTGATGTTCCTCTGACATTTATCCTCCTATTCCTCTATACACCCACGCTGAAGGTGAGACTCCTTCCATCGGAGGAAGGAGGAAGGTCCTCTGAGGGAATCTGGCCTGGCCGCTGTAGGGAGGTGTGATGCTGCTTCTAAAAGTTAGCTAGAATCCCAGAAAGGTGGGATAAATCAGTTTTTAATGCATTGTGTCCTTGCTTGTGACCTTACTTTTGGCTATCATTCCCTGTTCTCTTTTCTAAGCGCCATATTTTTTCCCTTATAATTCCTTGAAACAGAGCGTTATCTAGGTTTTTCCCCCTCCTGAGCAAATAGATGCATATTTGCTGGCCAATGTCCTCCTCATCTCTTGGGAGGTGACTGCCTCCCTTCTTTTCTGATAAAGATTGGGTCCACCCACCAACTTTCCTTTCTCTGATAGTCGTTTCTGCCTCATTATCTCTTTGATTGTTTCATTTTTCACTCTCTCTCTGACTGATCTCCGTGATCCTTCTAAAACATTTGTTTTCAATTATTAATGTTTCTTTCTTTGTTTTTCTATTTCATTCTCTTTACCCCCATGTGTCCTTGAGAAGTTTATCATTTTCCTGCTTCGCTTACGCTGTTCTCTCCATGCGGAATGCTCCCCCTCCTTTGTCTGTTGAATTGCTATCTATTTTTTAAAGATCAACTTAAACAATGTCCGCCCCATGAGATCTCACTTTGTTTTGTAACTTTCTAATGTACTTTTCAGCCTCCAAGTGGGAGAGGAAGTCTAAAGTCAATCTCGGACCCATAAGGGCTCTACTCTGGGGTCTTCGTTGTGGCCTACTCCATTCTTTACACAATAGTCATTCACTTAAGGGAAGAAAGAGGAGCAAAGAATCAGGGACAACATATTTTTACAGATCACATACCAGCTGATTGGGGAGATAAGCTGACTGGGGAGAGAGAAACTGATTGGAGGCCTCTCTCCTATGCCAAAGGCTTATAACATGTGCTTCCTTTGATCACCACCAGGGAACAGAGGGATCGACTTGGATGGATATTGCTTTTTGGGTGTATGCTCAGCCAATCAAAAGGTTTTTCTTTGCCACTAATTAAGACACAGGATTGCTGCATACGCTCTGAACTAGAAATCTGGGACCTTATGTTACATATCATGCACTTCTAGAAGCAGGATCAGCAAACAGAGCCCATTGTAAATGCTCCAAGGACTGGTTTGGCCTTTAATCAACTCTCTCTCCTTAAGAGTTTCCACATTGGGTGGGAGTTGTGAAGGTCTATGAGCTTTGTGGAGTTCAGAACAAAGCAAGAGAGGTATATTTTCTTACATTATACTATATGAGAATGTAGTGCTTTGGAGGTTCCATAATTCTGTTCTTATCAAAATTAAGGAATAAAGTTGTAAAATAATTTGCAGTGGAGCTGGGAACACATTAGATCTATAGTCAGATGATCTGGGTTTGAAACCAGGCCATGCACTTACTACTGAGCAATATAAGGTATTTAGGTGGTACAGTAGATAGAGCATGAATTCTGCAGCGAAAATGTAACCTGAGTTCAAATCTGGTTTCAGATTCTTCTAGCTGTGTGACCCTGGGTAAATCACTTAATTTCTGTCTACTTCAGTGTTCCCATCTGTAAAATGGGGGTAATAATAGTACCTACTTCTGAGGACTGTTGTGAGACTCAAATGAGTTAATATTTGTAAAGTACTTTGCAAACGTTAAAAGTAACAATATTAATGTTATTGTTATTTCATTATTTATTTAGATAACAACTTCTTTGAACCTCCAGTCCCTAAACTATAAACTAGGTATAGTAATACTTTTACTATCTCTTCTTCAAACCTCAAAGTGAAATGTAAATATAAGTTATTATTAATATGACCTTGTTCTCATCTTCATCATCATCAATTCTTAACTTACAGGAAAGTTCAAATGAAGTAATGAATATTAAATGCTTTGTAACTAAAAGAGCAACATAAATCATAGAATTATACAATGTTAGTGCTGAAAAGAAGAGACATTCTTAAAGATACCTCTTTAAGAGACATTCAAGAAGAAACTGAGGCTCACAAGATTGAAATGACCTGTTTAAGAGTGTATGTCGAGTGTTGGTTAAGCCTATATTTCCGAAAACTCAAAGCACTTTTACATAAAGTATTATTTTTGTACTCATCTGATCCTTCTGAACTTTATAAGGGAGAAATCCCCATTTTGGAAATGGGAATATGAGAAATAGATATGTAGAAATAGGATATATACAATTGGTCAGCTAGTCAATAAGCATTTAGGAAGTTGTCTATTACGTGTCAGGCACTGGGCTAAATTCTAGAGATACAAAGACAAAAGACAGTCCAGCTCTCCAGGAACTCACAGTCTAATGTGGGAGACGTGAAAATGACTACATACACACAAGCTATATGCAGGATAAATTGGAGAAAATCAACAGGGGATAGTACCAGAATTAGAGGGTGGTCAAGAAAGGCTTCTTGTAGAAGATAAGATTTTAGATGGGGCTTGAAGGAAGCTAGAGAAGCCAGGATTTTTGTAATTATCACTCAAAAGATTGATGGTAGAGCTGGCAATGCAGGTCAGCCTACTCTAGAATTCCACCGAAAAACTATAAAGTTTTGATAATTTTTTTAAAAAAGTTTGCCTTTGAACACTTAGATAATTCTTTCAATAAGAGCTGCTTTTTTATTTTTATTTTATTTTATTTTTTTACCATTGGTGCTGAGTTGGACCAAACCATCAAAATTCTTTCTCCCTATTCTCCTGGTTAATCATGTACATGAGAAGATTTCGTGGCAGAGAAATCTTGTCCCATTTTTCTCTTCCCCTTGTGACGTTCAATAAAGTCCATACCAAATTCTAACCCACCAAGATCATTAACTCAGAAGATAAGAAGTCACAGTACTATGAAATTAGATATCTAGGTGGTAGAGTGGATATATCGATCATTGAGCCTAGAGTCAGGAAGACCTGAGTTCATATTCCTGCCTTAGACACTCACTATCTATGTGACCCTGGGAGAGTCACTTGACCTCTGTCTGCCTCGGTGTCCTCATCTATAAAAGGAAGATAATAATAGCATTTGTCTCCCAGGATTGTTGTGAGGATCAAAAGAGATAATATTTGTAAGTGATTGGCAAATTTTAAAGTGCTATATACATCCTAGCTGTTATTATTATAATCAGGGTCTGACTTCACCAACATTGAGAAGATTTTTGACTTTGTTTTAGTATTTCTTACTGTCTCAAGGAGTTGTTGGTTTCTATTTAGTCTGTTTTAATTTTCAGGGAGTTTGCTGCTTGGGCAGGTTTTGGACCTCTTGTGCCAAGCCGTTAATTCTTTTTCCAATTCTTCCTTCCATAGCTCTCATTTCTTTTCTGATTATTTCCTGTAGTGCTCTCATTTCATTATATATATCAAATATATATATGTACATATATATATACATATATATATACATATATAAGCACAACTCTTGCTTCATCTCTTCCAGAAATCTTAGTTGATTTTGTGCCCAAGCTATTTATTTTTTAATTTTTTGGTAAGTTTTACTTGCAGATTTTTTTTTTGAATCATTCTCTCCTGAGATTGTGTCTTGGGCATTCCTGTCACCATAATAGCTCTTTAAGGTAGGATTCTCTTGTTTGTTTGCTCATTATTCCAGCCTACTTCCTGCCTTTGAAGTTGATATTAGAAGCATACTATTTGAAATTGTGTAAGGAAAGTCTGGGCTGGTCGTGTCATTGCTTTCTTACTATTTTACTATTCTAGGATCTCAGGATCAGGGATAGCTTAGGTTGGGGATCTGCAAGCTTTTGGTATTCTCAAAGTAGTCTGATCTAGGGCAAAATCTATTTAGTTCCCCCTGGTCTGCATTCTACAAGTTCCTGACCTGAGGTCACAGACCTTGGGTCTCTGAAATAGTAGACTATTACTGGACTCAGATGCGATCAGCTAGTTGGTAGTTATTTAGAGTAAAAAAAAAAAATTGCAAGCTTCTAATTGCTCTGGGATTCCTCCCCTGGTTATTCCACCAAAAGTGAGGCTAGACACCTACTCCTGGGTTCAGGTCCCTTCCTCAGACCATTCTGGATTTGTGACTTAAAACTGGGTAGTTGGTGACAAACCTACCAGTTGTCACTTGTTCCCAAACTTTGCACAAAGTTGCAGTGCCCCATGATGGGTATCAGACCTTGTTTCGGCTGGGTGCCCAGCCTCTTCCTTGGAGCTGGAGTTCTCTGAAAAGCAGATCCTGGCTGGACTCCATCTCCATGGTCCACACACCTCACTCTATATCTCCCTATGCCTCTATGAGCTTTAAAAATGACTTACTATGAATTTTGTTTTGGTTTTCCCTGCCAGGACTTGGTCTGGTGCATTTTCTAGATCTATTTGGAGGATTTGGAGAGAGAGAGTAAAGCTCATTGTACTTCTTCATGCTATTCTTCCATCTTAGTTTTGCCCTAATTCCCATTTATAAGAAAGGCCAGATAGTGAGATAAAGGTGATGTGAAGAATTTCAGGCAGTGTACAGGGCTATTTTGTGGGTAGATTTTCTTCTTGTAGGCTCTTAAATCAAATCATGCCATGCCAAGCAAAAGTCTAATCATGGCCAAGGCATAAATTTTTAAAAAGTAGATCTCCCTCTAGCCATATTAATAATAACTCATATTTATACAATGCTTTAAAGCTGCAGAGGACTTTCACATAGATTAGCTCATTTGATTCTTGCATGGCCCAATAAAGGAAGTCATCAGCATACTTTCACATCAAATTTGCAGATGAGGAAATGGAAATACAGAGGGGTCAAGGTCACAAAGCTATTAAGTGGCAGAGCTAAGATTCAAATCCATGTTTTCTAACTTCACATCCAGCATTTCCCCCCATCATACTGCCATTTCTTTCTGACATACATTTCTCATCCCCTTATCACCCAGAGCAATGCAGCTTACATTTCTGTACCACTTTTCTATACATTCAGCAAACAAAACATCAAAAAGTTCCTCTAAGAACAAATCTGATTTGAAGTTCTCTTTGTGCTAATCACCCCTTAATCTTTTTATCTTATTGTGTTGAGGCTTTGTTTTTTTTTTAAATCATTACTTATTTATTTAATATTTTTAGTTTTCGGCATTGATTTTCACAAGAGCTTGAATTACAAATTTTCTCCCCATTTCTACCCTCCCCCCACTCCAAGATGGCATGTATTCTGATTGCCCTGATCCCCAGTCAGCCCTCCCTTCTGTCACCTCACTTCCCCCCCCCATCCCCTTTTCCCTTACTTTCTTGTAGGGCAAGACAGATTTCTATGCCCCGTTGCCTGCATAGCTTATTTCCTAGTTGCTTTCAAAAACTTTTTTTTTGAACATCTGCTTTCAAAACTTTGAGTTCCAAATTCTTTTCCCTCTTCCCTCCCCACCCCCTCTCCCTAAAAAGGCATGCAACTCAACACAGGCCACATGTGTATCGTTATGCAAAACCCTTCCACAATACTCATGTCGTGAAAGACTAACTATATTTTGCCCCTTCTTATCCTATCCCCCTTTGTTCAGTTTTCTCGCTTGACCCTGTCCCTTTTCAAAAGTGTTTGCTTTTGATTACCTCCTCCCCCTATCTGCCCTCCCTTCTATCTTCCCCCCTTTTTTTTATCTCCTTCCTACATCTTTCCTGTGGGGTAAGATACACAACTAAGGGTGTATGTTATTCCCTCCTCAGGTCAAATCCAATGAGAGCAAGATTCACTCATTCCCCCTCACCTGACCCATCTTCTCTTCCCACAGAACTGCTTTTCCTTGCCACTTTTATGTGAGATAATTTACCCCATTCTATTTCTCCTTTTCTCCCTCTCTCAATATATTCCTCTCTCATCCCTTAATTTGAGTTTATTTTTTTAGATATCATCTCTTCATATTCAACTCACCCTGTGCCCTCTGTGTATGTGTGTGTGTGTGTATATATATATAGATATCTATATATATATAGATATATATATAGATATATTTGGCGACAATATTCCTAGGAGTTTTCTTTTTGGGATCTTTTTTTCAGGAGGCAATTGATGGATTCTTTCAATTTCAATTTTACCCCCTGGCTCTAGAATATTAGGGCAGTTCTCCTTGATAATTTCTTGAAAGATGATATCTAGGCTCTTTTTTTGATCATGGCTTTCAGGTGGTCCAATAATTTTTAAATTATCTCTCCTGGATCTATTTTCCAGGTCAGTGGTTTTTCCAATGAGATATTTCACATTGTCTTCCGTTTTTTCATTCCTTTGGTTCTGTTTTATAATATCTTGATTTCTCATCAAGTCATTAGCTTCCACTTGCTCCAATCTAATTTTTAAGATAGTATTTTCTTCAGTGGTCTTTTGGATCTCCTTTCCCATTTGGCTAATTCTGCCTTTCAAGGCATTCTTCTTCTCATTGGCTTTTTGAAGCGCTTTTGCCATTTGACTTAGTCTATTTTTTAAGGTGTTATTTTCTTCAGTATATTTTTCAGTATTTTTTTGGGTCTCCTTTAGCAAGTCATTGACTTGTTTTTCATG
>CM053625.1:218498672-218511397 GCA_028646595.1 Phalanger gymnotis | reverse complement strand
TTCTTCAGTATATTTTTCAGTATTTTTTTGGGTCTCCTTTAGCAAGTCATTGACTTGTTTTTCATGGTTTTCTTGCATCACTCTCATTTCTCTTCCCAATTTTTCCTCTACTTCTCTTACTTGCTTTTCCAAATCATTTTTGAGCTCTTCCATTGCCTGGAACCAGTTCATGTTTTTCTTGGAGGCTTTTGATGTAGGCTCTTTGACTTTATTGACTTCTTCTGGCTGTATGCTTTGGTCTTCTTTGTCACCAAAGAAAGATTCCAAAGTCTGAGTGTGAATCTGAGCCTGTTTTCGCTGCCTGGCCATGTTTCCAGCCAACTACTTGACCCTTGAGTTTTTCATTGGGGTATGACTCCTTGTAGAGTAAAGGGTACTTTGTTCCAAGCTTGAGGGTCTGTGCTGTTTCAGAGCTATTTCTACACAGCAAGCTCTGCCACACCAGTGCTCCTCCTCTCCCAAGAACCGGCAACCTGGACTGGATTCAGATCTTAGCTGGCTCTGCACTCCAGTTCAGATCTGCCCCTTAATTCCCCCCCACAGCCTGGGCCTGGCCCTGGAAGCAACTGCAGCTGTAGTTTTGTAGCTGCACCACCTCCGCTGCCCCCAGGGTGGTGGCCTAACCGGGACACTCTGTCCCCTGTCTTTTCACTCTGTCCCTGAAGTTTTCCCACTAACCTTCTCTGTTTTCTTTGGTGTTTGTGGGTTGAGAAGTCTGGTAACTGCCACAGCTCACAGATTCAGGGTGCTAGGGCCTGTTCCACCTGGCTCGCAGGTCTGATTTTTCTGCATGGTCCATGCTGGGCTCTGCTCTGCTCCGCTGCCAGCTCCATGCAATAGACCTTACCCCATGACCATCCAGGCTGTTCTTGGCTGGAGCCCTGCCTCCTTCTGCTATTTTGTGGGTTCTGCAATTCTAGAATTTGTTCAGAGCCATTTTTTATTGGTGTTTGGAGGGTCCTGGGGGAGAGCCCTAGTCAAGTACCTGTTTTCCAGCTGCCATCTTGGCTCTACCCCCATTGTGCTGAGACTTTGCAAGTAATCTTCTAGATCTCTCTAACTTTGACTCATGACTCTCTTCTTCACTTGCTTTGATCACAGAAACAGAATCTTAGAGTAAAACTTATCTCTAGGTTTGGAGTTCTCAGGACCTGAGAATGCATATTTATATAGGAATTTTCATCTATAATTTCCCCCAAAGTGGTTATCTTTTGTACTTAAAAACCTCTAGTAATAGGCAGTCCATTCCACTTTTAAATATTTCTAATATAAGAAAATGTGGTTAGTAGGCTCCCTCCCTCCTTCCTTCCCCTCTCAATTTCCCTCTCTCTTTACCCCTGCTTTCCCCCAGGCCTGCTTCATTGCCTCTCAGGGTTCTTGAGTACTCTGATGGGTTTGTAGAGTGTTTCTTCTCTAGTAGCATCTGTTCAAGTCCCTACTGACTGTGTTTCTCTTGTTGTTGGGCATCAGTAGCTTATGCTCTAACTCTGTTTCACCAGTTAATATCAATTGGCTTTTACAGAGAAATTTATTTTAAAAATTTCGAAAAGCCTTATTTCCCCCACCTCCTCACTGGGTGTACCCTTCTCTATACTGCCTTGGTCAAGAACCAAACCTGAAACCTAAAGAAAAGTTTTAGAAAGAATTCAATTAAGTTATTCTTGAGAGGGGAGAGAGCCAGAAAAAGTAGGATCCACTTCTCCAGATCACTGTGAAGTCTCACATTTTACAGATTTCAAACAACGATAGAAGCATATAAATTGCTACTCTGGGCAGTTTGCTCGAGATGTACATTAGAAGATAAATATAATCATTCAATACAATTTGAGTGAAGCCAAAACGCAAACTATTCATTAGACAAAAACATAAGTATTTTCAGTGGACCCAAGACCTGCCTGGACTCAAAATAAGTGGAGTCTAAGCATTCTTTGCAGTGATTTCTCACTTTCCAGGAAGGTCTCCGAGGTCAACATGACCTACACTAAACTTTGGGTTCAACAACTTCTAGCCACAGGAGGATAGGTTCAAATAACATAATGATAACATTTTCAAAAAATATAGTAAAGTGTTCCCCACAAAGTAGGCTCAAAATTTACCTCACTTCCCATATCACATCAGTCCCACCAAGTCACTTCTAAAAGCAGCATCTCCACTGACTCAATCCTTGTCTCAGATTCTGTTAGGTTGAGATTCTAAAAGGTCCTTCTGAAGGTGACTTCTTCATCCTTGGAACATTCATACTATTCTGGCTGTAGACCTTAGCCTCTGACTGCAGGATTCCTATGGCTTGCTCTATAGGCCTTTTGAAACTCCCAAGAGCAGAGACTCTATTCCCTTCACCTTGAACAGATAAGAACAAATGCAGATACCAAAGACCAATGTACTTTTATCTAGACATATGACCTTAGAGGAAGAGGAGATCCCAAACCCTTTTCCCTTACAGTATAGTTTCTCTCTGAATGCCATGGCTGAAAGCATCACTGACATCACCCAAGATTAAGAGAGTATCTGATCTTATAGGCTTTTAAAAGTCTCCATAACCAATCAAAGAGCTTTCTCTTCACCCTGTTAGCCAGCTAGAATGAGTTGTAACTATAACTGTAGAATGTCTATGAAGCTCCACAGTAACAGGTACTTCCTTTAGATGTAATTATTTTAGAATCAAGCTCCCTAGCCTCTCTATGTGGAAAAACACTATCCCAGGGGCTCTGTGTATTTTCCAGGCCCCCATTACAGAAGTTTTTCTTTAAAGAAATTTGTTTCTCTGAAAAATTTTAGCCATTACTCTTAATTCCCCCCACTCCCAAAGCATACCCTGGAACCAAGCAGAATAAGTCAAATGCTTCTTCAAAATGATAACCCTTCAAGTACCTTAAGATAGTTATCATGTCCCTATCTCCTCTCCCTTAATCTTTTTTCTAGGCTAAACATCTTTATTTGCTACAACTGATTCTCATGTGTAAAGTTAAGATTAGAATGTAATGATTGAAGCTTTGCTTCAAGGAACCAAATTTAGAGAAACTTGAAACCTTCACCATTATAGAAAAAGCAAAATTTAGCAGCTAGTTATCAAGGATAATTTAAGGGGACATTCAGGAACAGAGCCAAGATGACAGAGTAAAGGAAACATTCAGCCAAACACTCCTAACATTTCTTTCCATACAACTTTAAAATAACACCTCAAATCAAATTCTGGAGTGGCACAAGCAACAAAAGATTAGAGTGAGACATTCTTCCAGTCTAAGACAACTTAGGATATTGGAAGTAAAGCTTTGTGACACAAAGGTGGAGGCTGGTCCAGAGCCCATGTGGATGAAACACCAATGGTGGGACTAGGTAGTGGAGACAGAAATAACAGCAGCTTTGGGAGCTCTCAAGTCAGAGGTGGTGAGGGGACCTGGCCACTGGTCAGAAAGTTCAGTTGTGAGGGAACAGAGCCCTGAGGAACAGTATCGCTTCTGGTTCTAAGGGATCAGGGACAGTGAGGAACAATATTGATTGCAATTCCAAGGGATGAGGTGCTGTTCCTGGGTAAGGACCAGAAAACAGACTAAGAAGGTGGTGACCGCACCTCTCCCCAGATCACACCACTTTTAAAGCACCAAAAACTTCCAGACTCCCAGAGTTAGGTCTAAAAACAGCACTGTGAAATACTCGGAAGCTTGGGACAGTGACTCTTCCTCCACCACCTTGGCAACAGAGCCCAACTTTATAGTTTAAAATCAAGAAATAGGGTGGAAAAATGATCAAACAACAAACAATAACCTGACCATAAAAGCTACTGTGGTAACAAGGAAGATCAAGATACAAACTCAGAAGACAAAGAAGTCAAAACAGTTACAAACAAAGGCTCAAACGGAAAAAAAAGTGAATTTGACAAAAGCCCAAAAGAAGTCCTAGAAGAACTAAAAATGATTTTCAAAATCAGAATGGTAGAGGAAAAATTGAGTAAAGAAATGAGAGTAAAAGAAGAAAATTATGAAGACACTTAAAAGCTTGGCAAAAGAGACACAAAAATACTGAAGAAAACAACACTTTAAAAAAGAAAATAAACCACTTGGAAAGAGAGGTACAAAACTTCGATGATGAAAATGATTCCCCAAAAAGCAGAATTGGCCAAATGGAAAAAAAGATACAAAAACTCACTGAAGAAAATAATTCCTTAAAAATTAGAGTTGGGCAATGGGAAGCTAATTACTCCATGAGACATCAAGAAACAATAAAACGAAGTCAAAAAAAATGAAAAAAGAAGAAAATGTGAAATACTTCATCAGGAAAACAACTGACCTGGAATAGATTGAGGAGAGATAATTTAAGAATTATCTAATTACCTGAAAGCCATGATCAATGAAAGAGCCTAGACATAATATTTCAAGAAATTGTCAAGGGAATTCTCAAGGAAACCTCTCCTAATATCCTAGACAGGGGGTAAAATAGAAATTGGAAGAGTCTACAAATCACCACCTAAGATACCAAAATAAAAATTCCTAGGAATATTATAGCCAAATTGCAGACCTCCAGGTCAAAGAGAAAATACTTGAAGTGGCCATTCACACACCATAGAGCCATAGTTAGAATCACACAAAATTTAACAGCTACTATGTTAAAGAAGCAGAGGGCTTGGAATATGATATTCTGGAAAGCAAAAGAGCTGAGATAACAGCCAAGAATAACCTACCTAGCAAAACTAAGCATAATCCTTCAAGGGAAAAATAGATATTGAATTAAATAGAAGACTTTCAAGGATTTATCATGAAAAGACCAGAACTGAATAGAAAATTTGACTTTTAATACAAGATTCAAGAGAAGCACTAAAAAGGCAAACATGTAAGAGAAAATTCACTTACATTTCTTTATGAGAAGATGATAATGTAACTTCTAGTAATTTTATCATTATTAGAGAAATTAGAAGACCTCTACATAGACAGAGGGTATGAGAATGAGTCAATTATGTTAGGATGATGTAAACAAAAATGGACAGGTAAGAAAGAAGGAAAGAAGGGGGAAGGGAGAGAAAGAATGCGGAAAATTATCAAAAAAGGGCAGAAGTAGCAATAATGATCTAAAACAAAGCAAAAATAAAAAAAATAGGTCTAATTAAAAGAGATAAACAGAGAAACTATTTTTTCTAAAAGGCGCCACAGATAAAGAAGTAATTTCAATACTAGACATATATGTACCAAATGGCATAGCAACCAAATTCTTAGAGGAAAAAGCTAAATGAATTACAGCAGAAAATGGACAATAGAAGTAAAGGAGATGAATACAATCTTAGAAAAGTTAGATATGATAGACCTCTGGAGAAAACGGAATGTGAATATAAAGGAATATCCTTTTTTCTCACCTGTACATGGCACCTTCACAAAATTGACCATGCAGAAAAGCATAAATATTAAAAGAACCCTTTTCAGACCATGATGCAACAGAAATTACATCTAATAAAGGGCCATGATAGCATAGATTAAAAGTTAATTGGAAACTAAATAATCTAATCCTAAAGAATGAGTGGGTCAAAGAAAAAAATAATAGAAACAACCAATAATTTCATTGAAGAGAATGACAGCAATGAGACAATATTTTAAATTTATTGGATGCAACCAAAGCAGCACTTAAGGAAATTCATATCTCTAAATGCTTGTATCAATAAAATAGAAAAAGAGCAGATCAATGAAATGGTCATGCAACTAAAAAAACCTAGAAAAAGAAAGAACAAATTAATAATCCCCTATTAAACACTAAAATAGAATCCTAAAAATAAAAGGAGAGATTAATGAAATTGAAAGTAAAATGAAACAAAAAAAACCATTGAACTAATAAATAACACTAGGAGCTGGCTTTATAAAAAAACAAACAATAAAATAGACAATCCATTAATGTATTTGATTAAAAAAAAAGAAAAAAGAAAACCAAATTACCAGTATCAAAAATGAAGAGTAAATATACTACCAATGAAGATGAAATTAAAACAATTATTAGGAGTTATTTTGCCCAAATTATGTGCCAGTTAAACTGTAAAATCTAAAGGAAATTGATGAATAATTACAAAAAAATATAAACTTTTCAGATTAACAGAAGAGGAAATAGAATAATCAAATAACCCTATTTTAGAAAAAGAAATTGAACAAGCCATCAATGAACTCACTAAGAAAAATCCTCAGGACCAGAGGATTTACAAGTCTATCAATAAGGCAAGATTCATGATGTCAAGGATGACCATGAACATGCCTGTATGGTTTGGAATTGCAAAGTAT
This sequence comes from Phalanger gymnotis, assembly GCA_028646595.1. Lineage (NCBI taxonomy): Eukaryota > Metazoa > Chordata > Mammalia > Diprotodontia > Phalangeridae > Phalanger > Phalanger gymnotis. The sequence continues at coordinate 218,505,146 of CM053625.1, read as the reverse complement.
GTAAAACTCTCTAGGTAGAAGGCAGAGAAAGTATAACATTTATTTAGACTCCAGAGGAGTCCCAAGACCAATAACTTCAATTCGATATATCAGTAATTATATTCTAAAACCAATAAGTCCACCTCAATGTAGCAACAAAGTAATTATTACACAGTATGTAAAATAAACTTACATATATCGTCAATATTTTTATATACTACCAACAAAACCCAGTAGGAAGAGATAGGAGAAATTACACATAAAATAACTACAGACAATATAAAACACATGGAAGTCTACCTGTTATGAGAAAACCAGGGATTATATGAACATAATTACAAAGCACTCTTCATGCAAATAGGGACAGATCTAAATACTTGGAAAAATGTTAACTGCTCATAGGTAGGTGTCCCGCGTTCTCGCCGGACACGCCTGCTGAACCCTCCTCGGTGAGCAGCCGCCTCCCTGACCGGGCTTCGGACGTCTCGGTCCCCTTGGCAACCAAGGGGCAATAACCAGACAGCGACCACAGCTGAATATGCAAGGTTGCTTTATTGGAGTCTTCACAAAATGTCTGTCTCCCTTCCTCCTCTCCACACCTTATTTAGGGAAAGCAGAGGACCTCCCCAGCGCCTCCTTCGGGGGCGGAGCGACAACCTTTGAAGCCACTCCCGCCATAGGCGGTGACTCCAGGTGTTCTCCTTTCCTCCCAGGAAGCCCGGTTCTAGACCCCTGACAGGTAGGCTGAGTCAACATGATATAATGACAATTCTACGTGTTAATTTACTTATTCAGTGTCATACCTATCAAACCACAAACGATCATTTTGTAGAGCTAGAAAAATATAACAAATTTCATTTGGAAGAATGAAAGATCAAGAATATCAAGAAAATGAAAAAAATGTGAAGGAAGGAAGTCTAGCAGTTCCAGACTTCAAATAAAGCAATAATCATCAAAAACAATCCGATACTGGCTAAGAATAGAGTGGTAGATGAGTGTAATAGATTAGATACACACAGTAGTAAATGGTCATAGTAATCTTGTGTTTGATACACCTAAAGATACAAGATTTTTGAATAAGGACTCACCATTTAACAAAAAATGTTGGGAAAACTAGAAAGTGATTTGGAAGAAACTAGGCATAGACCAACATCTGTGTTGGTAAGCAAAATGGGCTCTTAGCACTTAGTTCAACAAGTGCCCTTGAAGAGTTTGGCTTTTGTTTGTTTTGAGTAATTCAGTGTATTTCATTGAGTCTTACTAAAAGTGCTAAGCCCCAGGCCCAAACCCCTATTAGGTGTAAAACCTATGTGGGTGTGGATTGGCAACTAAGGTGGGGCACAAAGTGGGGCTAACTCCAGGGAGGGCCTAGTTTACATGTCTGGGACAGCAGAGGCTCTTAGACCACATGGGTTTAAATCCTCCTCTTTGTGAAGATTTTAGGTGTGACTCACCCCTAATGCTGAAAAAGATATAAAAACCGGGGGTTGGCCTCCTCTTCCTTGGAGCTCTTTGCTGCAACAGTAGTGGCATGTGACTCTGGGCCAGCCCTTGTTCTGAGCTCCCAGGGCTGAACCTAGATGTTGGTAACTATGAATTATACTGGGTCTGTCTGTTGCTGTTTGTAATTTGCTTGTAATTTGCTCTGAAATTCAGTGTGCTGGCTTTTTTCCCTGAACTAAGTGAAAGATATTTGTATGCTGAATTAAAGTAAGCTTGTCAACCCCTTCACCTTGCTTTCCTTAGTTAAGCTGATCAAAAGAACCTGTGCTTTTTGGGTGCTGGCAGCTTTCTGGGTGCTGGCTGTGGGTGGATCTTACACCCCCACAGAAGCTGCTAGCTGGATTGTGGAAACACACAGTTTTCTAGGATAATGTCAAATGGATAAATGATTCAGACAAATAATATGCTGTCATAAGTAAAATCAGGGTGAAAGGAGAAATGAACTTGTCAGATCTATGGATAAGAAGAAAGTATATGTCCAAACAAGAAATACAGAGGAATATGGGAAGTAAAATAGATAATAATACTGATTACTTGATATTGAAAACCTTTTGCTTAAACAAAACTAATGCAGCCAAAATTAGGAGGAAAATGGGACATTGAGAACAATTTTTAAAATAAGGATTCTGATTGTCTTTTTTCTTTATTATTAAGTTCCTGTTTACAGTTGCAATCCTTTAATGTGGTGCACCTATTGTATTCAAGAAATTTTTGAAATTAGTTTAAATAATATGTTAAAGGACCACCAAAATATTAACAATAGCAAATAATTCTGCATATTAACATAGATGACAAATGATAAATTTAATACAATTTCAAATAAGAATATGCTCATATTACAGTAGGAAAACCACTGTCTTTTGATTACTATTATTTCACAATTTGGAAATCTTTGTGTTCCAGCTTTGTTATGACCTTCTCATTGTGAAATTTTGCCTCATTGATGTGGGATTTAGGGCTTCCTTTCGTTTTAAGCCATTCCTGTATGATTTGAACCTAGAGAGTGACACTCTGTCTCTCTCCTTCCCTGTGCCCTGATCAATGTTCTGGACCCAGCCTACCAGTTCTAGCTTTTTATCCTCAGCCTGTGTGTACTTCAGAAAAATACACCTTGGACTTTCCCAAAGATTTCATAATCCATTGACAACAGGGTGTGTCCTTCAGCCATGGTAAAAACCTGCTACCTCTTGTCCACCCCTCAGCCTCATCCCTTTTCCACTAACATTTTATGCCAATTCCCCCACCCCCACCAACTCCCCAGGGGGCTGGGGGAGAGACCTCCAGGGGTTTGCAGGGTGCAGCACGTTTCTCCCTATTTTAGTTTTTATTCACCAAAACAGTTGCCTAATCCAGTCTCCTTAACTTGTATCTTGTGAAGTTGATTTTTTGAGCTCAGGTATAGAATGTTATATTTTTCTATGAAATATCACCTTATCGTTTCACTCCATTGTTGTAGCCTATCAATGTGAAATCTTCTTGTGGTCCTGACCGTTAACCTACTCCATCGCAGCTTTGTACCTTCTGCAACCTTGGTAAGCATATTATCTATACCGTCATTGAACTCATTGGTAAAAGTGTTCAATAGCGCAGATCTGAGGACAGCCACCAGAAGCAATCCATTGGAGACCTCCCTAGAAGTTGACATTGAGCCATTAATCTACTCTTAGTGTCTCACAATTCGGCCAGTTTCCTATCCAGATTCACCTGATTCGACTGTCTCCCACACTTATCTATACACCTTACCATAAGTATCACATGGAAGTCTTTATCAAATACTGCTGACATCTAGCTAAGTATTTAAGGATATATTTTAGAGCTTTGCTAGGAATCTAAGCCAAGGTTACTACTAGACACACGGCTAGGTAGTGGTGTCCTTGTGCCTAGAATACCAATTTCCTAATTACGAAAGGGAATCATTTCCATGTTCCATTTATATTTCCATTGCTATCTCTAACTCGGGCTGGGTCCATTTGAATTATCAACTCAACCACTTTACCATGGAAACTTTGCCCTCTGCCCAGGAATCACCCTGAGCTCTGATAGGCAAGCTTCTTATGTACCTTGCCTCCATCATACTTCTAGGTCTGCTCTATCTATCTAGGGCGGCTTTTCCCTTCCCTCTTTCATGTGAGGTCTTTTCCCATCAGAATGTAAACTTCTTGTAGGCGGGGCCTGTCTTGCTTACCTGTATTTTTATCTTCATTGTATAGCACAGTGCCTGGCATGTAGTAAACACCCTAAATTATCTGTCTGTCTGTCTATCTATCTATCTATCTATCTATCTATCTATCTATCTATCTATCTATCTATCTATCTATCTATCCACCTATCTACCTCCCTACCTATCTATCTACCTAACTACCTACTTACCTTTCTTACCTAGGGCTATAATCTGCTTGTTTATTCCTTATCCCACAATGAGTATACCATCTAGACTTCCTTTTCTGTCCAAAATTTCTATCACTGTTTAGAATTTTTGTTCATTTATGGTCTCTAATTTTTATACATAAGTTTTCAAGTTTCAAAATATGAAGATGCATTTAATCAAAATCAATTATTTTTCTGAAACTGTCTTCTAATAGAAATTGTAGACTGTTTTAGTTCATAACTGTGGAAGGAGGCAAACAATTAGGATCTTAATCGATTCATTTGCTGTTTTCTCTGTGGGTTTTGAAGTAATTTTCTCTTCGTGAAGTTATTTAGCTTAGTGACATTTTCCCAAACATGTGGCATTCATTATTGGAGGCCCACCACAGGTATCTGCCAATATTGTGATTCCAATGGGAGCAGCCAAAGCATTCAGGTTTCTAAGAATATGAGCCACTGATGTATCTAAAGCCACATACTACAGCCTGGATGGTACAATTCAGCCTCTGAAAACCAGCTGCTTAGGAAGGGAGGGCCAACATCCATTCTGGGGTCAGAGACATGTCCTCCAGTCAATTGTAATGCATCCATCTTTGGACTCATCAAGACACGGTGTACAAGATACTGCACCTGCTGCCTCCCAGAGCATCACTGCCCCTACACAGAGGAAGGAGCAAAAAGGAATCTGGAGAGAGTTTCTCTCTCTCTCTCTCTCTCTCTCTCTCTCTCTCTCTCTCTCTCTCTCACAGTCCCTCATTCACTTCTATACATTCTCTTAGTACCCGTTCTATCTGTCTATTCCATTCAATGTATTTATTTATATTTATCTTATTTCTCTTGCAAGACGTTTTTGTCTTAATAATTAACAAGAACATAAGAACACAAGTATCGATATAATAGACCCAACCTCTGGTCTATCCAGGTAAATGCTCTTTTGCCAACAGAACCCTCTCTTCCCCTCAAGAGGAGAATAATTGCTTCCTCCACACTTGCCTCCCTGCCTCTTTCATAAAGGTGAGGTATCCCCAGATTCTCTTAGTTGACATGGCTTTGTCATTCATAAATTTGTTGACATCCCTTCTTAGAATCAGTTCATTTTTATTTTCAATTCTATCTCATAGAATGATAAGTCCCAGATGTTTCAAAGGAAGATGGAACGAGGATGGGAGGTACCCCAGTATTTCTGGATTTGGCGAACAGGTCAATAGTCTACAAGAGACTTTGCTACTGTTGATCTACTCTGTTGTCTTGTTGTTCAGTTGTTTTAGCCACATCTGACTCTTCATGACCACATTTCGGGGTTTTCTTGGCAAAAATACTAGAGTGGTTTGCTATTTCCATCTCCAGCTCATTTTACAGTTGCAGAAACTGAGGCGAACAGGGTTAAGTGACTTGCCCAGGGTCACACAGCTAATAAGGCCAAAATTGAACTCATGTCTTCCTGACTCCCAGCTCTCTTATCTACTGAGCTGCCTCCCTGCCCCATTGATCTACTCTAGGGAATTTAATTCAACCTGAACCTATGACTTGTAATTTTCCTCTCTCCAGTGATTTGATGATTCTTTCTCTCTGACCTTCAGATTTATACCTCAGCCTCCCCTGCCTCTGGTTTGGACACCCAGTCTGCCCATCAGCTTTCCCTGATGGTGATTTAACTGGACGTGATGATAAGGATGATGACGATGACACTGATGATGATGACAATAATGATAATGATCAATGGAATTTAAGTTCCTTGAGGGGAAGAACTGTTTTCGTTTTTGTGAAATGTCACTATTTTGTGCCAGGCACTTAATAAATGCCTTTGGAATTGAATTTACAGCTTGCTGAATCCCATTTATAATTGCTTCCAGAGAGGGCATATTTAATTTATTTAATAAATTATACAGTGAAATATATGCAGTACCATGGACTGTACTTGGTTCTCCGTGTATGTGTGTATGTTATGTGTGTGTGTGAACACGAAAATATTATTATGGCCATAGAATCTACAAGTAGAAATAAGTCACAGAAGTCATCTAGTTCAATCCAGGCCTAAAGAGGAATCTGTTCTAGAATCTCTCCAATAAGTGGTCAACTAGCAATTGCCAGAAGATATCTAGTAAGTGAGAAAGTACTACCTCTTAAGTCAGTCCAATCTATTTTTGCAGAGTTCTAGTTAAGAAGTTTTTTCTTAAGTTAAAAAAATAGCTTACTAGCTGTGTGAGTCAGTTAAACATCCCAGATCACAGTATGTGTCCTAAGGCAAAATGGGCTCCTTAGCACTTGAGGAGTTTGGCTTTTGTTTACCTTGAGTGAAAGTACTTTCAGCTGTTAAGTGCTAAGCCCCAGGCCCAAAGCCCTATCAGGTGGGAAACCTGTGTGGGTGTAGATTGATGACTTAAGAGGGGCCAACTCGGGAACCAATGGTCTCTACTCTCTGGTCATTGAGGCGGGGCTTGAGAACGCCAGAGGCTGGCTTCAAGGAGAGGTGAGCTAAGAGACCAACTACAGCTGAAGCTGAAAAAAGCCGAAGCAGGAGACCTGTGTGAACCCAGGAGTGCGAGCAAGGACTTGAGGCCAGTAAATATGATTTGGTTAAATACTATCTTGTTTTTATGTGGCCTCCTGGTTAGTCTTGTGAGG
>CM053625.1:218420706-218498572 GCA_028646595.1 Phalanger gymnotis | reverse complement strand
GGAATGGGGAGGCTGGTTAGCTAATTTGTTGCTCTGGGGCCTAAATAAATGTTTTGATGCTTTCTACTTAGAGAATCCCTCATACCTTGAGATTTCGAACCATTCAAATATATATATGATTATATTTGAGATTATAAATTCGGCCTTCCTACTACACTGTATGATAATGAGTTTGTGTTCTAGCAATGAAAGTAAGACCAGCAAGCAAAAAAACAACTAAAGAACAATTAAATGTTAGACCGTGTGCTAATAATTTTTGGACATGACAACATGGGAATTTTTTGCTTGAGTTCACCTATTTGTTATAAGGGTTTTGTTTTTATTTTTCCTTTCCAGTAGATGTAGGGAGGTAGGAAGTAGGTGGGAGGAAGAGAAAATAAACGCTTGTTAATTTAAAAAAAATGTATATCTATTTTAAAGAAGTGTTCGGAAAAGTGAGAGAAAGTGGAGGACTGGGGAGAGGGAAATCAGCTGAGCTAGCATTTATATTTACTTTAAAATTTAAATTTATCTTTTTCGGTGAACAAAAATTTATTTTTTCTACCATCCCTTCTCTGCATTGGGGAATAATAACCATTATGACAAAAATAGATAGTTAAGGAAAACATATTCCTGCATCGTCTGTGTCCAAAAAGAATATGTCTCATTCTTTGCCAAAAGTTACTAAATTGTGTATACCCTGTGACTCCGAGTTACAACTAGGCCTATATTCCAAAGAGATCAAAGAAAGAGGAAGAGAACTCATGTAAATAAATATTGACAGCAACTCTTTTTGTGGGGGTAAAGAATAACAGGTGGAATTTGGGTTGGAAGAAGAGAGGAGAGGACAATAACAGCAGAAATGGCGAATGAGCAAGCTATGCTTGAAGGACAAGAAAAGGACTGGGCCTACAGGAGGTCTCTGTCTGTCTGTCTGTCTGTCTGTCTGTCTTTGCCTCTTTCTCTCTCTTTCTGTCTCTCTCTTCCCTTGTCTCTCTCATGCTCCACTTTCTCCTCCCCCTTTCTATTCCTCTCTCTCTACTACTTACACTTAGACTTTGCACAGCTCTCCCCGACTTAAATCTAATTCACTTGCAAGTCATGGCATCATCTTCCAGATGTCATGGTCCTCTTCAAGAATGAAGGACAAACCACACCCAATAACAGACACCACCAAAACAGGTTGTGAAGCAGACTTCCGGTAGTCCTCTGCTTAACAACCGTTTCTAGCTTACACTGTGTGTTCTGTCTGTCTAGAATGCACAGGTGTGCATGCATATGGTGGGGATTGGGGGCAGGTATGCCAGTCACTTTCAATAGCTGCTCTATCCAAAGGGCTACTGTACATAGATGGCAGGTGCTCTTGACAGATTGGGCCTTACACAGCTGGATCAATATCTGGATTTGATGCTTAGGGTTGCTGTCTATGCCAGCACCTCCAATTCTTTCTGATGCAAGTAAACAACTGATTCCAAGGCTGATTTAACCTTCTTATTTTCCTTTTCCTCGTTAGAAAAATATATGTACACTATGTGCATTTATGCATATAGGTATGTATAATGTGTTAATATACATGCACATGTATATGTAATAAGCTATGTACACAATAATATATTAATAAAATATAATTTATTATAAATGTGTATATATGTATGTGTATACACATATATACATATATTTGTGTGTATACATATATTTTATATATACATATATGTACACATACATACGCACATATACATATACACATATATACATTCTTTACAAATATCTCATTTGTAGATGGGGGGGTGGGTGCTATAATTATCTTCATTTTACAGTTTAAAAATTTTTATTTATTTTATTCGGAGCTTAAGAAATAAAACAATCATTTCCATAGCATAGTAGAATAGAAAAAAAAAGATGATTGTACATGAAACTGCAACTCTATTAAGCACAACTTGCTATTACTTTTAAATACATAATGTTATCATGTAAATTTCTTTTTTTCTTTGTTTCTTCCCTCTTCCCCTCCCCCCTGACCTAGAGATGGCTACCATTAGACACAAATATGTATATGTATATGTATATGTGTGTGTGTGTGTACACACACACACATATATTTTAAATACATATAAATATATGTAAAACCATTCTATACATACTTCTAGTTATCAGTTCTTTCTTTGTAGGCAGATAGCATCTTCCTTCATACATCCTTTGTAGTTGATTTGGGTATTTATAGTCAAAATGACTTAGTCACTTCAGTTGTTCTTAAAACAATATTATTGTTACTACATACAACATTATCTTGGTTTTGCTCATCTCTTCATTATTTTGTGCAAATCTATCCATGTTTTTTCTAAGATCACTGAGCTCATCATTTCTTAAAGCACAGTAGTATTCCACAACAATCATATACCATAGTTGAGGAAACTGAGGCAAGCAGTGGTCAAGTGACTTAGCCAGGGTCACACAGCTAGCAAATGAGGCTGGATTTGAACCGAGTACTTCCTAAAAGCTTGTCACCTGAATGACAGGTAAAATGTGAACCTAAGGAAGGACAGACAGAGGGAAGGAAGGAAGGAAGGAAGGAATTAAGGAAGGAAGGGAGGAAGGAAGGGAAAGAAGCAATAAAGGACTGGGAAGGATGGAAGAAAAGAAGGGAGGGAGAGAGCAAGGAAAGAAACAAGCATTTATTTAGTGCTTACTGTGGTCTAGGCACTGTGCCAATTGCTTTACAAATATTATCTCATCTGATCCTCACAATAACCCTAGGAGATAAGTGCCATCATTGTCCTCATTTTACAGTTGAAGAAACTGAGTCAGGCAGAGGTTAGGTGAAATGATTTGCCCAAGGTCATACAGCCTGTAAGTGTCCAGGGGTAGGATTTGGACTCAGGTTTTCCTGATGCCCATCCTAGCACTTGTATCCATTGTACCACCTAGCTACATTTTTCCTTCAAATTAGAACAAACCTCAAAAAACAAAACCAAAAACAGAGTTCATTTCTCTTTCTGACGGTTTCTCAGAAAGACTACCAGACTTTTAAGGGCAGATATTTTATCTCCGACTTCTTCATAGCCCCCAAAGTATCTGACATACAGTTTGCATATTCTTAAAGTGTTCGAAAGATTTACGAATGATTTTTCTCACAATGCCCCTGTGAGGCAGGTAGCACGAGTATTGTCCCTGTATGAAATTGCGGTTCTATGTTCCGTCTCTACCCCTATTATATGTATGGATGAGAGTCAGAGAAAATTGAGTGCGTGCAGTTTGGAGGCATGAGCACTGGCTATCTCGCCACTCGGTTTCCAAGCGAAGTCTAGAAAGAGACTGTACCCTGCTACCGAGAGAATCTTATTCAAGAGGACTGAAATAGAAGCAGCCTGTTCTTTTTATTTAAACTAATGCTGCCTATCTGCTATCGTCCCATGGAGGGCTAAGACCAAGGCACAACTCAGGCTTTACTGGGCGTGGTTAGACATTAACGAGGGCCCCAGCTCACGTACGTTAAGCTAATGTTTTTCTTTTTCTTTTCCCTTAAAAGCTATCGAGACCATCCTGGATAATTAATTGACTCAGGGGACAAAGGGGCAGACTTCCTTTTTGCCTCTGTACGAAAAGCCTCAAGGAACTCCAGCCGGCCCCTGATGTAGAGCATACTGTCACGGACAACACAGAAACAGGGGAGCTGTGCTCAGGTGAATCGAGGCTGTGTCCTTGTTAAAATTCTTGTTGAAAATCTTTCCCCTGCTATGGCTAAGGAAATCATTTTGTTAACTGTTAGATCTTCTACAAGTATTTCATTTTGTTCCAATATTGAACCTAAGCTACCTGGAGATTTGCCTCAGTTAGGCATGGACTACAACACTATACCATATAAAAGAGAAATGTCTCTTTGGTACTAGGCCACCACATGAAGCAGGCCCTAAAGCACTTGTGTGGTCACCAGAATCAGAAGTGGCAACTCTAAGTATGTTGAATTGGGGGAGGGGAGAGGGGGAGTGCATAGTGATCCCTGCTACACCTGTTTGGATTATCGATCTCTCTCTCTCAAGGATAGAATAGGGATACAGAGTGATGCATTGGAAAAGCTATTGGACTTAGATTCTAGAGAACATTCGGTTGGGTTTGAATCCCAGCTCCTCCATTTGATAATTCTATGACTTTGAACCAGTCACAAACTTTCTGTCACTGTTTCCTTTTTTTGTAAAATTGGGATAATAATACCTGCCCTGCCTATTTCACAGATGTCTTGTCCTATTATAAGGTGGCAGGAAGCAAAGGATTAAGAGTCATCAATAGTAGCCAGGAGCCCAGAATGCATACTGGTGATAGGAAAGTCCAAAGATGGTGGAAGGGAACTGGTCGATGAAGCCATGGGATTAGGCAAAAGTAGATACCAAAGATTTGGCAACATTAAATCAGGATAAGTGAAATAATAAGAAATGTAGATGGGATCCATTGAACAAGCATGGAAACCAAAAATCAAGAAATAGTTATCAATTAGTCACACACAAAACTCAAGTGGGTTCAGTGTTAAGAATGTTAAGTGTTACTGAATGATGGTGTGTACTTCCATGGTTTTCTTTCTTTTTATAAAATTTTTATTGTTATCTTGTTTTCACATCACATGCATTTCCCAAAATATCTCTTTCTATCCCCATCTCAGAAAGTCAGCTCTTAAAAGAAAGAATAAAAAAGGAAAAAAAAAACAGTTTAGCAAAACTAACCTATACTTTGACTGAATCCAATATCACGCAGGATGTTCCGCTGATGTTGTTTCTCAGTTCCACAGAGAAGAAAGGGAATCATATTCTCATATCTCTTCTTTAGGGGCCAAACTTGATCATTACAAACTGTTGCAGGCAATGTAGACAGCTGGATGTCAGAATAAGTAGAGAGCTGAACCTGGAGTCAGGAAGAAATGAGTTTAAATCTCATCTCGGACACTCAGTACCTGTCTGACCTTTACCCACTTTAAACTTCACAGCCTCAGTTTCCCCAATAATAGCACCTACTTACGGGGCTGTTGGATCAAATGAATTAACACGTGTAAATTGCTTTACAAACCTTAAAACACTATATAAATGCTAGGTGTCACTATGATTGTACTTATTATTATTTTCCTGCTTCTGTTTACTTCACTTTGGATCAGTTCATGTTTTTCTACACTCTTCTCTGTATTCATCACATTCATCATTTTTTATCATGAAATTCTATTACCTTCACGACCCATAATTTGTTTGGCCATTCACCAATCAATGGACATCTGATTTATTTCCAGTTCTTCGCTACTGTGAATAAATGCTACAATAAATTTTAGGTCTGGAAGCGCTAGTTCCTCTTTCTTACTTCCTTTCTCATTATTTCTCTTGAGATTCTAGATCTTTCTCTTTCTCCAAATACAGTTTGTTATTATTTTGTCAAGCTCTATAAATTGTCCTCTTGGTAGTTTGGTAGAGCTCTAAATCTGTCAATTAAATTTTGGTATTGTCTTGATTTTTATTATGTTGGCATGGCCTAGTTATGAGTACCAAATGTCCTTTCAATTATTTAGTTTCTTTGAAGATTGCTTGATTATTATATCTATACAAGTCTTCAGCATGCCCTGGTAAACTCCCAGGTATTTATTGCACTTTGTAGCTAATTTTCTTGACATTTCTCTTTTTATTATTTTTATTATTTTCTGCTCGATTTTGTTTTTGCTTCATAGAAATGCTGTTAATTTTTGAGGAGTTATTCCGGATCCTGTTGTTTTACAGGAGATATTAATTATCTCAACTGATTTCTCACCTAAGCAAGTCATCATGTCATCAGTCAAATAAGAATAGTATTTTCTAATCTTCACTTATCTTTATATCTTTAATTTCTTTCTCTTATTGGATTGTTACCACTAGCATTTCAAGGACTTTGTTAAGTGGCAGTGAGGACCATCTATCAATCAATCAATAAACATTTATTAAGCACCTATTGTATGCCAGGCAGTGTGCTAAGCACCAAGGATACAAAAAGAGGCAAAAGGCATCTCTGCCCTCAAGGAGGATAAAATGTAATGGGAGAGACAACATGCAAACAGACATATATGAATCAAGTTATATATAGGATAAATAGGAAATAATTAATGGAGGGAAGGCACTAAAACTAGGAAGGGTTAGGGATGGGTAGCACAGTGGATAGAGTGCTGGGTCTCAATTCAGAAAGACTCATCTTATTGAGTTCAAATATGTCCTCAGGGATTTACTAGTTGTGTAACTGTGGGCAAGTCACTTAACACTGTTTGCCTCAGTTTCCTAATCTATAAATAGGTTGGTGGGTTGGTTGTTGTCCTTCATTATTGAAGAGGAACAAAATGACATCACTATGCTAGAGTCAAGTTTCAATGTGTCTGACTATGGCTGATCAAACCAATATGAGCTTGGAATGCTCTACCACAGATGGGGTACAAACAGTCCTTTTGAACATTTGGGGTAGATGCTCGAAATTTGGGCATCCACCATTTCCTTTGAACTGTCTCAATTCTACTTTGTTCGTAGAGCATAGCACCTTCTCTGATGTGGGCACATTATGCTGAGCAGTCCTGTGCCAGTGTCTCCCACATCACACAATTAATTCCAAAGTTCTTGAGAGAGACTTTGAGAGTGTCCCTGTATCACTTCTGATCACCATGTGAACCCTTGCCCTGTGTGAGTTCTCCATAAAATAGTCTTTTCTGCAAACTTACATTTTGTATACAAACAACATGGCCAACCTGTCAGAGCTGCACTCTCTGAAGCAGAGTTTGAAGGCTTGGCAGTTTAGTACGAGTAAGGACCTCAGTGTCTGGTACCTTATCCGGCCAGGTGCTCTTCAGAATCCTCCTAAGACAAATGGAAGTGATGCAGTTTCTTGGCATGGTGCTGGTAGACTGCCCAGGTTTCACAGGCATACAACAATGAGGTCAGCACAACAGCTCTGTAGACTTTCAGTTTATAGTCAGTCTAATGCCTCTTCTATCCCATACTTTCCTTCGGAGCCTCCCAAACACTGAGCTAGCTCTGGCAATGCCTGCATCAATCTCATTATCAATGTGTATAGCCCTGGAAAGTACACTACCAAGGTAAATGAACTTATCTCCAGTGTTCAAAACTTCTCCATTTACTATAGCTGATGGTTCCACGTATGGATGGTGTGGTGGTGGCTGATGGAGCGCCTATGTTTTTTTGGTGTTAATGGTTGGGCCAAAATTAGCACAAACAGCAGAGAATTGACCCCTACTTTGTTGCATCTCAGTGTCAGAGGCTGCATTTAGTGCACAATCATCTGCAAACAGAAAATTGTGCACCGGCACTCTCTTCACTTTGGTCTTGGCTTGTAGTCTTTTCAAGTTGAAGAATTTACCATCAGTCTGATAGCTGACCTTGATGCTGTGTTGAAAGCATTTGACAATATGACTAAAAACATCATGCTAAAAAGCATGGGAGCATACACACAAGCTTGTTTTACTCCACTGGTGACTGGGAAAGCACGTGAACATCGTCCATTATCCAGAACCCTGGCAAGCATGCTATCATGAAAGTGGCGTACAATGCTGATGAACTTCTCCAGCCAGTGAAATTTTGACATAATTTTCCATAAGCCCTCATCACTAAAAGTATCAAAGTCCTTGGTCAGATCTACAAATGTTGTGTACAGACATCTGTTCTGCTCCTGACATTTCTCCTGGAGTTGTCAGGCAGCAAACACCATTATCCACTGTTCCTTGACCCTTTCTGAAGCCACACTGGCTAATCTATAAAATGAGCTGGAGAAGGAAATTGCAGACTACTTTAATATCTTTGTTAAGACATTTCCAAACAGGGTCACAAAGAGTCAGACCTAACTGAAAATGACTAAATGATAATGGGGGAGGCTTCTTGTAGAAGATCAGATTTTAGTTGAGACTTAAAGGAAGCTGGGGTGGTCAGTAGTCAGGGTGGAGGAGGGAGAGCATTCCAGGAATGGGAGACAGCCAGAGAGAATACCTGGAGCTGAGAGATGGAATATTTGTGGAACAGCCGGGGAGGCCAATGTAACTGGATTGAAGAGGATCTGTAGAGGGAGTAATGTATAAGATTGGAGGTTAGGATGGGACTAGGTTATGAAGGGCTTTATATGTTCAAAAGATAGTTTGCATTTGATCCTGGAAGCAATAGGGAGTTACTGGAGTTCATTGAATACAGAGGTGACATTCTTGGTCCTGTATTTTAGGAAAATCACTTGAGTGGATGAATGGAAGATGGATTAGGGTGTGGAGTGATTTGAGACAGGAAGACCAAAATCAGGCTATTGCAATAATTATGGCATGAGGTATTGAGGGCTGGCACTCCAGTGGTGGCAGTGTTAGAGGAGAGAATGATGCATATAAGAGATGATGCAAAGGTGAAATCAATAGGCCTTGGCAACAGCTTGGATATTAGGGGTGAGAGATAGTGAGGAATCCAGGATGACTCCTAAGTTGCCACCCTGAGGAGCTAAGAGGATAGTGTTGTTCTCTACTATAATAGGAAAGGTAGGAATAAAAGAAAAGAGCATTCTTTCTTTACTCTCATTTATTTGGAAATTTTCTTTTTGCCCATTTCATATCATGTTAACTTTTAAATTTTGATATACACATTTTATTGTATTAAAAATAGTTCTTATATGCCTGTATTTCATAGGGCTTTTAGCATGAGTATTATACTTTGTCAAATACTTTTTTATTTATATTGATATAATAATTTGTGTTCGGATGTTTTAGTTTATATGATTAGTTATGTTACCTATTTTTCCTAATCTATTTTTTGAAATTTTAATGTAATATTTTTGCCAGAGTTTTATTTAATTTTTTTTGCTTCAATATTTATTACTTGAATTGGTCTATAATTCAATTTTTTGCTGTATTCCTCCCTGGAGAAGGTCCTAGGACTATATTTGTTTCATAAGTTGAGTTTGCTAGACTTTTCTTTCTCATTTTCTGAGAATTGTATATTATAGGTATTAATTGTTCTTTATTTGTCTGTAAATCCATTTGGATCTTGTCCTCCCCTCCCCCCACTTTAGTTATTCCTTTGTAGTTCAATTTCCTGTTTTGAAATTGAATTAAGAACTCTATTTGATGTTTTGTTACTCTGAGTATTTCATTTTTTTTAAAAGTAAATCTCCTATTTCTGTTAAATTCCAAGTTTTTCCGGGAGGTAGGTTCTGATAGAAGGTAGATGCAGTAGGTTTTGATAATTCTTTTTTTTTAAATTTCTTCTCTATTTCTTGTATTTTCTTTTAGGAAAAAAAACCTAAGTAAACATGGGCAAGGCAACTCCAGGATAGAATATAAACATGTATAAAATCCTATGAGGGTTGAGGAAGACTTTTGTACAGTATCTTCTCATGAAGTGGAGAGTGCTAATAGAGGGTAAAGTCAGTTTAAAGAAAGCTTAAGCCACAAAATTAATCAAAATAATCTCAAAGATATTTAAGGATCATATGGCTAATAGGTCCAATCAATCAATAAAGATTTATTAGGGTCCATACTTGGATCCTAGCATCATAAACCCCAAGATTCTTATAGAGGAGATGGAAGGAGCGCTAACAAGAAAAAAAAAATGAGAAAAGCAGCCAGCTGGTACCAAGCATACATAGAGGATATCTGTGCTGGAGGCAATTCAATTGTGTGGGATTTGAGGTACCAATATGCAAGGTATCTATCTGAAAGAGGGGAAGAAACCAAGAATGTGAAAAAGGCTATTTTATTATTAATATAAATATTATTAATACCAAATTAAT
Source organism: Phalanger gymnotis (assembly GCA_028646595.1). NCBI lineage: Eukaryota > Metazoa > Chordata > Mammalia > Diprotodontia > Phalangeridae > Phalanger > Phalanger gymnotis. The sequence continues at coordinate 218,488,834 of CM053625.1, read as the reverse complement.
TAATTATTATTATTAATACCAAAAATAGTGACTAAGAAGACATCAATAGCTAGTGACTTATATGCCACTTTCTCATCTATGAAAAATATTTATGAGAGACAGCTGTACCTTTCACAAATGATATTTAACAGTAGACCACAATTTTACTGTCTGACAATTTACTGAAATATGCAGAGAATATAAGGCTCCATTGTACTTATTGCTTGTTAATTATGAAAAAGCATTTCATTCAGTAGAAGAAAATATTGCCTTATAGGCTTTTTTTTTTTTTTACAGCAAGGTGTCTACCGCCCATATGTCAGTATGATTCAGTATTCCTTGGAAGATGTTACAATAGTAATAACCACATTCAGTGACCCTCTGATAATAAACATAAAGTAAGGCATAAAACAGGAAGACAGATATATGCTTGACAATGGTGGTGATAGAGGAGATCCAATGTAGAGTCCAGACAGAGAAGGGATTTTCTTGTGAATAGTGAGGTCCTTTATATAATGAATCCTATTGGTGGATGACAGTATGCATAATGCCTTGGGGCATTACAAAACCTCCTGGAAGAAGTAATGGCATTAATCAGTCAAAGTAGTTTGTTCTATCTATTCAAACTGGAAATTCTGAATGAATAAAGAATGTCTGTTGCCTAGATATCAACATGCATTTGGATGGATACCCTATAAATCTTGTCTAGTTGTATGCTTATTTGGGACAGAGTAAGGATGGATTATGAGCCTGGTCCAGAATTGAACAAGAATGAGATATAGTATAAGTCAGCTTTTGAGCATGCTTAGTTTGCCTAACAGCTAGCTGGCTGTGTCCTCTACCTTGTGTGTGTGGTAGCTTCCTTTGATTGTCTACCTGAATTTTTTTAATTGGTGAGATGAAGCTGGCACTTTCTTCCCTCACTATCATTTTGTCTGCATGGTGATTCCTATCTGTTGTGCTTAGAAGCATGAATGCCATGATCTGAACTGGTGAGAGGAGGACTTGCCTTCTCGTACTTACCTTTCTTTTACTCTATCGCTGAAAAATAGGTCCAGGCATGTTTATTTCTGTTCTGTGCTATTTGTCTTCATTTTCAGGTATTGGAGGTGATCCTTACAGGACCAGAAGTTCAAGCAATGGCCTACTTGGAGAAAGGATTGTGGACACCAGCATGGATGCTCTGGAAAGCCAGACTGCATGAGTCTTGATGTCAGACTTGGAACTGGAACTATGCTCTATGGGAACCAAGCTAAATAGTAAACCTAATCTCCTTCCTCTCCCCAGAGACTGAGTGGTGGAGGGAAGGGGAGAAAAGGATTACACCTACCATGTGTTGGGGAGTATAATTTTGTATATTTATGATTACACCTTTGGAAGTAAAATTCTCTTTGTAAAATCTCCACTGAGTTATTATACCAGGTTGCTTTTGCAAAGCTGCAAGCTCTTTTACCAACCCACAGCAGGTGCTATGTAAATGCTTATTCCTGTTCCCTCCTCCCTTATGCCAATGAAACCACAGGTCCAATTGCCATCCTTACCTTTAGTATCATAGTCTTGAAAAAAATTTCCCATCACTTGTGTTCAGGCTCCTCCTCTTTTATGATTGAATAGACCCCTGAGACTGGGCTGCCTCAGTTTCCTAGGGTTTCCCCTAGTCTGAGTCCCTTGCTGGGTTTGTCTGACAAAACTAGACTTACCCCAGCTGGGTTTCAGGGCCCTGTCAGGGCGCATGTAGCCATCCATGTTGGTCACTCTCCTGATTTCTCTCTCTCTGTTTTTCGGTCTTTCATTTAACTGAGTAGAGTCATCAGCTGCTACTTCAGGTGGGTGGGAGGAGCTTAAGTGGCTGGTCAGGAAGAGTCTCTGTAGTGGAGCAGATCCCTGCCCTATGAGTATGCTGCTGGACACATAAGAAGCTGTCTGGGAAGAGGGACTCAGTGAGTGCTCTAAGCACGAGTTCTCTCGTTAGGATGGTAAGCTTATCAGGAATTCTGTCTTCTGTGGATTTAATTGTGAGTATTTACATCTGGCTCGCAATTCCCTTTTTGGAAGGATAGGGGAGTTTGAAGAGTTGTGAAGAAATTTTAATAAAATGACTAAGTAGCCATCATGATGGACCAAAAAGATTCCAAATCTCATGGATGAGGAACTACTGGAAGAACTTGGGGCCTCTGTTTCAGAGAAAGAGCTAGTACCTTTCCACAGAATGAAAGTTTAGTTGGAAGTAAACTTAAATAAATAAATAAATGCTTCTTAAAATTTCTGAAAAGTCTCGGTTTTGGGAAATTTGGGCAGGGGGAGGGTGGAATGGACTGGATGACACAATAACCTGAGTTGTCTTTGGTCATATCATTGAATATGTCGGGTAATATATCTATTTTTTTCTTTTTTCAGAGGAAAGAGATCGTAGCTCAGTCAAGGTCAAGAAGCATAGCTGAAAAACCGAAAGGAGAAGCTAAACGAGCTCCATCAAACTACTTCAGAGAAGTGAAAAAAAATAAGATGAAAGATTGACTAGTTGAAGCTGTCTGGGGTCTATTTTCCTTTATCTTAGCACTCTACTACTAGGTCCTAGCCTCTTATTAACCTGGTTTAGAGCTAAGGGAAAGATGTTTTATTCCTAGAGTTGTTCTGAAGGTCCAGGATCCCCAACCCCTGGAAGCTGTTCACAAGCCATAGGATCTAGGGACCTTTGTGTGCTGATAAAACCATGACTCTGTGACTATTTTTAACAAGGAATAGTTGTTATTCTTTATAGAGGTCTTTATAGACAGCTGCCACTTTCTTGGCAATCTGTTCCTATTCTCAATATTCCTTCAGTTCTTCTGATTGCAGGCTTGTTAATATAGATTTTCCATGGCTACTATTTTTCTATGAACTAGGAGGGGTCTCTAGGCAGTCCACAGAGAGCATGCAATATCTCAAACTGTATCTGGAGGTAGTAAATCTGGAATCTAGAATCCATGAATTAGGAGAGTTTTCCGAATACTGTAGAAGGCAGAGTGATCAAGTCCTGTCTCTATCACTTATCAGTAATGTGACAAAGAAAGTCCCTTAACCATTCAGATCCTCAGTTTTGCCATGTGTACATTGATAACAATATACCCAATGCCAATCTTATAGGTTTATTGTAAAGAAAGCACCAGGTAAACTGAAAATTGCTATCTAGAGTTGAGTAACTTTTTTGTGGAAATATTTCCTAGTATTGAAATTTATGCTGACTCAGTCCTAATGACCCCATTGTTTTCAGGCTTGCTTGTATTCTGGTGTGTGTTAACGAGTCTATTGTGAGAGGCATCAACCAGTTCTTAGCTTGTACTTTGGTCCCAGGCCTTTGGCCTCCGTAGTACCCAGTACTCATAGGTAGTCATATCAATTTCATCCCAACCCCCCTTATTTCCTTATGATATTTCAAAGGGGGAGGAGCTGAGATGCAATGGTCCATCCCCATTGGAAGATATGTACCTATTAGGACTGTTTTGCTCTTATTACAAAAAGTTGTCTTTAAAAGCAGTCCTTGGATTGAATCCAGGGATGGCCCCAGCAGCCAGCCTACCAATGCATTTCTGCCTTGATAATTTAATAAATTCCTCTTTAAATTTTTTCTTCCTCAGCTTGCCTCTTTAATCAGGACAAAGGCCTGAATATAGAACTTTCCTTTAAAAACTAGACTATAAAGTATGAAAGAAAATAATCACACCAGGGGAATGGATAGAATAGTAATTCCTCAAATCAACTAGTAGTCTTCCTTGTTGGAGGCATTAATTCCAAGATTCTCTTAGGCTGGCCTTGGAACTATGAGGATTGGTATATGTGATGTGACAATTTTATCCTGATTGAATCTCTGCATTAACCACACGTGGTCACCCAGCAGAAGCATCTGCCAGGGCTCCTCGAACGGGAAACGGTAGATGAAGAACATCCTAAGAATGAAGAACTCTACCCAGGTGGTGCTGCCTGGAGCAGGTGAACATCAGGAAGCAGCAGAGCCCAACACAAACAAGGCTCCCCATGAATCAAATGGAGGTTTTCATGGAGTGACTAAGTAGGGGGTGGCTTGTGGGAAGCAAGATACTGGAAGGGAAAAAGCATCCTGCAAGGGAAGGAGGAAGAGGGTTACAGCCAGAAAATAAATACATATATTTTATTCAGATTTCTAAAGGAGCATGTAGAACCCAAGGAGAGGACAATCAATAAAGACTATTTTTTTTAAATCTAAGGATGTTCTCCAAATGTATGCAAATGAAGCAGGGTGTCTTTGGGGCCTTCACAGTGTGAGAGCAGGAAATGAGCAGTGAATGAAGTTGATATTGTGGCCTGCTGAATTGGATTCTTTTATTAGGTGATTATGGGAAAAACTAAAATGTACATTTCCGGCTAAAAGCCTGGTAACTATTCCAAGCTAGCATGTTACGAGGTACAAGCTTGTGTTGTTACAAGTTCAAGCGGAAGGAAGGGCTGGGAAGAAAGATTTGCATAGCCCCAGCCCTAGCCTGGTGCCTCTATCCCAAGCCAGCCAAGTGCAGCTAGAGATAACAGCCCTTCCTTGGGGGATGAGCTCCCACTGAGCCAGAGACTTAGGCAGATGCTACTATTGAGTGATTTACTGAGATCTCTTTCTGATTCCCAGGGAGCTGATCTAAGAGTGAAATTCCCTTTTAAGTTGAGAAGCAGTCTTGTTAATCTAACCTCTGGCAGAGCAAACAACCATCTCCAGAAAGGCCTAGCTTCAGAACAGAGATCTCTTTGCAAGGGAGGAGGGGGTGAGGCTGGGGAGGAAGGTAATAGATAGATAAAGGTAAAGCAGCTGGATTAGGCAGGAAGAGCCTCTTTCTCTGGGATGGACATAAGTTGGGATGTTACTAAAGGTGTCAGCAACCTTTGTCCTACAATAAATTGGGCATAGCAGGCATCCCATCTGGATTAATAGGGGGTAGTTCTAGCCACTTAATTAAATGAGAGGAATTAATTAAAGGAGGAAATTTCTCTAACTCCAAATAGGGCTGAAATGTAACCAAATGAAAATTACTATCATTGGTACAATGGCTATTACTCATATTGTGGGTCTTGGGTATAGGGGTATGGGCAGGTCAGTAGTTAATCTCGGGGTAGGAGAGGGGAGAAGAGTGGGGCAGGGGATGCCCTAGGGAAGAAATGATTTGTGCCAGAGGAGAAAGATCCACTAGTTCTCTTCATCTCTTATAATCAGAACCAGTGAAATGTCGGTATCCATGGTGCTGAAGAGGAGACTGACTTGTTGGTTCTGACATCCTTTTTGGAAAATTAGTTGTAGATAGAAGGAGGACATGATGAAAGTCATTTAGAAGAACCTGCCTGGGGCAAATTATGAAGATAAGCCTTCACTTTCCCTTAGGCTTTTTTTCCCTTAGAGGTGACCCACCCCCTCCATCTCCTAGCACCCAGTGTCTTTCTAGTTGTTCTGTCTCCCTCTACTCAAGAAGTGGAGGGCAGTGTGTGTGTGTGTGTGTGTGTGTGTGTGTGTAGTTTGTAGGTTCAAAGTTCATGATAACATGAATAATTTGGTCCTGCTGCTGCTTCTGCTTTTCCCTTTCCTTAAGATGTTTCTCTGACTTGGCCTTATTCTTGGCCTTTCCTTTCTTGTTATACAAGGGGGAATGAGAAGAATGAAAAAAGAAAAATCAGAATTGCAGTGTGAATGAACAAGACAGTAAGATCACTGAAGAATCTGTGGTGGAAGGGACCTGAGGCACTTGACATAGTCTGACCTATCTATACCTGAACGGAAACTTCTATAAGATTTTAGATAATAGTTTAGGCATGGAGATTCCTGAGCAGCCACCTTGTTTGATTTCTCCTCCATATTTTTCAGATGAGAAAACAGACCAAGAAAGATTAAGTGACTTGCCTGAAATTACAAAGGTAAAACCCCTGGCAAGTGGTCATCAATCCTCTACTTGAAGACTGCTAGTAAGAAGAAACCCAGTACTTCTCAAGGTCACTCATTCTATGTTTGGAGATGTTTGTTGCTGGAAATTTTTCCTTACATGAGTCTAAATCCTCTTCTCTGAAGTTTCTATCAAATGCTCCTAGACCTCCTCCATATAAGAGGGATTGAACAAATGAATAAAAGACTTTTGCCAGACAGTATCCTAAGCACTAGGAATACAAATAGAGATAGTCTCTGCCCTCAAGTAGCTTATATTCTAACAGGGGAAACAATACATATATACATAGTAGGGTGTTTTGGTCTGGAAAACCTGGGCAGGAAAGATGATTGGCATGTCCTTCCCAGAACCAATAGCAGTGTTGATTTGATTACAGAATCAAGTGATGGGAAGAGCTTGTTCTGGACAGAGATTTAGTGAGTATGGTCAAGTCTTTATAGTCTGGACTACACAACCCCAAGGGAGCAGCTTGAGTAGACAAGAATGTTCTGCCCTCCAAGAGCTGGAAATCAGGACTCTGGTATTGCTATTGCTTCAAGTACTTCTCTTCCTCTCTCATTTCCTCCTTTTCCTCTTCTTTCTCTGGTCCTGCCAATCTTTCTTTCTCTTCTCAGTCCTCTTCCTATGTATCAGCACTAGGGATACAAATACAAAGTGAGATAGAATCTCTCTTCTCATGAAGCTTCTAAATTCTAATAGGGAATAGTGACCAAGAAGAGATGTTTTGGTCTGGTGAATCACAGGGATGGTGAGTTGTTCCATAGGGTATAGTGCAGCAAAACTTTCACCTTCTGTGATCCAACCATCTCTTTCTAAAATATATATTTTAATGCTTTTGTTAATTACATTTAAAATTGCTTTTTTACCATTCATTCAAAAAATTGAGTTCAAAATTCTCTCTTGAGCCTGCCCTTCTCCTAACTTTGAGAAAGTAGCCAATATGATATCAATTATACATGTGAAGTCATGCAAAACATATTTCCATATAGCCATGTTGCAAAAGAAAACACACGCACAACAAGAAAAAGAAAGTTTAAAAAAGTATGGTGGATCACATTTTTCATGTCCTTTGGAACTGTCTTGGATCATTGTCCAGGCATCTCTTAATGAAGCCTAGGATAGCATTACCAGGATAGCATATCATACTATTGATTTATACTGAGATCCAAGGGTATGCTGGAACCAGTTTGTACTTCCTACAGAAAGTCAATCATTAAATTTTCATTGTGAGCTTCTACACTTTAGAAATCAGCAAACCATAAATCAAGGCTTGATTTATTGTTTTGTAGATTGTCTAGACTTGTGTTGGAGAAAAAAATGGCAGATTAAATTTGAAAGTGCTTTGTGAGTACATTTTTAAAAAATTTTCAGAGAGCCAATTGTTAAATAATTACCAGCACAGTTCCTGTGATCATGTTTCACTAAAGTACCCTGATGATATGCTAATAAACTGATATCTAGCCTCATCTCCCCCTAGTTATGCTTATGAAATTGAATTTTTAAAATGCGAGATTATATTTGAGCCAATTAATAATAATAATAACTAGCATTTATGTGATACTGATCATCCTCTCCCCCACTGCCTAAAGGCCAGGTACATTTCACTTTGCCAATTCTCCAGGGTTATCTGATACCCCGAAGGGGGTTTTGTGGGTGTTTTCAGGTTCTCTGCCATTGGCTCCAACCCCCACTGACAGTTTCCTCAAGTGTGGGTTCTCTGCCCCCCAGTTCCATTTGTCCACTACTAACAGATCAACTTTTACAAAGAAATAGTTATTTCAAAAGGTAACATAACAAATATACAAACAGCTTAGTTCCTGTAGAGCCTAAGTTCCAAGTCCGACTTCCCCATTCTCCCTCCCACAATGAGCTCTCTCAGGCACTCTGGATTCTTTGGGTTTTCTTGTTGGGGATATTGGCTACAACATCATTTCTGCAATCCTGGATGTAAGGTCACCTTGGCTCAAATTCCCTATTTGGTAGGGATTACTTCAAGTACCTAAAACTGAGAAGACAAACATAACAGAAGACATCTATTTCTCAGAGCTAGAGTAACCTCCGATTAGTTCGGTTCATGGTGCCCATGATGTGGGTAAGCTATGATCATCACCCACTGAAAGCAGCAGGCAAAGACTGAGTAGGGCAAAAGGAGAGATCATGCCAGATGGCGAACTTTAAAGACTTCTGGCTATGCAGCCAAACAAATGAGGCTACAACCACCCGCATGGTAGGAAAACACAGGATTAGGGGCACCTTTATGTTAGGCAATATGGGCACACCTATGGCAAGCCACTGCTTTGAAGTTTGCAAAGCACTTTACATGTTATTACATTTGATTCTCAGAACAGCCCTGGGAGGCAGTTGCTATTATTATTCCCATTTTTCAGGTAAAGAAACTGAGGCAGACTTATCTAAGGTCACATAGCTAGTAGGTGTCTGAGGCCGGATTTTAACTCAAGTGTTCTTGACTCCAGGTCTATCGCTCTATCCCCTTCACCACCAAGATTATATAAGATTTGGGGCAGGGAAAAAGGAATAAAAAATGTATGTGATAACTTTATTATCTATTTAAAAGGAATAGCAAGTTAATATATAATATTAACATAATAGATTTGCGGTTTCATGTGCAATTATCTTTTTTTATTATACTATGTTACGGAAATGATTTATTTCATAAATTAAAAATAAGATAAATAAAATAAAATAAATATCTCCTATTCTGGAGACTAGGGAGGTAATTTGGAATCTAAAAAAATATTTAGCCCAATATTCTAGTATGATGAGATCTTTTAGATACTGATTCTGTCATGCAATATATTAGCTATTATATCATCATAGAATAACATCTAGAAGGGACCTTAGAAGCCATCAGATCCAAACTCTTCATTTTACAGATGAGGAAGTGAAGGCTCAGAGATGTGAAGTGATTTATCCAAAGTCACACAAAGACCAAGCATTAGATGTGACAGTTGAACCCAGATCTTCTGACTAAAAAGTCAGTCTTATTTCACTCCAAATTTGTGTCATCTGCCAACATGATCTTCTTTAATCTAAGCCATTGAGTAAATGTTAAATCTCATAAGACCAAGGACAGATTCTTGAGAAACTGCACTAGAGACCTTTTTCCAACTGGATTTTAAACCTTAATATGTGCTCTTTATGCCAAGTCATTGAACCACTTACCTAACTGTATTTTTTTATAGCTCGTATTTCTCTATAAAACAAAAGACATTGTTGAATTTTTGCCAAAATCTAAATAAACTACATCTATACAATTCCCTTTATCCACTAAACTAGCAATCTTGTTGAAAAAAGAAAATGAAATTAGTTTGGCATGATCTGTTTTTGATGGGATGAAGTCAAGATGACTATGTGGGATTGCTGCTCTATTTTCTAAATGATCACTAATCATCACTTTAATATGGCCTAGAATTTTACCAGGAATTGAAGTCGAATTCATTAGCCTATAATTTTCATATTTTACTGCCTTCTCTCTTTTTGGAAATCCAAACATTTTCCTTTCTTCACTCCTATACTACCTTTTCTATTCTCCAGCCTTTCAAGGATTATTAACAATTGCTCAGTAATCATACCTACCAGTTCTTTCAATACTCTGGAATGCAGTTCATCTGGGTTTAGTGATTAATATATCAAAGACAAATCACTTCTCTCTTCCTATTTTTATCTTTGATAGCAAGCCTTTGTTATCTATTTTTGTTCTTTCCTTAAGATTATTCTCCTTGGCAAAGAAAATAGAAGCAAAATAACAGTTGAATAGTCCTGCCATCTATCCATTTTCCATTATTCCATTATTCCAGTCCTAAGCCTTCTTTGATCCCTTTCTCCCTCCATCCTATATTACTAGAAAACACCCCGAACCCTTTTTGTTATCCTTAGAATTCCTCACCAACTTTAGCTCATTAAGCGTTTTATCACATCTGATACTATTTTCACATGTCCAAGCTTTGTTTCTGTATTCACTTTCCATTATTTATTCTCCCTTCCATATTTTGAAACTGCATTAAAAATTGTTTTATTGTTTTTTTCTGCATTGTTTCCCCAGTTTTTTCACAATCATTTTCCCATATAATTTCTCCTATTGATGATATTTCTGTTAGGTGTATACAGCTCTGAGAGAAGAATGTTAAAATCTACTATAATTATTGTTTTTCTGTCTATATCTTTTTTTCAAATTATTTAAATTTTCCTTTATGAGTGTAATGTTAATAGGGGGGTGTAAGATCTTCCCTACCCATTAATCGGTCTCATGTGGAGCCTATTAAGGGAAGCTTGCTTGTAGGAAGGCTTACACACTTTTTGTTAATAAACTAACTAGGCAATGAGTCAGGTTGTGATGCCTTTTGGTTCTGAGTCTATTAGCTGGAAGACTATATATTTGGAGAGGTGAGCTTTTGCTTTGGGGGCTCACTCATTAGAAGACTGTTCATGTGATTTGGCCAGAAGAGACTCTGGGTAGCCATTAAGGAGCCCCCTGGCTTTGTAAACCCAGATGTTGGTGCTTCTCTTTCTGGTAACTGTATGTACTGCTATAGTCAGACAGTTAGAAGCCTGTCTGTTGATTTGTGTTATTTTTTCTGTTTGTAATTTCTGTTTGTATTTTCTCCAAAGTTCAGGGTGCTGAGTTTTTTCCCTGAACTAAGTGAATGATATGTGTATGTTTAATTACAGTAAGATTATTGACCCCTGAAACAGCTTGCTTTCCTTAGTAAAGCAGATCTAAGAACTTGCACTAGCAGCCATCCTGGGTATGCCAGTGTGGTTGCTGTTAAAATGAGTTTAGGGGTTTTGTCAATTGGTGCATATATATTCATATGTATACACATATCTATGTCATTTGTGTCTCTGTATACATATATATGCACATATATATGGTACTAATCATATTTAATTTTCTATGGTTTCTCTCAGCACAATATAGTTTTCCTCTTCTCCATCAACCTTGCACATTTTTACTTTTACTTTATCTTATAGCATACAACTTTTCTATCGTCATACATTTCGATACATTTTGTTCCAGGCTATCGTTTTTATTCTTTATGTGCCTTTATTGTTAAAATGTATTTCATATGACAAATTTTAGGGTTTTATTTTCTTATATATATTCTGCCACTTTTTTGTTTTATTAGCTTGCTTAATTCATATTTAAAGTTATAACAGCTAAGATTGTGTTTCCTTCCCTCTATTTCTTTGGTATTGATTTTTATTCTCTTTTAAATCAATAATTTATCCTTTGATTAATTTTTCTTATACTAGTGTAATAGGGCTTGAATTTTGCCCAGATCACCTAACATGGAGACACCCTGAGTCCTGCAGTCTCCTAGCACATGGTTGGGAATAGCTGATTTTGATTGGTTCTGTGACTAGAAAAGGCTGTGTCTTTAAATCTTCCAAACTGAAACAGCCCTTTCTACTTTCGCTTCATTCTTTCTTGTTATATCCAGAAGGCGAACATAATGCAAAGTTCACTGGCAGTGCAGGTGCCATGAACTGAATGGAAAATGGGGTCTAACTTTCTCTTCTCTCCCTTATAACTCTGAACAATGGGCCTGGGGGGGTGTTTGTTTCTGGTCTTTTTCATTTGTCATCAGTTCCTAAGTGCAGCTGATAATCTCTACTGGACTTAGTATCTCAAGAAGGCCATTGAAGCCAGTCAACCCAGCAGGAAAGCCTGGAGGAGCAAGTGTTCCTGGGAGCCTACTTAAAAACCTATTAGACAAGTCATGAAACTGAAATGGCCAAAGGTAGAAGGAAACATATAAAGTAAACAATAAAGAGTGAGAAATCTAAGAGGGGCTTAGTAAGAAGTGGGGGTATTTACTTGTAAGTGTTAGGGTACAAGTTATAATTTTTAGGTACCAGGAAATGAATAAGATGTGGAAATAAGGAGTTCTTTCATTTTGGCACATTCAATTGTTTAGGTATCTCATGTGATATATCTGACTCTTTCCTCCAGTGTCTTATAAAGTCCTCCTTTTTTCTTGTACTATCACCACTCTATTTTCCATGAAAATGGAAAAAAAAATTGTACATAATGGAAGTCATCTTCTTTCATTTCTCAAGTCAAAACTTGATCTTGAGGAAAGAGCTGATGAACTCAGCTATGCCAAAGAGAAAATGACTGAGGAGTCTTAGGAGGCTTAGGCATATTGTTTGTCCTTCATTTTCAAAGAGGACCAATGACGATGACAAGGACAATAGCTTGACTTGGGTGTAAATTAGATTAAGTGAGGCAGTTGCACAGAGTCAGCCTCACTCTCTCTTCTTGAGTCATCAAAGTCCAGTGGCAGGACAAAAGTCAAGATGACTGGCGATGGCCTGGGACGCAGTGAAGACGCTTTGGTGTCTTCCATGGCTGACCAAACTCTAAGCATCCCACAGCACTTGCTTCAGCTGCCTTCATGGACATTGGACCAAATTGGTTTCATCTGTCCATTCTGTCTTCACATGCTTGGGGTTGATACCCCCTAACTCACTAACAGGTTTGAGGCCTGTCAGTTACCCTCAACTTTGTTAGTTCATCTGTCTAGATGATTTTCCTGGGGTGTGGCTACTGTACATGCTACACCTTCTTGGAGCCACAGGTGAGAATTGGGTGAATCAGGTGGACCCCAAAGGTGGATGAGCAGCTGTTAAAGGGCTCAGCAAGCCCTCACAGCAGAGGTGCTAGTCCTCCCTGAATACCCCATGCATCCCTAGGCATTTGAATAGGGCTTTGTATACCAAAGGAATAAAGCTCTAATTGTGGATTTCTTATCCTCAGGAAATTGAAGGGAAGTCTGTCCTGTGCGCCTTAAAATTAAATTACTTTGGCTGACACCTACTTCAATTAATGATAAAAATGATACATTTGCATAGTATATTATAATGTACAAAAGGTATAAAGATTATCTCTGATGATGATCAGGCAACTCTTGTATTGAGTCTATGTTGGAGCTGAAATTGTTTCAATAGTAAAGGTAAAAGAATAAGAAAATTGTTAGAGAAATCAAGTCAATAACCATTTATTACATGCTTACTAGATGCCAGGTGATGTGCTAAGCACACAAAGGTAAGATAAAAGGAAAATGTAAACAAAGAGAGGTAAGTGTAAAAAAATGCTCAAACCGAAATCATCTCCTATTCTCATGGGGGAGGGAGAAGAACAAGACAACACGTAAACAAATACATATAAATAAACTCCTATAAAGCATTAATTGGGGGAGGGGTAATCTCAGAGGGAAAGCACAAAGGTTAAGGGGAACTTGAAAGTCTCCTTGTAGAAGGTAGGAGATTTTAGGTAAGACTTGAAGGAATCCAGGGAAGTTGGAGATAGAGATTAAGAGAGAGAGAATTTCAGGAGTAAGAGAGAGTTAGTGAGAAACACCAAGGAGTCCAGAGATGGCCCATATCACTAGGTCACAGAGTAGTTAGAAGGTCATAAGATGGACTTCTTAGATATCAATGGTTAAAGAAAAGAATGCTTTTTTCCATTTCTTACAGGAGCAAGGTTTAATGGGTCACATGTACCCTAGCATTATGTCTTACAAATATCCATTAACCAATTGTGTAGATGGATACATGGCTTATTTCTTTCAGAAGACCTGTCTCCGCTCAGAATGTTTTTTCCTAAGTGTTTTCTCCATTTCATCCTAGAAAAAATTTCCATTCCAATAAGAATCAAATTGATGGACAATTTCTGGTCTGCCCCAGGAAATATATTATCTAGCCTTTAACTAGTTTGTAGATATTGAGAAAAACCTGACTTGCTCCATTCCTATTCCCTTCGTCTCTTAAATTGATGTGGTTTGAACTCAACCCTTTGTTTTTTTCAAACATCTTTCACCTCTTTTAAGCATTTCCTGAGTCTTCCTGGCACTTCTGCATTCTTCAGCCATACTCACCCTCAAGATGATCACTAATTCAAACAGAAGGATTCATTAAAGAGAAGTCTCTTCGGAGAGATGCCATTTTTCCCCTTGGCTTCCTTGCTTCATCACCCGGTGATGTGCTTCGGAGCCAAATATTGAAAAGAGAGCTTGTTCTGACTGAAGCTGTGAAGCTTAAAAGGGGAAGGAAATGAGTAATGAGCTTGAGAGCTCGCATAGGAGTGTCTGGACTTCATTTGGGTAGGGAAAGGGCACCTCTTCTATGGTGTATTCATGACAGGAATGCTTGAAAAGTTCACAGAATGGCAAGGCATCCAGTTTCTTCCAAGTGGGCAGCAGGAAGAGAAGGGCATCTGTGGTCCCCAGCCTGTTCCCCATGGAACATGATACACACCATGTTTACAAAAAATGGTGCAATCTGCCCAGTCAGATGGATATCACCATCCTTCTCCATGTTTGTGGCTATAGTGCCTGGAACAGTTCATCCTTGATTATTCTCCTTCCTGTGGATCTCATGAGCTTTTGGAGGGGCCAGAACACATTCTGGCAAAACAATATGTCCCCTCTCTACCAAATCCATTTGAATTCATCTTGTAGTTTGCAATGCATGACTGAACATGGATTTGCTGTCTTTCAACTGAATCTAGAGAAATTCTTATCAGGTTCAAACTATATGGATCATTGGACTCGGAATCAGGACTACCTGAGTTCACATCCTGCCTTAGATACTAGCTGTATAACCTCGAGTAAGTCATTTTGTCAGTGTCAACCTGGGTTCCTTCATTTCTCAAGATGGGGATAATAGGACCTAACTCATTGGGTTGCTGTGGGGATCAACTGAGAAAAGATGAAAAGCACTTTTCGAAGCTGAAAGTACTTTAAAATGTTAGCTATCATCATCATGGTCACCATGGTCACCATGGTCATTGCTCTTCAGTCACGTCTGGCTCTTCGTGACCCCATTTGGGATTTTCTTGGTGAAGATACTAGATTGGTTTACCATTTCCTTCTCCAGTTCATTTTAAAGGTGAGAAAACTGAGGCAAACAGGGTTAAGTGACTTACCCAGGATCACAAAGCTAGTAAGTGTTTGAAGCCAGATTTGAACTCAGGAAGTTGAGTCTTCCTGACTCCAGGCCCCACCCTCTATGCACTGTGCCCTAGCTGCCCCCTCATCATCATTACTATTATGACTCTTATATTAGTTAGACTCTTTGTATCCAAGAGTTGAAAGGGACATCGGATTTCATCTAGTCCAACCCTCACCTGAAACAAAAATCCCCTCTAAAACACTATCAACAGATGTTCACCCAGGCTCTGTTCAACAATTCCAGTGATGGAGAATTCATGAACTTGAATTAGAAAGTAATCTATTGAAATTTTGGACAACATTAGTGTTTAGGAAACTTGCTTTTCCTTTTTTCCCCTTAAAGTCAGACCTGTGAATTTAGGACCATTGGGAAGTTTTGATGAGGAAACTTCTACAAATGCAAACATCTGCAACTTGAAGTTTTAGAGAGTTGCCTGGGGTACCGATAGGCCAGCATGGGCACAGCTCTTCTTGACTCTGAGAGTAGCTCTCTTTCCACTACACCATGTTGCCTCTTACTGTAAGTTTTTTTTGTGTGTAAAATTATTATTTGTTTATTTTTAACATTCATTTAAAAATTTTTGAGTTCCAAATTCTGTTGCTTCTGCCCTCTCCTCCCCCATTCCATGACAAAAGGAGCAACATTATATCAATTATGTATGTGAAGTCATGTAAAACATACTTCCATATTAGCCATGTTGCAAAAAAATAAAAATAAAAAGCAAGAAACATAAAGAAAGTGAAAAAAAGTATACTTTAATCTTCACTCAGACTTCAGCAGTTCCCTCTCTGGAGGTGTATAGCATTTTTCATCATGAGTCCTTCAGAATTATCTTTGATCATTGTACCCATCAGAGTCTCTAAGCCTTTCATAGTTGGTTATCATTACAATATTCCTGTTACTCTCACTTTAGATGTTAGGATGTTTTTTTCCTCATAATGAGCCAAAATCTGCCTCCTGCAACTTCCACCCACTTAACCTATTTCAGCCCTATTCTAGATAGGAAGGGGTGGGCCACACCCCTTTCAATCCAGTCCAATCAACGAACACTTATCTGGCTCCACTGTGCTAGGTGCTTGGGAGAATAGTGAAGTCCAGCTAAGGCATGTTGGCTGCCGCCGTGGAGGTGACAGAATTACAGGAGAGTTGTGGTAAAAGTGGTAAAACCAATTGCTAGCTCAAGTTGAATGGGGAAAATTGTTACCAACTAGAGGAAAGAAGGAAGACTTCATGTGGAAGATGACATTTAAATTGGGCTTTAAAAGACAGACAAAACTCAACAGCTAAAAGTAGGAAAAGAAGGTTTTGAAAAAGACTTAGATGGCATTCATATTCCTCAAATCTGAAAATGACACAAAATTAGGAAAAATATTTGACATACTAGGGGATAATCAAGATCCCAAAAGATCTTCAGGGGATAGAACATTGAGGGGCAGCTATGTGGCACAATGAGTAGAGCACTGGCCCTGGAGTCAGGAGGACCAAAGTTCAAATCTGGCCTCAGACACTTGACACACTTACTAGCTGTGTGATCTCGGGCAAGTCACTTAACCCCAATTGCCTTGTCTTCCCCCCTCCAAAAAAAGGATAGAACATTGAGTTAAATCTAATGAGATGAAATTTAATAGGGATGGCTGTGAAGTCTTATATTCAGATTCAGAAAAATAACTTCACGAGTGCAAGGTGGGGGAAGCATTTTATCTGAAATTGAAAGCAATTTCTATGAAAAATATCTGGGGATTTTAGTGGACTGGAAACTCAATATGAGTGTGGTATGGTAGCCAAAAGAAGCTAAAGCTAAGATCTTGACCTGTATTAAAAAAGGCATAGCTTCCAAGAATAAAGCAGCAAGAATCCCCTTGCACTTTGTTCTGGTCAGAGCATATCTGGATTATCCTATTCAGTCTGGCCATCAAATTTTAGAAAGGATATTAATGATCTGGACAGGCAACTAGGATGTTGAAGGACCTCAAGTTCACACAATCTGAAGGTCAGTTAAAAGAGCTGAGGATATTTAGCCAGAAAAAGACTCAGGGAGTACAGGATAGCTGTCTTAGAGTATTTGAGAGGTGTCATAGGGAGTAGAGATGAGTTTGGCCTTATGTTTGGCTTTAGAGGGCAGAATGAGAAACAATGAGTAGAATTTTAATTGAGATAAATTTAGACTTGAAATAAGAGAAAATGTCCTAACTATTAGAGCTATCCCCAATTGGAATGGGCTACATGGATAAGCAGCAGACTCTCACTAGAAATGTGTTGAAAACTAGCTCATGCCAGTTCTGAAGGACAGATTGTTAAATGTTTGATGTGTGAGCATTTTACACCTGGGAAATTGACAAACACTACAGATCAGGGCTTGTTACATATGTAAATATACATACATACACATATATATGTACACGAACATACATATGTATGTATTTATCTGTATGTGTGCATGTATATACATATATATGGTGATTGTCTATACTTAAAGTGATGGGGAAATAAATAATACAGATAACACTTAAAAGTATGTCATACACAGAAAAAGAATATGTTGGATGTTGGAGGGTATGTGGGAAAACTAGAACACGAATGCGGTGTTTGTGGAGTTGTGAACTGATCCAATCCTTCTGGACAGCGATTTGGAACTATTCCCAAAGCTATGAAACTATGCATACCCTTTGATATAGCAATACCACTGCTAGGTCTATATCCCAAAGACATCCAAAAAAAAAGGAAAGGGACTTATTTGTACAAAGATATTTATGGCAGCTTTTTTTGTGGTGGCTAAGAATTGAAAGTCGAAGGAAAGGCTATGAATTGGAGAATGGTTAAACAAGCTGTGCGTATGATAGTGGTATAAGAAGTGACAAGCAGGATGATTTCAGAAAAACCTGGAAAGATTTGCATGAACTGATGCACAGTGAGGTTCACAGAACCAGGAGAATATTGTACACAGTAACAGAAATATTATTTAACGGAGAATTGTGAATGAATTAGCTATTCTCAGCAACACGATGATCCAAGACCAGCCCAAAAGACTAAGGATGAAGTATGCTATCCACCCCCAGTGAAAGATCTGATATTGATTGAATGCAGACTGAAGCATGTTATTTTTTGCTTTCTTCCATTTTTTTATTCGAGTTTTCTTGTACAAAATGACTAATATGGAAATGTTCTACATGATTGCATATGTATAACCTATATGTGATTGCTTACCATCTCTGAAAGGGGGAAGGGGAGGGAGGGATAGAATTTGGAAGTCAAAACTTTAAATAAAAATGTTAAAAAAAACTGGGGAAAAAGAATATACACAAAAAAATGTGTCATATATGCATTTTTGAAGATCTCCATTTAAACATTTTAAACAAATTAAATATTTGCCATCACGTCCCTGGCTCTAACATATTCAAAGGCAGGCTGGGCCAGTTTTATTGTTCAGCTTCACAATCTTAGAGTCATCTGCTTTTCACCCTCCATCTCACTAATTCATTCAGCTGCCCAGTCTTGATTCCACCTCCATGACATCTCTCCTATCAAGTGTCTTTTCTGCTCATGTGGCTACTACTCTAATTCAGGTCCTCATCGCCCCTCACTTGAACTATTAAAATAATCCCCCAATTGGTGTCTCTGCCTCTCCTGTTTCTGATCATTCTTCCACACAGCTGCCAAGGTTATATTCCTAAAAGCACAGAGATAAAGCCTCTTCCTAGCTCCCTTCAGTGCTCACCTCAAGTACCACCTACTGCATGAGCCTTTTCCTGGTTCTCCCAGCTAACAGCACTCCCCCAGTTACTTGGAACATACTCGCATATATTTTATATTTACTTATTAATGTCTGTATTGTTTCTCCTAATAGAATATAAGCTCTTTGAAGGCATGGATTCTTAGATTTGTGTCTTTATATCCCCAGAGCCTAACATGAAGTATGTACTTGACAAATGCTTCTTGGTTAATTGATTCACTAGGTAGTTACTTAGGTCTCTTCCAGCTCTTGAATTCTGTTTTTCCATGAAGACATTCCAGGTATTAAGTACAACCTGAGCAAAGGCGTGGAAGCTGGAGATCACAGGGTGTGATGGGTGGAGTTAGAGTAAAATTCCCTTTAACTAGAGCATAGAGTACTATGAGGAGTAATATGAGATGAGAATGGAAAGCTAAATTCTTGCCAAAGTGTGGATGATCTTGAATGTTAGAGAAAAAAATGAACTTGACTTTAGAAGGAATAGGGAGCCACTGATCATTTTTGAGCAGAAGAATTATCTGCCCTGGTTTATACTTGAGAGATTATTTCAGCAGCTCTTTAAAGGCTAGATTATATTGACGAATGGCAGAAGAAGGATATTAGGAAGTTATTTCAATGACTACTGTCATCTACTGGTAATAAACATCTACAGTAGGGCAGTGTCAGTGTGGATAGGAAGGGGTAGATTTGAAAACTGTTACAGAGGGGTGAGAAGTTGTTTGTCGTTCAGTCATTTCAGTCATGTCTGACTCTTTGTGACCACACTTAGGGTTTTCTTGGCAAAGATACCAAAGTGGTTTACCATTTCCTTCTTTAGATTATTTTATAGATGAGGAAAATGAGTCAGAGTTAAGTGACTTGCCAGATTTAAACTCAGGAAGACTCATCTATCCACTGCACCCCCTAGTTGCCCTATGGATAGACGGGACTTAACAATTATTTGGATATGAGAGATTAAGGAGAGGGAAGAATCAAAGAAAACCCCAAGGTTAGGAGAAAAGGAAGCAGTAACTTTGGGGAATAATTTTAAGTCATGAGCTGTATTTATCAGGCATTAACTAAAGAACTCTAGCCAAATGAGGAAGGAAACAAAGAAACAAACAAAAAAAAAACCAAGGAGCCAGGATTGGGGGAATAGTTGTCAAAATACTTGAACCCTTGGGATGCCTCATGGGGTCCTCCTACCATGACACCCCCAGAGCTAGCTTGTGGCCAGCTTCTTCTTCCTTTTCCCTCCTTCCTCTTCAAATGCAATTACCCTTTTTTTCAACTGGGGAAGGGCATACAAGGGTCCACTTCTCCTCTACTTAGCTATTTCCTCAAAGAAAACCTAACCCTTATTTTCTGGTTTTGTTTTTTTTTGATCACCTGGTTTCACCAGAAGAGAATAGCAAGGGTGGGGTGGGATGGGGGAATAAACAAAAGGGACAGCTTAGGAAGTCCGTGGTTGTAAGTACCTTAGCCTTTTCTTATCTTCTCTCAGTTTTTAGATTTTAAAGGCAACTCTACTCAAAACTTTTAGTCTTTTTACCTCAGGGCTTTAATCTTAGGAGTGGGGATTCTTCATTTCCCTTCACTTTGATTGAGAATCTGAAGGAAATCTACTCCTCAGAGCCACAGACCTTGGGAGTGAACAAGCAGGGCCAACAAAGAAAGGCACAAGTAAAATATTTTGCTCTTTCAGCAGAATTTACAGGTACACAGAATGAGGTCTCAATACTTTAAAAACTTTTTATTGATATATTTTGTATTGCACCCCCTTCATTTCTGAATATATCCATCTCCACTTCCCTACAGAGAGCATTGGTTTTTGTAGCAAAGAATTAAAAAGAGAAAGAAAACCTTTTTGCAAAACTAATCAACAGGCCAATCAGCATTTGGCATCCATAGTCCCCCATCTCTGCAAAGATGGCAAGAGCCGATTCCTTAGGGAGCCCACTATGTGCACATGAGATATGACCCTGAACTTGATTCTTCCCCTACAACAATTGGAGCAAGTGCCCTGTGATTCTTCCTTTTGCAAGGTGAGTAAATATAGGATACTTATCTTTTGTCGATGTCCCAAGAGTTTGTGGCTGGGCTTTGTTTCATTCATGGATTTCAATTTCTATTGCTCTCCAAATAATAACTAAGGACAACTGTATGAGAATAGAACGAGCCCGAGATCAGAGTCTGAAGACCTGAGTTATCTAGCCTGAGTTTTGTTACATTAGCTATATAACTTTGAAATTCCTCCTTGATCCAGTGCTGTTTAATATTCCCATCAATGCCTTGGGTAAAAGTCTACGTGGAAGACTTACAAAATTGGACAACAGAATTAAGACCTAACAGATCTTTGCAGGGTAGGATGATAGACTGAATCTAATACGATGAATTTATTTTTTTTAAAAAGGTTAAGTATAAAGTTCCACCTTTGTATAAAAAAAATCAGTAGGAGTTACAGTTAGGAAACAATTTGTGTAAAAATAATTCTAGGAATTAGTGGACTGCGAGCTTAATATGAGTCCACAGCATAACCACTCCTCCTGTGGGGAAAAAATGTGATGCAATTCCATTTTAGACTGTGTTAAGAGAGATAATGGCCAAAAAAGGGGAGAAAACAATTCTGCTCTACCCCTCCCTGCTCCAAGTGCATCTGGATTGTATTCAGTTATAGGAAGTGAGTCTTGGGAAGGACATTGAAATGCTCATGTCGGAGACATAACTAGCAACTTAGTCTGGTCAGACTTTGCAATGATGTGCAGACAAGAAGCAAGTTCTTTGCCCTCAAATCAGCTTTTTAAGATAAATTTCATTTGAAAGGCAAAGAGAGATGCTAGGACAGCAAACTATAGGGAGACTGAGACCCTAGAAAACTGAGAAAATACTGAGATTACTGTTGGTTGGGATGCAATAAATGAGGCCAGATGAGGTCACCTGGGCTTCAACTACTATGGAAAGGAAGTGGACCATGTGGGAACTTCCTATTTTAACTATTCTTACTTCCTAGTTATAGCTCTGTTGTTCTTCAGTTGTTTTAATCATGTCAACTCTGGGGTTTTCTTGGAAAAGATACTGAAGTGGTTTGTCATCTCCTTCTCCAGTTCATTTTACAGGTGAGGAAACTGAGGCAAACAGGGTTAAGTGACAGTTGGAAGGTATATGGTGGACTGTGACTAGGAGCCATAAGTCTATGCTGGATGAGCATTTGTTAAAGGAACTAGGGATGTTTAACCCAGAAAAAACTTCATTGGGATGTTATGGCTATATTCAAGTATCTGGAGGAAAGATCAGTCTTGTTCTGCATGAGTCCCGGAGGGAATAACTAAGAACATTGAGTTTCATGGAGGTAAATTGAAAAAAACGTCAAAAGGTAGAATGGTCTGCTTTGGGAGGAAATTAGTTTTTTCTTCTTGAAAATTTAAAAATGGAGGCCAAATAACCACTTGTTGGTTAGACTACAGCAAACAATTACTTTCAGGTACAGGTTGGACTAGATAACCTCTGAAGTCCTTTCCAACTCAGATTCTTTGATATGTATGAAAGAACTGAGGACCAGAGTAGTCATTTGACTTGCCCAAGGTCAAACAGTTGGTAAATGTTGGAGCCAGGATTTGTACTTGTGTCTTCTGACCACACATCCAGTGGGATTTTTGTTTTTCTTTTTTGCCATTATAGCAAAGCTACCTAATTTCCCAGTAATCAGGCAGTATCGCATTGCCACAATACTTACAAGTACACGCAAATACACTCTCAGCACACAGTGCCAGTAGACAGTGGCATACAATAGGTAGAATCCAGTTTTTGAGATTCTACTGTTTAAATCACCAGATCACTTTCTTTCCACGCTACCCCCGTGTAGCACAGACAAATGGATTGTTTTCTAGTCGATTCAGGATTTTTTAACTGTGATAATGGCTAGTTGCTGAATGGTTGATGGGAATCATTGAGGAGTCAACCTGATTCAGGCAAAATAACTGCATCTGCTCTTATGATTTAAGAGAAAACAAATCCTGCATTGACCAGAGAGTGCTTGATGCTGCCATATTCCAGAGATCTACACTCTCTGTTTCTATTTACCAACCTCCCTCTGCTCCCAGTTTAGCCTTGTAGAAAAGTGTTTAGTAGGAGACAAAGCTTTGTACTTTAGAAGAACTGGTCACAATGATCAGGATTTTCTTCTAAGAAAAGCCAATAGATGAAAGCAGGAAAGGATGAAACATTAGGTCAGCTCCCAGCCCCCATCCTTTTGGCAATGTTACATTACTTGGAAGTTGCTTAGAAAACCTGTAAAGACATCACTGCTTTCCTGGGAGCCTGGTTTGTGCCTTGAGGACATCCAGGAAGTCTGCTCCAGAGTGATTGATTAATTCTGGGGTTAGCAAGTATGGCTGCATCACTTTTGCATGAACGATGCAGCTCTGTGCTTAATTAGAGGCAGCTTAGCAATGCCATATTTCATCTTAGGGCACTGATTAACTCCACCTGCTGCATGTAGCTGACAGATTGGGAAGGTTTCATGTTGAAGTTTCAGTTTGGTTTATGGCTCTCTTGATTTCTGGGCTGCTTTCCCATATTCCTTTGACCCTCACCCTTTCAAAAGAAATGCTCTGTGTCTCAGAGGTCATTTATAAGCTTCCTTACCTGTTCTCTTTTTTATTGGACTTAGGAATGTCTGACACTGGAGTGAAATTATCTTTAAAGGAACCATAAGGAACAGTCCACCATTCAATTAACTTCACTTGAAACTCCATCTGAGAAGCTGTAAAAATAAATCTTATTAGATTCTAATTACAGCAACAAAGCCTGAGATACGGAGCTGAAATATTTTTTTTGACCAAAGCTGGAAGCATAAATTCACAGAGTATCTTACAGCAATGATAGGTATAAAACAGAAATACAGATATGCAAATTAGTACAGACCCCAAGTTCAGAGATTGGAGGTGGCATAGTAGATAGAACCCTGGACCTGGACCCAGGAAGGCCTTAGTTCAAATCTGGCCTCAGAATACTTCCTAGCTCTGTGGCTTTCTGCAAACCACTTAACCTCCACCTGTCTCAGTCTCCTTGGCTTTAAAATGGGGATAATCATAACACCTACCCCCCAAGGCTGTTGTGAGGATAAAATGAGATAATATTTATAAAGCACTTTGCAAACTTAAAAATGTATATAAAATGTAAATACATATAAGTGTATATATAAATGCCATGAATATATAAAAATGTATGTTAAAATGTTACATATACATATAAATGTCTATATATACAGAAATGTTACAATGTATATAAATGTATATGTAAATGTTATGATAATGATGGTGATGATGGTGATGATGGTGATGATGATGATGATGTTGGTGATGGTGATGACGATGATGGTGATGACCCATTGTAAGGTCCTGAAATACCAAAGGAAAACTTACAATGGCTCATCATCCTCATCTCTCTTGGCATTCCCTTTGTCACTGAAGACAGATGGAAGCAAGTATTATTAAGAGGAGCAGGGTATTAGATGTAAATGCAAAACTCAAAAGCAGATCTTGTAACATTTACTACACATATAATCATACATGAGTCACTTAGCCTCTCAGTTCATCCAGGCAACTCACTAAGACTGTAAATGACAGATAAGTAACCAAACTGTACACGGAGAAGAAGTTTCCACTCATGGAGTTCTCTATACCAATGAAATAATAGGTATGGATACACTACTACACTTTCAAATGACTAACCTCTTTTCACCTAAATCTATTCATCTGTAAAATGGGTATAGTGATAAGTCTACTACTTGCTTCATAGGGTTGTTGCGAGAAAAACTGCAACAGCCCTGTTTGTCACACAAAAATGAATTGTATTCTTGTTGTTAGTCTTAATGAACAGCTAGAGAAACCGAGGCACAAAGATTATTTATTTGGTGATAAAGATTCGTGTGTTCATGCGCCAGTGAAGAGAGTGAAGACCTAGTGATGAACAGAGGCAGAAAGCTTGAACTTTCTGGCCAGGGACTTTTGTTTTCTATAAAACAAGGCACTGTCCAAAGATCTGAGTATTCCTCAGCCCACCCAGGATACCTGATGGAGTTGGCCTCTGCCAGGTAGAACTAAGTATTGCTGTTCTCCATGTGGTTACCCATGGTGCCAGTCAACATCAAATGTTACACCTCACCCCAGCACTGGAGCCAACAGTCATCTGCTTACAAGAAACATTCCTTCCACAAGCTCAATGAAGAAAGAAAACCTATTTATTCTGAAACAGGAATATTATATAACCACCTGTCTGTCAGGGGACCAGGAGAGAGCCAACTATTGTGCCTCCCCAGCTGTCTGGGCCATGTTCCTGCCCCTGGATCTAGGAAACAATGGACCTCCAGGGAGGCCAGCTGTGCTGTGGCAAATGACAAATGGACCCTGGAGGAGGCAGAGATGAATGGATGCTACCAGCCGTTACCCTATCTACCTACCACAAGGGTTTCTTCCACATCAGCATGGGCACTTCTGATTCTCCAGGCTCGGGAGCAACCCCGATACAAATGGAAATACTTCTGCGATGAATATTCGGCACTTTTCCACCACAGGTGTCACGTCCTGCCACGTGCTGTACCACCTCCTCTGGTCTGTTCAGTTTCTGACTATCAAACTGGCACACGGGGTTTGACGACCGTAAATTAGATGTCAGTCTGCCACCCAGCAGGCAGGCTCCCCACAGGGTAGTTGATCACTGTCAGCATAGAAGGAGTTTAGGATTTTATATTCCAGTCGCAGGGGCTTACAGGGCTCTTTGCAATCTGCACGGGGTCTTCATACCACTTCCAAGCCTTTTTTCTGGACCCACTCTGGGCTCCTCCTCTCCTGGATAATGAAGATTTCCCTCTGTGATGCATGGCATCCTAGGTTAGCATTAACCTTTTGATCCTGAGAGGTGTCTGTTCCCACTCCTAGGCCGGGTGTGTGTGTGTGTGTGTGTGTGTGTGTGGAAATTTGTGTACCCATGCATGTACTCATACACACACACACACACACACACACACACACACACCATTTGGTGTTGTATTTAGAGCATTTTAGTATGTAAGTACTTCATATATGTTTCTAATTAAATCTTCCCTGGCTTTGTACTTATCACCAAGAATGATCTCAACCATCTATGGAGGACAGCCACAGCTACCTCAAGAAGCTAAGTACCTCCTTTGTTGGCTTTGATTTATTCAGAAGGTAGATGGGGCCGGTGAACTCAGGTACAGGTATCTGGGGCTTTAGGAGCTGGATTGCATTATATCTCGGGTTTAGAGCTATGAGGGCTAATAGAGATCATTTGGTTCAACTCGCTTGTCTGTCAAATAACAGGATGAAGTGATTTGCCCAGGGTCACAAAGGTAGCAAAAGCAAAGATTTGAACTCAGGTACTCTCACTTCAAACCCACAACTCTCTCCTATATAGTAGAACTTTCTAATGCTGCTTCTGTTGTAGGATAGTATTTCCCCCAAACAAGTCACTGATTTCTACCCCATAATACCAACAACAATAACAATAGCACTTCTCATTAATAGCATCTACCTTCCAGGGTTGTTTTGGAGATAAATAAGAAAATATTTGTAGAAGCAATTGGCACAGTGCCTGGCTTATAATAGATGCCATAATAGATGCCTGGCTCATAATAGATGTTAGTTCTTCTTCTTCTTCTTCTTTTTCATCTTCTTCATCTTCATCTTCTTCTTCTATCTTCATCATTTTCTTCCTCTTCTTTTTCTCCTCCTTCTCTTCCTCCTCCTCCATATCACTTTGTAGATTATAAAGTCTTTACTCACAATAACCCCTAATATAAATAATTCAAGTATTATACATAGGTATATAGGCAGGAGTATGCTGGCAAATATTTAACAACTAGCTCTGAAAAAAATACCTATAACACTTTTAAATTTAATTTGTATTATTAACATTTTCTCCATCTCTCTTAAGTCTAAACAGTCAACAAAACAACAAATAAGGTCCTGATGTGTGGCATTTGCCAGTTTCCAAGGTTAAATGTTCCCCCTGAAAGTTTATCAATTGACTCTTGTGAACCAGTATAAGTTGGCTCCAGTTCAAACATTGTATAGGGAAGTAAAACTGGCCTTGACAAATGTCAGCTGTTGTATCCCAAGAGAACTGGAAGCCTAAAGGATTAACTGGTCTGGTGAAGGATTGATGGGGATAAAGGAAAGGAAAGAGTATGTGGGTTAGAAAGCTGATCTCACTAACATGGAAATGTTTTACATGCTTGTACCTGTATAAACGATATCAGATTGCTTACTGTCTCAGGGAGGGGAGGGAGAGAGGGATAAAATTTGGAGGTCAAAACCTCTAAAAAAAAGTTTGAAAAATTGTTTTAACATGGACGGGGGGAGGAATTTAAAAAAAAGAAAGAAACTTGGTCTCAGATTCAGGAAAGTTTGGATGCTGTGGTTGTCTCTAATATATACCAGCAGCGGGACCCTGGGAAAGTCATCTAAGTTTTCAGTAGCTCCAGGCTTCTCTCTAACACTAGAAGTTGCTTAAGTCTTGCCAGTAAGCACAAATAGAGGGAGTTTCTTTACTGGAAATTTACTATATGATTGAAATCATTGGTCTGGTCCAAAAAAAGTGAGGAGAGGCAAGAATTTGCTGATAGGGCAAGTCCTCTTGCTGGATGGTGTTCCTTATCAGGCAGGGGACTGGTTATCAAACATTTATATGATTGTTATGATCAATCAAACATATCAATATGATCAAACATTTATATGCAGCCGCTAAGCAACTGAACTGGTCTTGGGAACTAGGGCAATCCAGCCAAGACAATCAAGAAGTCAGAAACCATAAAGTCTAGAGACAAGTCTAATAAAGGAAGTCTGAGTTAATTCAGTTCAGTAAATATTCATGTAATGTGGACGGATATGATAGGACCTAAAATATGCTCTGCCCGGCACCAATCCATGTGGTGACTCGCAGAACCTACTTCTGGAAATGTGTGATATGATGGAGGGGTCCTCCTTGATTCAGAGCACGAGCAGGAATTTGATGATTGCTGTCAGCTTACACTATGGTGATGAAAAGCCTTTTAACTGAGGGCTGAGCCAGAATTAAGTGTACAAACAAAAGGCATGAACAGACAAAAGCTTTCTCCCTTCCTTGTTGGTAAATGAGGCAAGACCTGCTGTAAAACTCCAGGTGGAGAGAAAGGTGGAGGGTTGCAGCTGCTTACTGCCTTATCTTTCCACCTGGGCCATCACGTGGCTGTGAACTCATGGCTGTCTTTGTTTCTTCTATCTTGGTTGGATTTCTTTCCAATCTATTAAGAACTGAATGGATGACATTATAACCTTGTGAACTTCAGAAGGCAGGAAAAGCCATCAGAGGTCCAGTGATGGAATCTGCCGCAGAATCTGCCAGCAGCTGTGGTGGCCAGTTCCAGTCGGGAGCTAGTTCCATTGAACAACCTAACTGACGCTCCTCGACCCTCAAGTGAACTGACCCAGCAGCTGAGACACTTTCTCCAGCAAGCCAGGGAAGGACTTGTCCATTGGCAGGCACTGTGTTAATAGCTTTACAAATATTATCTCATCAGATCCTCACAACAAGCTTGGGAGATAGGTGGTATTATGATCCCAATTTTACAGTGAGGAAACTGAGGCAGACAGAGGTTAGTTGACTCAGAATCACACAGCTAGTTAGTTGTCTGAGGTTGGATTTGAACTCAGGTCTTCTCGACTCCAGGTCCAAGGCTCTATTCACTGCACCACCTAGCTGCCTCACCAAGTTCTGTTCACCCACAAGTGCACTTGGTGGGAGGAATAGTCAACAATCATCATTTTAACTTTGGTTCTACTCTCCTGAAGAACCAAAGTGGTAGAGGAGACTGAGTTCCTGATTTTGCAGGTACTGAAGGTCATGCTATATCTTCTCAGTAAATATCTGTTTGTAAAAGTTAATGATATTAATATAATAAGGATAACATCATATATGATACGTCATATATTTATATATATTATATATGACATAATAATGAGATAATAAGGAAAGAACTGGTCAGAATGATATTAGGGCATTAAGCATAGTTTAGATGATTTGGGGGAATTACTAATTAATGATGGTATTGGGGGAAATATACCAAAACAGCACTTGTGAATGACAGTCCCAGAGAATTTTCCCCCTTCGATCTCCCCGTCCCCCTCATATCCACTCACATCTACTCCTGGAAATAGGAGGGGAGATGTAGCCTTGCTCTAGAGACTTGATTTGCAAGTCTGAATGTGAGTTGATAGAATGATCAGAGTCTACGTATGTGAAATTTATAAAGTGTGTGTATACATACATATAGATAGATATGTGTGTGTGTGTGTATGGAAGGGCCTTAGAGGTCATCTAATCTAATATACAAATTTTACATGCAGTACCTTGGGTATCCTCCTCTTGCATCTGAGAAATAGGAATAGTATCCCCAAGTTCAAGGCATTCTGTGACTATATAGCCACTCAAAACCATATTTCTCAGCCCCTACCAAAGAGTTTACTTTTGTTACATCAGCCAAGTGACACGATTAGTTCAAAGAAAAGTCATTTTAATGGAATAACATCAGAATTTAAAAAAAATATAATATCTTCTTATCTCCCAAACCAGGGGCATACTCTCTGATAAATACATATACCAGTGGTAATAACAATGGATAGTCCTATGGTACACTTGAAGGCAGTTAAGTGGCACAGTTGATAGTGCCAGCCCTGAGGTCAGGAAACCTTATCTTCGTAAGTCCAAATTCAGTCTCAGACACTTACTAGCTTTGTGATCCTGGGCAAATCACTTAACCCTGTTTGCCTCAGTTTCTTCATCTGAAAAATGAAGGAAATGGCAAACCACACCAGTATCTTTGCCAAGAAGATCCCAAATGGGGTCACAAAGAGTCAGCTATGACTGAAAAAACAACACAACAACAACATCAACATGGTACACTTGTGGAGGGAGTAAATATAAGGAATGCATTTGATCAGAATACACATTTGGAGAGGCGACTCAAACCTCCAATAATGTCTGCCAATGTGTCCTGCTGTTGTTCGCACACTATACACACACACACACACACACACACACACACACACACACACATCAGCTCTGTTCCCTGCTGATCTTAAAGGGTTTTCAGTCCCCTCAGGTATGTAGTCTCTGCTGGATGTGTGAATGTAGCATGTAATCTCTGTTGTTCTTTGGCCTGTCATGTGCTAGGAAAGTCAGATCGCCACTACCATCCCAATTCTCATCTTCCCTTAGACCCTGATGGAGGCAGCCCAGGACTTTGATTCTCAAAACTCTAGGAACAGCGCCATCCCCCAGACCACTGCCCCTAGTTCCAGGCTGGTTCCTGTTGCCATCATCCTTGCTACCACCAGTACCTTCTGCTGACCAACTGACACTGATAGGTAAGTCCAAGGTCCTCAGGAATGGAGCACTGGCCTTATTTCCATTCCTTCCCCTAAAGCCACCATACAGAGAAGCAACCTTTGTGGAGATAAGTCCTACATGGCAGCTTCTTCTGTAGACACTGCAGCCCCTGACTGCTTAGCAGGCACAGCTATCGAAGACCCTGGGGGAAAAAAAAAAGTTCTCTGCATCAGAGTCCTTATCACTCTCAAATAGGTCAACTTCAGAAGTGGAGGGTTCCACTCTCTCTTCCCCTCACCCCCGCGCCCCGCCCCAGTAGAAATGACATTACATAAGAGGCATTACTATTATTTTTCTACCCTGAGGATTGTGGGATCTTTCCATCTGACTTGCAGTTGCAACCTATATAGTGTATGTGGTCTCCTCCATTAGAAAGTAATCTATGGAGCAGGAATGGCCCTGCTTTTTCTATTTGCATTCTCAGTGCTTATCACAAGGCTTTTCAAATAGTGCATAATCAGTGCTTTTTTGTTAGTCAATAAACATTTATTAAGTACCTACTGTATGGCAGGCATTTTGCTAAGCAATTGAGGATCCAGATATGAAAAAAATAGTCCCGGACGAGGAATTTGCAATCTAATGGGGTAAGATAAAACGCAAAAGAAAGCTGAAAAGTGAGGGGTTGGAGTGGAATAGAAAGGGAAGAGAGAAGGGAGAGGATAATGAAGCCCAAAGTAGTAAAGCCAGTGGGGAAATGAAGAGAAGTTGCCTTGGAGGCCCTCCTTAAATTTAGGTTTCCAGAGGAGCTCTTTGCTCACAAATGAAACAATTAATTAATTTAAAGGAGGCTCCTATGCAAATGTGTCTGAGCAGGCTGAAAGCTTACAGACCAGGTCACTCCCTGGTACCAGCCCACATTCCTATCTTTATTACACATCTATGTCCTACAACAAGTAGACCAGCTTTGGAGCTACTAGTTAAATGACTTGCCCAAGGTCACATAGAAGTAACAGAGACACAATTAAAGTGGCTTCTTGAATAACTTCTCTCACACTGAATCTCTATTGGGTGAGAAAGGTTGGAATTGTTGAGGAACTGGAATTAATTGAAACTGATGCCACCTCTGTGGTCACAGCTGCTTGTTGAAGGCCCCAGGCTGTTTGCCTCATCCTGTCCCAGCTGGTCCTTAAAGGCATCACTCATGACCGGGTGCAGATACCTGTAGGGGCCCTGATAGTCAGAGTCGTTTAGGAATCAAGAGCATACACGATGAATTAAGTTAGCAAACCTATTCTACCTCCATAACACGCTTGTTCCCTGTAGACCCCATCCTGTCTAAAGTTTGTCCCAGGCTTGTGTAAAAAAACCCATGGCCGCCGACATCAACAGGTAAGACGTGTTGTTAGGGACTGTCATGCCACTGCTCTGAAAAGACCCAAGGCAATTAGCAGCCTCAGAATTACTTGGAATGGTGAGGGGCCCTCCTTCTACCTGCCATGTGGTGCCCTTAGGTCCTTTCATTCCTCCTGCAAGTAGAATTTGGCAATTTGGAGCCAGCAGCTTCATGCCTTCGGCGCTCCCAGCCTAATAAAACCGAGCATTTAGAGAACACTTTTCATTTTCCTGAGTTCTCTCTGCAAATACTAATTAGCCTTCCCCAATCCCTTGTGAGGCAGGGCAAACATTAGACACTACAGCTTTTTTGTTCTGTCTCATTTTTTTTTTACAGATAGGAAGACTAGGGGAGGCAATTGCTCCGTCCTTATAAACAATCCTTTCCTTACCCCTAACATGTGTCCCTCGCCTTGGGGTATCGCCAAGCCAAAAAACAACTTGACGTGGCTCTCAGCCATAGGAGTCCCCTCGGACAGCTGTCACTACTTTCGTAACTTGCCATATTTGCTTTCCTCCTTCACAAAACAGCATGACAAAGTACCTGTGTCTTTGATGTGCCATCGACGAGTGTGCCCACCAAGTTCATGGAAAGAAGGATCTCTTCCCTACTCCCAAGTAAACAGATGAACTTCCCTTTGGCAATAACATGAATATTAATTACAAGCCTTCTTAGATGTTTCTCCATCTTGTAAAATGGCTGTCAAATAGTTTCAAAGGCATTTAATGGTTTCCTGTCTTCATGTATCTGAATTATCTTTGCCTCACAATACTATTAGATAAAAGGTCTAGAGTTGGGATTAATTTGCACCGTGGCTAGAGAATGAGCATCACCAACATGATATTCAAAGGTTGTGAGTTTCAGTCCTGCCATTATTCTTATTAAGGATATCCTTCTTTTTAAGGAACCATGAGTAAGTCCCATTCCTGGCTCCTAAGTCAATTCTTTCACCTGTTGGAGGAGAAAGGCCACACTAATGTATTAAAGGAAGTTAGGCTAAGTCACACAAAATAATTCATTCCGGATTTCTTCCCTCTCAAGGGAATATCATTCAAGGATCACTGGTGATTCTAACCCAATGATAGACTGACGGATAGATGTGAGATACTGCTAGAACACAGAAAGCAAAAGACAAGGCCCTCTTTGGAGTTAAATATTACCTGCTGGTGCCCAGATATCAACCCAACATCAGGGAGCTGAGATTCATGCAATCATTCAGATCCCATAAAGTAGTCCAGTGTCAGAGGGGAGGGGATAAGAGGGAAGAAGGGGGAGGGGAGGGGAGAAAAAGCCTCAATAGTAATGACTGATTGGTAATGAGTTAGCTATAATCAATAGAATGCTTCTGCATGAATATGATATTTTTAGACTTAAAAGTGACTTGGCTATTTCATAGAGATTGTTTAGAGGCACAGAAGAAATCGAATTCAGCCTTCTTCCTAGAGAAAAGGGGTTCCCTTTTTTGAACCCCCTTGTGGAGACTTAAAAGTGACTTGGCTATTACACAGAGATTGTTTAGAGGCACAGAAGAAATCGAATTCAGCCTTCTTCCTAGAGAAAAGGGGTTCCCTTTTTTGAACCCCCTTGTGGAGAAGGAAATAGTAACAGTAAGTGTCATTCCTACAGAAAGCCCTTTACGTCAGTGGTGTCAAACTCAAAGAGAAAGTGGACCACGAAGCCATCACATAAAGTGGCATATTGACTTAGAAAATTATATATCAATGTTACCTATATTCTTTTGCATTTGATTGATTTTGTGAAATATTTCAGAACTACAGATTCATTTAATCACAGCTAAACTAGGGGATCTCATGTTCCTTATGTGCCCAGTAGGCTGCATATTTGACACCTTTACGTAATGATGAACCTCACAAGTGATGTAGACATGACAACCATGATTATTCCCATTTTATAGATGAAGAAACTGAGACTCAGAGATTAAGTATCTTGCTTATGGTCACTAAGCTTATGAGTGCTAGAGAAGGGATTTCAACAGCTCTCCTAGCCTCTGAGCCCAACATTGTAATCAATTAATTGCAGGTGAATAACATCACCCTTTAAAAATGCTGCCTGGGAGCAGCCAATCCCAAGAGCAGGTGGCCTAGCTGTGGGACTTGAGGATGGATGACAAAATCTCTTGTTCTAAAACCTGTAATATTATTTTGGGCTGGAAGCAACCACTTGGTCCCCCTAATGACTTGTAGGTTTCTGTCCCTGTGTCCCCAGATGCTTGGGAGGCCCCTGGAATGGAAGATTGGTGTCCCTGCCCCCTGGCCAATGGTATTTCACCGAGCATTAGTCTGTTGAGCAGGCGGCAGAAGTCCCTGGTGGGATCCTCTCATCTTAGTAAAACCAGCCAGCATATCACAGGCAAGAAGAGAGAACTATTTAGATGCTGAGCCGGGTAGGGCCAAGGCAAACCCAGAGGCTTACAGAGAGGCTGATAAGCAATGACATTTCATCCTAATAGTCTGTGACAAGTGGTAAAATAATCAGGGCTGGAAGAATCTCCTGAGGCCACCTATGCTGGCTCAACATTCAGGTAAAATTGTGCCTCGCGGACTCATAAAAATCATAGCATTTCAGGAATAGAAGGAAACTTTTGGGGATCATCTAGTCCGGACTCCTGGTCTTACAAATAAGGATACTGAGGCCCAGAGGAGAAGGGACTTTTTCAAAGTCACATAGAACACAAGCCATGCTGATTCGTAGGATCTTGTAGTTTCTTATAGCTTTAGGAACCTTGGAGATCCTCTATTTTAACCTTATTGTATAAATGAGGAAACTGAGGTTTGACCTTGGGAGGTTTGACTTTAAAGCAGTGGTGCCAGGAGGATGTGATGCTGGTCACACTTGCAATCGCACGGCTACTGTATGTCCTGAAAAGCCAAGGGTAGCATTGTAATCTAAACAGAAATCAGGGGGAAACTGAGTCCTGCCCAAAGCCATAGGCTCATAATGGGCAACCAGCTGGTGTAGCTGATAGAGTGATGATCTGGGAATTGGGAAGACCTGAGTTTAAATCCTACCTCAGATACTTACCAACTATGAGACCCCGGGCAATTCACTTAACCTCTTCCAACCTCAGCTTTCTCATCTGTAAAATGGGGACAATTAGCATCTACCTCAGGGGGCTGAAGTGAGACTCTATAAAATAATATATGTAAAGCATTTCACAAATTAAAGCATTATGCAAATGTTACCTTTTATAAGGAGATCTAGAATTGTAAAGGGACCCGTGTCACATAAGTTAGTTAACAGCAGTAAAATACCTGGGACTGATGTCTGTTTCAGTCCTATCTGCCCTTCGGTGGAGACTGTCAGTCTTCCTGTACAAAGCGTTTCAGGATCATCAGTTAAATTCTTCCAAAGTTCCCCCGAGTTCATTGTCTTTTATGCCACCTTAAGGCAGAGGGGGTGGGGCAGCTGCCTATTTTGTGTGGTGTGTGGGGTTCTGGGACATCCCCAAAGATGTTTTCCTGATCAGGCTGTTACAGCTGGTAAATTCCAGCCTTGTCTTTAAAAGTCCCTTATTAAAATGCAAATGTCTGTCAGAGGGCTAATGCCTTAGCAGGAACTAGCTGCCCAACAGTAAAAGTTAACCCACTCATAGAATTTTAGAGCTACCAGCAGCCTTAGTGATCATGACTATCATCACTAGTTCTGCCATCTTAACCTTTCGTGTGTGTGTGTGTGCGTGTGTGTGCGTGTGTGTGTGTGTGTGTGTGTATTTTACGGCAACCCTTTGGCAGTCTGGTGAAGCCTGTGGTTCCCCCCTTTTAGAAATCATCTTTTTTAAATGTGTAAAACAGGATAACTGGGCTTAAAAAGGAAACCAATTCTATTGAAATGCAATTATGAAGATATTTTAAAAACATGCCCATAGGCCCTTAATTTAAAAACCCCTGATTTTTGTCTAGTCTCCTCATTTCACTGATCAGGAAGCCAATGGGGAAATCACAGGATAGAAGTCTAGAAAGACCTGAGAGGTCCTTTAGACTAAGCTCCTTGTGTGACAGGAGGAAACCAGGGCCCAGAGAGGCACTTAGTAGGACCTTAATTAATGCTTGTTGATTAAGTGACTTGACCAAAGTCAAACAGTTACTAAGTAATAGAGAAGGAACTTGAATCTTGGTCCTTTGATTTCTAAATCCAGAAGTCTTCCAACGGAGAATTCCCTATAGTGATGGGACAGAGAAGGGTTTCAGGGACAACATGTAGGGTAAAAGGCCTGTGAGGAAACTACTACGTAACCTTATTTTTGAAAAACTGTTCTGTTATGTCCAAAATATATTTAAAGGGTTTAGCATGGAAAAGGTCATGGGCCCTTTAAGAAAATTTCCAGGCAAACGTAGATTTAAAAAAAAGATCACAAAGGGGTAGAAGTTGCTAGGGTAGTTTAATCAGTCGTTTTAAGTGATTTTATGCAAAAAGCTTTCACACTATAATGGAGTCTTAAAGGGAGTTGAAAGGAAGAGTGATAGATGTGTGCCCCAGAAAAGGAGCAAGACAGGCACAGAGAAAATAAATCTAACACCGGACTCCATGTTCGGAGGAGCTTCTCATTAGGACAATTTGGACAAAGGGGTTTTGCTATTGATATCTTTAAACAGATAAAAACAAGATCTTGTAACTACTACAGGGAGCTGGCTGCTCTAAATACTCCCTCTCCCTGGGAGAGCCAAGGAGGCCTTTCCTCTGATTTAAAGCAAAAAACAGAAAAAAAAAACCCACCAGTAAGACAAGGGCCGCTCATGTTTGACCTAGGCAAGGAATAACCTGAAACTGTAAGTTTCCCACCAAAATTTCCTGGAGCCTTGAGCACAACAGCAAGTAACTAGGAAGGTTTGACTTTAGAGCAGGAGTGCCAGGATTATGTGATTCTGGCCACACTTGCAATCATGGGAACTGCAATCACGTGGCTACTATATGTCCTGGAGAGCCAAGGGTAGTAAAGTAATCTAAACAGAAATCAGAAATATGAAAAAGCCATGAGTCTTAAGAGCCAGCACCACTGCTGTAAAGGAGGGGAGTTCGGGTAAGTTTGTAGTTTGGGCTTCAGAAAACCAGAGCCGTTGGTAAGAATGGAGTGTAAAGAGACAGGATGCATATGTGTCATGGTATTGTTTTTCCTTCAATTTTGTTCTCTCTTCAAACAGTAGGTAAATGTCCTCCTATCTCAGAATGCCATGCCCTTTTTGATGGGGTTACATAATAGTAAGAACTACAGGCAGGGTTGGGGAAACTTTGGATTTTTGCAATCTTCACACTGGTCTTTTAACATGATCTTCTAAGCTTGGGGTTCCTTGCTTTTTTTGTGTCATAAGATGTGTTTTGGTTTTCTTTTTAGCTCTCTGGCACTCTGGTGAGCCCATTAATCCCTTATTAGAATAATATTTTTAAATTCATGAAAGAAAACACATAGGATTACAAAGAAAGAAATTATATTGAAATAGTTATCAAAATAAAAAATTCTCAGGACACCAGGCTAAGAACTCCTACTCTAAATAAACACAAGCTGGGTTGCTATTTTGATAACAGCATATGTAAGCTCACAATCAGTAAATACAGCCTCACAATCAAGTGTAGTGGTTCTGATATTACGTTTTTTTGGTAAAAGCTATTTTTTTGTGGGGAGGGGTTTACAATCAGCTCTAGTTGTAATGCCACTACATAAAACACAACAAGCCTGCTCATGCAAAATCAGAACACTGTTCTGAATCAATCTTGTCAGGCATGACTTGAATCAAAACATCCCTGTGATCACATATGATGGGGGCTCACTTAGAGGAACAATTCAAGCTGAGGACAAAAGTGTTGGAACAAAACATAAACTTCATATAAGCAAATACTTAAAAAGTAATTAAATTTCATTTCCTTCTTAAGAAATCTCTGCATAAAGGAGTGAAAATTTTTGCTTGTGGGGAAATTATTTTTAAACCATTTAACTTTCTTATCTGCAGCTTAATGGGAATCCTCACTGATTTTTTTCGGGGGTGGGGGGCAGAGAAGGCAGCTAGATGGCACAGTGGGTAGAGCACTGGGGCTAGAGTCAGGAAAACTTAAGTTCAAAATTCACCTCAGACACTTACTAGCTGTGTGACCCTGGGAAAGTTGCTTTATCTAGATTTGCTTTGGTTTCCTTACTATAAAATCAGGTTAATAATAGCACCTACCTCTGAGGGTTGTTGTGTAGATCAAATGAGATAATATTCATAAAGCACAGTGCCTGGCACATAGTAGGAGCTATATAAATTCAAGATCTTATTGTTGTTGTTTTTTTTAATTCTCACTTCTGACTTAATTCACCACCATTCATGGATCATAGGTTTAGAGCAGGAAAGGAACTCAGAGTCCATCAAATCTAATACTCTAATTTTGCATGTGAGGAAACCGAGGCTCAGAAATGTTAAGGGACATATCCATGGTCATCACTTATGTAGTGGGTGGCAGAGAGAGCTGCTGGAATTATAGACATGGTACCTATTTAACCACCAAGTGGCGCTGCTAACCACTTACCTGATTCTATTTAATAAGAAGCATCAGGACCTACAAAGTCCATGCTAACCCTGGAAGTTAAGGACATCCCTCTGCTGAGAGAAATACTGGGAAGTACCAACTCCTCTATGTCTCAACTCTTTCTGGAAGACTAAAGACAGGGATTCAGCCCTAGTATGGACTCAGGTTCCAGAGAGCTTTTCTTTTGCTAGTTGGGAGATTTGACTTTGTCTTGCCATGGTATGCACTCTTCACTTGTAGACCATATATATGTATATATATATATATATATATGTATATATATATATATATATATATATATATATGTACATAAGGGCAGTCCAAATTCAAAGAGAAGCTCTCAGCCTTGCACATTATCTTGTTTCCTTCATCCTTCCTCTTGTCTCTGCTCCTGAACCTTATGAGTTCAATTTAGTAGGGACTGAGAGATATGCCACCTACCACTCAATCCGGGACCTTAATTTTGTCCAAAGCACCTTTTCATTGACTATCTTGTCATCTTCTTTTGTACACTTCAACATAAACATTTTTTAAAGCACCTACTATGTGCCAGGCACTATGCAAATATTATCTCAATTGATTCTCACAATAACTCTGGGAGATAGGTGCTATTATTATCCTCATTTACAGCTGGGGACACTGAGGAAGAGATTAAAGTCACTCAGTGCCCAAAGTCACTCAGCTAGTAAGCATCTTAGGGCTCAGGCCTTCCTGACTCTAGGCCCAATGCTCTATCCACTGTACCACCAACCTGCCTATTGAAGTCACTTAGATCCCCCAGGGGTGGCACTGAAAGCTTAAGACCAGGAGTGGGGAACCTGCAGCTTCGAGGCCACATGTGGCCCAAAGATTTATTCTGTGAAGTCTGGATTCAGTCAGAGGACCTAGAGGGCCGCATGTGGCCTCAGGTTCCCCACCCCTGGTAGAAGTTGTTATTGAGTCATTTCTGTAATATCTGACTCTTTGTGACCCCATTTGAAGTTTTCTTGGCAGCAATACTGATTTGCCATTTCCTTCTCTAGCTCGTTTTACAAATGAGGAAACTGAGGCAAACAAAGTTAAGTCATGGACTTCACCAAGGTCATACAAGTACTAAGTGTCTGAGTCGGGATTTGAACTCATGAATGTTAGTCTTCCTGATTCTGAGCCCAGCGCTCTATCCACTGAGCCATCTAGCTGCCCTAGACTAGAAGTTTGCAGATTCGAAGATCGAGAGTTGAAAGGGACCTTAGAGGCCACTGAACTCAATCCTGTCATTTTATAGATGAGGGAACTGAACCATATTGAGGTTAAGTACCTTGTCAGGCAGTACATGCTTAACACATGATTTGAACCAACTCTACCTGACAACATACCTACCCATGAATTCGTGATAACTTTTAAATTGTTGAACAGCTGTGGATGTGCATTAGTTGAGAGAATTTCCCACTAGGAACTCCCTCTCTATGTTAATGAAACCACGGATCTGATTTAAAAAAAGAAGGAAGAAAGGAAAAAGAAAACAGAAGGACGTAGGGATTTTCTATAAGGATGTGAGAATATCCCCAGGACAGAATTCAGTGACTTTACATCTCCACTCAGGACTCTCCCTGCCGGTCTATTAAGTGTACAAAAAATCCCCCAAAATTATTCAGCAAGGAGTGAGAAAATTCACAAATCATTAGAGCTAGAAGGGACCTGAGAGATTATGTAATCCAACCCCCTCATCTTATAGTTGCAGAAAGTGAGACTTTTAGGGTTAGATGTGATACTGGAACCCTGGTAGCTCAGAATCAGTGTTGGGACAAAATGAGACGCTCCTAGTTCATTAAATGGTTGAGTAGAGGCAGTGGCTTAGTGTAGCATAGTAAAGATAGCAGCAAGGATACAGGGGCATTTGCAGCGAGAGGAGCTGAGTTTAAAATCCCAGTTATGTCATTTTGCTACCTGTGTAATAGTGAGCAGATTACTTCACCTCTCTGGCCTTCCCTTTCCTCATCTTTAAAATGAGGACTAAATGGACTCATTTAGTCTGGACTCGTTTAGTCTCATTTAGCTGGACTAAATAAATGCCTTCTAAGGTCCAAATCTTTCCAGCTCTAACACTGATCTGATAATCATTCTGCAGGGAGCCTGGCACACAGGCTCATTCAACTGCATCCTTTCTGATGCTTTTGAAAGTAATCATGATGATCCTTTGAGATTCTACCAGGGCTTGGCATAGCAACCAGTCAATTGTGTTGTTGTTCAGTCATGTTTCAGTTGTATCTGACTTTTCTGACCATTTGAGATTTTCTTGGCAGAGATAACAGAGTGGTTTGCCATTTCCTTTTTCAGCCGAGGAAACTGAGGCAAACAGGGTTAAGTGACCTGCCCAGGGTCACACATCTAGTAAGTGTCTGAGGCCAGATTTGAACTTAGGAAGATGAATCTTCCTGTCTCCAAGCCCAGCATTCTATCTACTGTGCCACCATGCTACCTAATTATCAAATAGCCAACAATTTCCCATGTACTCTATACTAGTGCTCTACGCTAGTACCAGATATGGTATGAGACAGGATTCTGATTCTTAAGATGTTTATGGTTTAGCTGGGGAAGACGGGACTAACATACATAGGGATCATAGTATATATGGCTTTAAAGGACCTAAATAATGATCTAGTCCCTTTTCTTACTTTACAGATAAGGAAATCAACACCTAAGTGACTTACTGGTCCATGTTCATGCCAGCAGAAAAATAGCAGAGCTGGAATTAACATCCAGTTTCTTAGATTTCTAATCCAATGTTGTGTGGCATTCTTCAATTAATTGAACAATTTAGACAATAATTCAACTGGGAATAGTATAAATGAAAAAAGTTTCAGAAGAATGAAAGATCAATGAGGGCCAGCACAGAGAAGCAGCCTGATATGGTAGAGGAATAGCATTTAGTCGCTATTTAGAGTTAGGCAGAAAAGGTTCAAGTCTTGGCTCTCCTACATAAGGAGACAACATGGCAGAATACATACTGTTGGACTTGGAGTCTGGCCAGTCCTGAATCTGAATCCCGCCTCCAATGTATACTAACCGAGTGCCACTGAGGAAGTCACTTAGCCTTTCTCAGCCTCGATTTCTTGTTGGTTAATCATTTTTCAGTCATGTCCAACTCTCTGTGACCCCTTTTTTGGATTTTCTTGGTAAAGATACTGGAGCAGTTTGTCATTTCCTTCTCTAGTTCATTTTACAGATGAAGAAACTGAGTCAAAGAGGATTAAAGATTAAGCCCAGAGTCGCACAGCTAGTAAGTGTCTGAGGCCAGATGTAAATTCAGGAAGAGGAGTCTTCTTCCTGACTCCAGTCCTGGCACTCAATCCACTGCACCACCTACTGTATTTCTACACTTGTGAAATGAAGGATGGCAAATGGCATCTATCTCACAAAACTATTGTGAGCACCAAATAAGACAATACACAAGGTGTTCCAGAAGATTTAGTGTGGTTACTAAGACTTCTGTATATAAACACTATATACCTATCTAATATTATTATTATTATTATTGTTAGCTGCCTGTATAATGTTGAACAAGTCACCTTGTCCCTTTGAGTCTCAGTTTTATCATCTGTAAAATGAGCGGGTTGAATTACCTTTAAGGGACCCTGCTAGCTCTAAATCTGGGGTCCTAGTTAGAGAAGGCTGCATGAATGAAGTGGGGCATGAATTTGTCCTTAAAAGGTAGGTAGAATTTAGAAAAAGAGAGAGAGAATATCTCTCTATTTGGAGGAACAATGTGAGCCCTAGCTGGGAGGTGGAATTAGCATGGCATGTTTGGGGAACAGTGGAGAGGCAGAGCTTGGTTTTGGAGTAGTCTACAAAATCAGTACCAAAATCAGTACCCTTTGTGTGCTGAATGCACAGGTTTGTGAGCATTTCTCACATTATACTTGCTGCTGCTGACCTTCACTGCACTGTACCAAAAGGCTTTTTGTGCCTGCCTGTGTTTTTAACCTTTCAAAGGGAAGGGAGCTGGCTAAGTCGTCCCAAAGGTGAGAGTGTTTTCCATTCTTAAGGGATTAACCAGAAAAAGGTGAGCTGTGTTGGGAATGAATGGCATACAGCAGGGTAGGACTGCTGGCAGTGCTGTCAATGGGAACTCAAAATCCATCTTTAAATGACAGAGTCTGGTCTCAGAAAGGCCAGAATCCTTGATTTTCATTTCAGATAACGCCGCTATAGGTTTCTGAAGCTCGTTAATCTTAAGGTACTTTGCCCAACGATGGAGCTCCCTGAAGATTTTCCAAAGAAATGTCAATAACAAAATGTTTTCATTTCTTTCCTGGGTTTTTTTTGGGTACCAGTGTTCTTTTGTAGTTCTCTGCAACTTAAGGGCCTCTCGCTTTGTTATCATTAGATTGGGCATCTGTTCTTCCTCCTTGAAAACACATGGGGGAGGGGTGGGACGAAAAAAATGAGTCTCAATATCTG
This sequence comes from Phalanger gymnotis, assembly GCA_028646595.1. Lineage (NCBI taxonomy): Eukaryota > Metazoa > Chordata > Mammalia > Diprotodontia > Phalangeridae > Phalanger > Phalanger gymnotis. Next base: position 218,446,500 of record CM053625.1, on the reverse strand, counting down.
TCAGATTCAAGACTTCTCAGAAACAAATTTCGGCACCTTTCCTATGCAGACATAATCTCATGCCAGGTGGAAACAGACTCTGACTGCTTTATGGCATTTCCAATAGACTGTAACCTTGATGTTCATTTAGCTCTCTGGGAGGGATGCACAGATGTGCAAGGTGTGTGGGGAAGATTCTACAGCTTAATAACTCCTTAACGTTTTTTTACAACTCTCGTATGCTGTGTAAAAAAAAAAAATTAATTGTAGTAGGGATCATGACTCCTCAGGTGATGAAATTAACGAAGATCGTAGCTGGTAGGCCTCTGGGGATGAAATTCGAGCCATCAGTGGCGAGAGAACACAAAGCACAAGCAGTGCCCAGGGATGGGTTGAAACTCAGGTCGATAAATGACCAGCTGTGAGTAAATGGAGCCCTTTTCTTGCTTCCCCCAAACTTTCATATTGATTGGCCAAAAGCAGACTGGCCATTGTGAAAATCAGTCACCTGGGAAAGTGTTTTGCCTTGGGGACCTGATCTTTAGATAGAAAGCAAGAACAGAAAACTCCCTGGATTGAAGAGGATGGCTTTTATGTACCATCAGCTCTTATTTATTTGGGGTGCTGATTATGGGTGTTTGAAGATTGCCCAGGCTCTCCCTCTGTCTCCCTTCTGTTCAAGACACAGAGCTTGATGTCTGGAATGTTGATGGTGTCGTCTGTTTAGCCACTTTCTTTCCTTGTGAAGGCAAACAAGCAGCATGGTATAGAGCAGTGGAGTCAAACTCAAACAAAAATGATGGGGAAGCAGGGTGGAGGACTAGAACATGGGTAAGGATTCTTGTGGGGTCCTATATTGACTTAGTATTAACATGCAATATTCGTATTTTATTATATTTTTTGTTTATTTTGTTAAATATAAGGCAATTACATTTTAATCTTGTTCTGTCTATACCCAGAAGTGTTGTGGGACTCATGGTTGACCCCTTTGGTATAGTGAGAACAATTTTTGACTTAGAGTCAGGAGAGATCCAAGTTTGAATCCCAGTTCTGACATTTTTGAGTTGAGTGGCTATGGGCAAGTCATGTCCCTTCTCTGGCTTTATGTTTCCTCTCTGTAAAATAGGAAATGACAGTATTTAACCTCACTGGATATTTGTAAGGATCAAATGAGATAAATGTATATAAAATGCTTTGTAAACCTCAACATGCTTTCAGCCACTATGGTGCTGCTGGTGCTGGTGCTGCTGCACACAGAGGAAGGTGACCAGGATGTTGAGAGGATTAGAAATCATGACATCAAAATATTAATAGTAATAGTGATAATCGTACATGGATTACAGAAGGCAGCTGGGTGGAGCAGTGGATAGGGTGCCAGGTCTGGAGTCAGGAAGACTCATCTTCCTGAGTTTGGACCTTTCCTCAGACACTTAACAGCTGTGTGACCCTGGGCAAGTCACTTACCCTGTTTGCCTCAGTTTCCTCATCTGTAAAATGAACTGCAGAAGGAAATGGGAAACCACTCCAGCATCTTTGCCAAGAAAATCTCAAATGGGGACGAGAAGAGCCAGAAGTGACTGAAAAATGACTGAATAGCAACATGGGTTGTAGAAGCAAAATAAAATTCAATTCATGAATTTTTGTTACTGCTTAGTATTTGTGGTTAAAATTAAAAACTTTAAATAAATATTAGTTACAAGTGTGCCTCCTCCATGCCTGGAGGAGCCTCCAATGCTTTTCCTCCTCAGTTCTAACTACAAGTCAACTTCCCTAGCTTCTTTTAAAACTTAACTCAAATCTCACCTTCTAGTGAAAACCTTTCCTGATTCCCTCTATTGCCAATGCCTTCCATCTGAGTCATTTAACTTCTATCATAATCTTCTATTCTTAAATTCTATGCCTCAGTTTCTTCATCTGTAAAAGCAAGAATAGCATCTACCTCTGAGGGGTGTTGTGAAGATCAAATTAGGTATTAGTAAAGTACTTTGTAAACCTTAAAGCACTAAATAAATAAATGATTATCAATAGATCAACATTTATCAAGCTCCTACTATGTGTCAGGAAATGAGCTAAGTATTGGGGACACAAAGAGGTAACAGGTAGTCCCTCACTTGAAGGAGCTTATAATCGAATTGAGGAGACAACACACAAACAAATTTATACAAAGCCAATTGTAGAAAGGATAAATAGGAAGTAATTAATTAATAGAGGGAAGGCACTAGAATCAAGAAGAAGAAGGCTTCCAGTAAAAGATGGGATTTAGTGAGGACTTGAAGGCAGCCAAAGAGCTCATTATCATCCTCATTTCTATTATTAATATTATTATGTCCGCTGAGATCCTTTCCATTTCTGAAGTCCAGTGACTAATTTACTCATCATAAGGGAGTTATTATTCACTTTGGTCATTAACTTCACCCTAAACTAGTTTTAATGGAAGTAATATGTGCTCAGATAAGGGTGAAAAGAAGCTGTAGTAAGTGAAAGATGCAGCGGTAGCCCTGAGCATGGCATCTCCTAGCTTCTTGAGCTGATTTTGCTAAAGCTCTGTTGATCATTTCATCCTGTTTGTTGTTTTGATGGTTTTGTTTAGTTGTTTTTCAGTCATGTCTGGCTCTTTGTGACCCATTTTTTGAGTTTTCTTGGCAAAGATATTGGAGCGTTTTGCCATTTCCTTCTTCAGCTCATTTTACAGATGAGGAAACTGAGGCAAACAGGATTAAACGTCTTGTCCAGGGTCACACAGCTAGTAAGTGTCTGAGGCTGCATTTGAACTCAGGTCTTCTTGACTTTGGGCCCAGCACGCTATACACTGTGCCATGTAGCGGCCCTGTTAAGAGCTCTCCCATACCACATAATCTACAGGATCCTGGGAGAGCATTAAAAAGCCTCCGAACAAAGTGACATATACTGTAGTTCCTGCTCCTTCTTCCTATTTATACAACATTATTATCATTATTGTTATCATACTCATTATTATCTCAGAGTCTGACTCAGAAGCAGAAGCTCCTCTTTCCTCCAGGGAGTGTCTTGAATTTTCTGGGCCCAAGGAGCTGTAAGTTAGTGGGTGGCCACTCAGGGTCTACTCCGCCCGGATCCGTCTGCGCTCTACACAGGTGGCTTTTGCTGTTTTACGGTTTGCTCGGATGTGATTTATTTTCAACTCCATCCACGGTCTGCCCACCCCTTTGAAGAGCCAAAGGGACACAGATGGATGCAAGGATACCTGTGTTATCCTGCCCTTGGGACTGTAGCAATGTGCCACAATGACTTCATGCTGCCTGTCTCCTCCCCACCTTTGAGACATCTTCTCTTTCTCCTCGTGTGTGCCTATTCATCTCAGAATGCTTGATGCTGCCCAGAGTGCTCTGGGGAATCCTTTCTAATCCCTGAAAGGGTCAGATAAAGTGCCTTTATAAATCTGTCTTCTTTGGGGCCTTGCTACATACAGTCAGCTGGGAGGCGTTCTTGCCAATTTAATTCAATTCAAATCAACAGAAATGTACTGAGTATCTAGAATGTAAGAAGCATTATGATCGATGGAGGGGTTGTGTGATGCAAGTGTAGGGCAAAGGATATATATATAAATAAGACATAATTCCAGGCCTTTTGACTTATAATTAAAGGGCAGGCAGTTAATTCCATAAACATTTACAGCACAAGGAAGAATATGGTATGTGCCATAAGAAGGGTGGCAGCAGAGGGCTTGCCCCCACCTATAGGTCTCCATAACCCTTAATCTATGTACCCATCAGAATAGACCCAAAAAAGGGTTGGATGGCTCACTGAATAGAAAAGATGCTGGTCCAGACATCAAAACTTGGGATTTTGTCCCAGTTCTGCCAATTATGTGCTTTAGGGCCCAATAATAGTCTGCTTGTCTCCTTGCCCTGTGTCTCTCTAATACTGGCAACTGAGTCTGCTTAAAGTCTGGGGGTGGGGAACCTGGGGCCTGGAGGCCACGTATGCCCCTCTGGGTCCTTGGGTGTGGCCTTTTGACTGCGTATAAGTTTTATAGAACAAGTCTCTTTATTAAGGGGATTTCTTTTGTGATGTTTGGATTCCATCAAAGGGCTGTACTTGAGGTCTTAGAGGGCCACGTGTGGGCTTGAGGCCTCAGGTTCCTCATTCCCAGACCATAGCCTATAGAATTAGCCCCAGTTCCAATCATCCCTAATCTAGTCCTTCCTGTTAGCTCATGATCCCTGGTTATGTTAGCAGCACCAGTAGGGGCTGGGCATCTCCCAAGGCTCTGTCTTGAGCTTAGAACTTTTACCTCTATGCTATTTTCCTTGGTGATCTCTTCGGTTCCCAAGGATTCATCTACATACTGATGATTTTCTCTCCTAATCTCTGGTCTCAGATCTCCAGCTGCCTATTGGCAATCTCAAATGGTATATCCCATAGAGATGTTAAGTTCATCATGTCTAAAACACGTCAAAACCCTCTCCTCTTCCTAACTTTCCTGTTGCTATGGAGGGCACCACTGCCCTCCCAGTCACCTTGGTTCGCTTAGGCGTCATCCACCCATCTGTCAGTGCCCATCATACTGGTTGTTATAGGAGCTTAAAAATTCTTATTTGAAAGAAAAAGTCTTTACTTGGCTATTATACTATGTGTCAAGCACTGTGCTAAGCCCTTTGGATACAAACAAGGGTCTAAGCATTTCTTAAGTGCCTATTTACTCTGTGCCAGGCACTGTGCTAAGTGTTTTTACTGTGAGGTAGGTGCTATTATTATCCCGATTTTAAAATTGAGGATCCTCAGGCAGACCCAAGTTAAGTGCCATGCTCAGTCACAAAGCTACTAAGTGTCTGAGGCAGGATCTGAATTGAGATCTTCTTGACCTTGGGCCCAGTGCTCTATCCACTGCATCACAAGAAAATCCTCGTCCTCAAGAGCTTATATTCTCTTTTTTTCTAATTTATTTATTTTTAATTTATGGACTAAAACAAGCATTTTCATAACATAGTACAATAAAAAGATAATTGCATATGAAACTGCAAATCTACAATGTATAACTTGCTATTCCTTTTAAGTATACAACAAAGTTATATAAATTTATTTTTTCTTTTTTTTCTTCCCCTCCCCTTACCCTAGAGATGGCTACCATTAGATGCAAATAGGTGTGTATGCATGTACATATATATGTGTGTATGTGTATATACATATGTATGAAAATATTCTATTCACATTTCTATTTATCAGTTCTTTCTCCAGATGCATCTTTTCTTCATATGTCCTGTATAGTTAATTGGGGGATTTACAATAGTCAAAATAACTTATTCACTCAAAGTTGTTCTTAAAACAATATTGTTGTTACTGTATCCAATTTACTCTTGGTTCTGCTCATTTTGCTCTTCATTATTTCATGCAAATCTTTCCATGTTTTTCTAAGATCATTGAGATCATCAGAGTTATGTTCTAAAAGGAGGAAACAACATATAAAAAGGGGTGGTAGCCAGAGAGAAGGTTATTGTGGTTTGGAAAGTTACAGGCATGATGAGTGTAGGCATTAGAGAAATAGTTTGACAAACTCTTTCCTATAAGTGGGGAAAATGTGGGGGGTGTTGGGCAGTAAAAGGGTGGTTTGTGGACATGGTGCTACACTCTGGACTTTCTCTATCATGCCTTATAAACCTCAGTTATGCAAAACATATTTCTGCATTAGCCATGTTTTGAAAAAAAAAGAAAAAGAAGAGAAAAACTGCTTCAGTCTTCATTCTGAGTCCACCAGTTCTCTCTCTGGAGGTGGACAGCTTTTTACATCATGAATCCTTTGAAGCTATGGTCAGTCATTTTATTAATCAGTTACTAAGTCTTTCATAGTTGATTAACTTTATAATATTGCTGTTACTGTGCAGATTGTTCTCCCGGGTCTACTCACTTTACATCAGTTCATTTAAGTCTTCCCAGGTTTCTCTGAATCCATTCCCTTCATCATTTATTAGAGCACACTAATACTCCATTATATTCATACACTATAACTTGTTAAGCCATTCGTTCCCAAATTGATGACCATCTCCTCCATTTCAAATCTTTGCCACTGCAAAAAGAGCTGATAAATACACATAGAGTCCGATTCCTTTTTCTTTCTCTTTGGGATATAAACCAAGCTGTAGTATCACTGGATCAAAGTATACATATATATGTATGTATATGTATATATATATACACACATACATATATATGTATATATATACACACACATACATATATGTGTGTGTGTGTATGGTTGTATAATAGTCCTTTGCACACAGTTCCAAATCATTCTCCAAAATGGTTGGACTAGTTAACAGCTTTACCAACAGCACGGTAGTATACCTATTTTTCCACATCTCCTCCAGCATTTGTTATTTTCCTCTTCTGACATCTTAACAAATTTAATAAGTATGTGGTGGTACCTCAGAGTTGTTTTAATTTTCATTTCTTTAAAAATAGTCATTTAAATGGTGATTTAAAGTATTTTTTTCATGTGATTATTGATAGCTTTGATTTCTTCCTCTGAACACTGCCTGTTTGTATCCTTTGACTATTTATCAATTGAAGAATAGCTCTTACTTTCTTAAAATAAATATGGCTCAGTTCTCTATATATTTGAGAAATGAGACCTTTGCCAGAGAAATTTGCTTTCAATTTCTGTATCCCTCCCCCTGCCCCCATTTCTTGCTTTTCTTTGAGTTTTGGCTACATTATATTTGTTTGTACAAAACCTTTTAAATTGCGTGTAATCAATATTATTCACTTTATCTCCTATGAATCTCTTTATCTCTCATTCAGTGATGAACTCTTTCCCTATTTATAGATCTGACAAGCAATTTCTTCCATTCTCCCTTTATTTGCTTATAATATCACCCTTTATGTCTAAATCATATACTCATTTTGAATTTATCTTTGTATAGGGTGTGAGATATTTGTCTATGCTCTCTTATTGCCAGATTAATTTCCAGACTAGTTTTCTCAGCAGTTTTTGTCAAATAATGAGCTCTTCGCCCAATAGCTGGGATCTTTGAGTTTATCAAATGCTAATTTACTATACTTATTTGCTTTTGTATATTATGTATCTAATTTATTCTCTTGATCAACCAGTCTTTCTTATCCAGTATAAATTATTTCGATGATTATTGCTTTGTAATATAGTTTGAAATCTGGTACTGCTAGGTCCCCTTCCTTCACATTTTCTTCCATTTATTCCTTTGACAGCCCTGACCTTTTGTTATTCTAGATGAATTTTACTAATATTTTTTCTAGCATTATAAAGTAATTCCTTGGCAGTATAATCAGAGTTATAGCCCTTTGGGCATAGTTCCAAATTGTACTCCAGAAGGGTTGGATAAGTTCACAACTCTACCAACAGTGTATTAGTGTCTCAATTTCCCCACGTCAACATTTATCATTTTCAATTTTTGTCATATTAGCCAATCTAATAGGCGTGAGGTAATTTGGGAATTTTAAATTTATGTTTTTCTAGATTTTTTTAAAAGTTGTCTTCCTGATTCATTTATTTCTTCTTTCTCTTTTATTGAAAGAAATGTAGAGATATAAGACTTCCTCTAAGTATTGCTTTGGCTATATCCCACAAATGTGGGTATGTTTCATTGTTATCATTATCTTTAAAGAAATTATTGATTATTTCTATGATTTGTCCTTTGACCCACTAATTATTTAGAATTAAATTATTTGGTTTCCAATGAATTCTTAATCTGTGCTTTAAAGGCCTTGTGAATGTGATTTTTATTGTATTGTGGTCTTAAAAGGGTACATTTATATTTCTGCTTTTCTACATTTCTTTGTGAGATTTTCATGCTTGAATACATGATCAATTGAGGCAGCTAAGTGACACAGTGAATAGAGTGCCAGGCCTCCAGTCAGGAAGACACATCTTCTTGAGTTCAAACCTGAACAATTCACTTAACCCTGTTTGCCTCAGTTTTCTCATCTGTAAAATGAGCTGGAGAAGGAAATGACAAACTGCTCCAGTGTCTTTGCCAAGAAAACACCAAATAGGGTCACAAAGAATCAGACATGACTGAAAACAACTGACAACAACAAAACACAGTCAATTATTGTGAAGGTGCTGTGAACCATTAATAGAAAGAAAAGCTATATCATAGGGGATCTCAGTTTATCCCTCTTAGATCTTAATAAATCTAACCATAAAATAAACAAGAAAGGAGCTAAAGAAATTAATAGAATTTTAGAAAAGTTAGACACGTTAGCCTGTGGAGAATATTGAATGGGAATGAAAAGGAGTATACCTTTTTGTTTCCTCCTGAAACTTATTTAACTTTTCCTTCAAGAATTTTATAGCTAGGCTATTTGGTACATATATGTTCAGTATTAATATTAATTCATTGTCTATAGTGCCTTTTAACAAAATGTAGTTTCTCTGATTATCTCTTTCAATCAAAGTCTGTTTTTGCATTTCCTTTGTTTGAGATCATGATTGCTACTCCTGCCTTCTTTACTTTAGCTGGAGCTTAACTGATTTTGTTCTAGCTTTTAATTTTAACTCTGTTTTTTTTTTTTTCTGTTTCAAGTGTGTCTTTTATAAACAATATATTGTTGGATTCTTGTTTCCAGTTCATTCTCCTATCCTTTTCAGTTTTATGAGTGAGTTCATCCCATTAACAGTCATAGTTGTGATGGCTAAATTTGAGTTTCCTCCCATCCCATTGTTTTCCATTTATCCTTCTTCTATTTAGGCTATCTCCTCCTGAAAATGTTTTGCTTCTGACCATTACCTCCCTTAATCTACCCTCCTTCTTATCACCCCTCTCCCTTTTCTTTTCTTTTCCTACATCCCTGTTGGGTAAGAAGAATTTCTATACCCATTTGTGTATGTATATATATTCTTCCCTCCTTGAACTAGTTCAGATGGGAGGAAGGTGCAAGCATTGGCTACTCCACCTCCCCCATGCCCCTTCACTGTAAAAAACTTTCCCTTGTGTGCCTTTTTATTGTGAGATAATTTCCCCTAATCTTCCTCTCCTTTCCACCTTCTCCCAGTGCATCCCTCTTTCTCACCCCTGAATTCTTTTTTTGAGATCATCCAAACATAATAGGCACATTCATATTCTCTGAGTAAACTCCTTTTAAGAGCCATAATGATGATAAAGTTCTTAGGAGTTACATGAATCATCTTCCCATACAGGAATATAAACAGTTAAACAATTGTTAAGTCCCTTATGATTTCTCACCCATGTTTACCTTTTTACGCTTCCTTGAGTCTTGTATTTGAATGTCAAATTTTCTATTCAGCTCTGGTCTTTTCAATAGGAATGAACAAAAGTCCTCTATTTCATTAAATATCCATTTCCCCCTGGCAGGATTATAGTTACTTTTATTGGGTAGGTTATTCTTGGTTGTCATACTGATTGCTTTGCATTCTGGAATATCGTATTATAAGTTTTCTGCTCCTTTAAAGTTGTAGCTGCTAAATATTGTGTGATCCAATACTATAGCTCTACAGTATTTGAATGATTTCTTTCTGGTTGCTTGGAGTATTTTCTCTTTGACCAGGAAGGATTTGGGCTACAATATTTCTAGAGATTTGATTTTGGCATTTCTTTCAGGATGTAATTAGTGGATTCTTTTAATTTTACTTTGACCTCTACTAGTTCTAAGATATCTAGACAGTTTTCCTTTATAATTTCTTGAAATAATGTCTAGACTTTTTTTTTCTTAATCCCCCAAAACAGTCTTTTTCAGTGAAGTTTTGTATCTCTTTTACCATTTGATGAGTTGTGATTTTTAAGGAATTATTTTCTTCATTATTTTTGTGCCTCTTTTACCAAGTGATTAATTCTCTTTTCATAATTTTCTTGCATAGCTCTCATTTCTTTTCCCAATTTATCCTCTACCACTTTTATTTGATTTTTAAAATAATAATTTTACTCTTTTTTTAAAAAAATCTATTTCTTTAGTTCTAGAATCCTTACACTTATGTCCAATCTGCATTTTTCTTTGAGTCTTTGCTCATAGATGTTTTCAAGTCGTTGTCTTCTTCTGAGTTTGTCATTTGAGTTTCTCTGTCACCACAGTAACTTTTTATGCTCAGATTATTTTCTGGTTTTTGCTCATTTTCCAAGGCTATTGGTGTTTGTTCCTTATGTTTAAGTTGGGCTCTGCTCACCTCTGTGGGTGGGTATGATGTTTGGTCTGAACTTTTGTCCTTTATGTCCTTCTGCTTCTTTCATTGCCCAGTGACACCCTTTTTGCTGGTGTGATCCTGGGACAGGTACGGTTACTGTCTTAGTCTGTGCTCTGGTTCTTACCAGATGCATTTTTCCTGTAGGGGTCCTGCTCCATTGTGATTAGAACTATTCCTCTTCACTTTGGAACTGTGACCAAGAACTGGCTTATGCACACCAAAAGGGATACAATCTAGTGCTCAGTGCTAGTACAGGGGTTCCCTAGGATCTCTTTCTGACCAGATGCCTGGTCCTCTGAACACTGACTGAACTGGTCCCTGTTGCTACTGCTACCTCCACAGGCTGGTGTTGTTGCCAAAACTGGTGCTCTTTCTGCTACATTATGCTTCTGGACTCTGGACTGCCCCCACCCCAGTGCCTATAGACCTATCTTTCCGTCCTTCTAAGCAGCTGCTACTTGAAAAAAAAAACCCACTGTGCCTTTTTTTTTTGCTTTTCTGCTCAGAATTTAGTTTGGTGTATTTTAAAGTTGTTATAGGTGAGAAGTCAGAAAAAAAAAATGCTGGCTTCACTCTGCCATCTTTGTCCTCCTTCCCCGAATTTTTTTCCTGGTAGCCAAAATTTGCAAAGCAAGGGAAAGTCCTTTTATTGGGGGATGGCCAAACAAACTGTGGCACATGAACCCAATAGAATATTATTTTGCCGTAAGAAATGACAAATTGAGCAGATTAAGAGGAGACTAGGAAGAAATAGGAATAAGTATTTATATAGCACCTCCTATCAGGCACTTGTACTAAGCATTTTACAAATATTACCTCATTTGATCCTCACAACAAGCCTGGGAGGTAGGTGCTATTATTATCCTTATTTTACAGATTAGGAAACTGGGGGAAATAAAAGTTAAGTGACTCGCTTAGGGTCACACAGCTAGTAATTGTGTAAGGCCAAATTTGAACTCATATCTTTTGAATCCTGGCCCAGTATCCTGTCCACTGCACCACCTAGCTGGCTCAACTGTTACAGAGTCAAGCTCACAGAATTAGAACAATTTTGTAATAATACTAAAGAGCAGAACAACTTTACATGACTTGAGAACTCTCAGCGATACAATGATGATTCATGAGTTTGGAGGACTGAAGATGAAACGCACTGCTCACTTTCTGTCAGAGGGGTGATGCACTTATAATGTAGAAATAGATTTTTTAAAAGGTCTCTTATAGGAAGTGTCACTTGAGCTGAGACTCGAAGGAGTTAGGAGTCCTTAGAGGCCAAGGTGAGGAGAGAAAACACTCCAGGCATGGAGGAAAGCCTGAACAATGGCGTGGAGGCGATCTGGAATACTGAATACAGGAACCATTAAGTAGGGCAGTTGGGCTGACACATAGAAGGGATACTTAGTCCTCAGCACATACCCTGTGACCCAGTAACACTGCCCTCTTGGCTGTTCCATGAACAAGACACTCCATCTACTGCCTCATGGCTGTCCCCCATGCCTGGAATGCTCTCCTTCATCTGTCCTCGCTATTGATCTGACTTCCCTGCCTTCCTTTAAGTCCCAATTAAAATCTCATCTTCTACAGAAAGCCTTTCCCTACCCCTCTTACTTATAATGCCTTTCTTCTGTTCATTTTCTCCTAGTTGCCCTGTATGGGATATGGTGGGAGGACTAGCACCTCTGATGTGAGGGCTTGCCGAGCCCTTTTCATAGCTGCTCATCCACCTTTGCTGTCCATCTGTCACCCAATTCTCATCTGTGTTTCCAAGAAACTATAGAATGCACAACAGCCACATCCAAGTAAGACTGTCTTGACAGACGGGCTAAACCAGGTTGAGAATAGCCAAGGTAGAGGCTTTAAACACATTGGTGAATTAGGGGAAATGCCTACCCCCAAGCATGTGAAGACTTCTCCCAGAAGAAGGGGCTAACGAGAACAATTTGTTCCAACGGCCAGGAAGGCAGCTGAGCAGGCACTGTGGATCACTTAGAGCTTGGTCAGACATCGAAGACATCGAGGTCATCCATAGCATCCCAGGCCACCACTAGTTGTCTTGACTTTTGTCTTGCCACTGGTCTTTAATGACCAGAAGAGAGAGTGAGGCTGATGACTTTGTACAACTCTACCTCACTTAAATCCAATTCACACACAAGTTAAGACATTCCTCATTCTTATTGTCATTGGTCTTCTTCTAAAACAAAGGAAAAACAACAACAACAATTTTTCATACATTCATTCATTGCTTTGTCTATGTTGTTTGCACGTTCTCTCTCCCCATTAGATTCTAAGTTCCTTAAGGGCTGGGATTGGCTTTTGTCTCTTTTTGTATACCCGGTGCTTAGCACAGTGCCTGGCATACAGTAGGCACTTAATAAATGTTTATTGACTGACTGTATAAGAAAGTATGTTTGACCACTATCTCTGGCTAGTAAAAGTTTGTTGTTTTGTGTAAAGAAGATGGTCATTGGAGGGCTTATTTCCACAAAGACTTTTTCCTGTACCTTGAATCATCTTGGTGACTCTACTCTTCCCCTCTATACTGTCAAAATATTTTATTTTATTTTCTCGGTGGAATCTCATTCCTTTTGCCTCAGTCCTTACGAGATTTAGGAAAGATTTGATCCTCTGTTGCAAATAAATTGCTACAACCACCACAGAAAGAGGTAAGTGTGACCTCTTTCCAGATATACTTGCCATCCCCTGTCTGCTCACCAAGTACAGTATATAACCATGACAGAAGGAGGCTAGACAGTCCAGAGAGTCAAAGCCCTGCCGTATCAGGGGTTACTGCTCTAGATCTGCCTGTGTGGTCTCGGCCCAGGACATCCTCCTCAGTCTTTGTCTGCAGCCTGTACCATCTCCCTCAGGCACATACCCCACTCTGTTTATTTAGAGTGTCCTGCTAATCTACTTTCTTATGAGTACAAATTCTCTGGACTTCATCTTTCCAGATTCTTATTTCTCTAAGTACTCTACCAGAGCTCTGGGGACAGGGAGACAAGAAAAAAATCAGGAGAAAGTAGAAGCAAGAGGTCTTCTAGGAGCCCGTCGTTTTCTGTTTTGAGGTGTTTCGGGGTTTTGAGCCAGTGTTCAATGGGCTGGGAAGACTTCATCCTTATTATCTCCCAAGTTTGGCTTCCCTCCTGGCACCCACTATCCATATTGTTATCATTTTTCCTTTCAAATTTTCTCCAAATTAGAGAGTTGTCCTTGGCATCCTGAACCTGAATTGAGCCATGATTCTCATTCCCCACTGGAACCTTGGTTCCCAAGAAAGGGAATCCTGTTGGATGTGAGATAACCAGTCTGGAGATATGGCCAGCCTTTTCCTCCCCCCACATTTGAGTTTTTTATATTGAGCCACTGAACCTGGCAACCAAGCTGAGACTTACTCTGGGACCTTTTCTAGGCTTGGGAGATAGTCCCTACAAGCAGATGTTTTCTGCCCTGGAGACATGGTCTCCCCAAAAGCTGCCTGGCAGAATAAGTAAGATTTTGTGGCTTTTAAATTATACTTCCCAATGTCCTCCATCCCACCCCACCCCCCTGTTTCATAAACACTATTATTTGGGTTCTGTGTGCACAGTGCAGTCTGTATCAATCCCACGGCCCAGAGAAATGTCTAATTCCATCTTGCATGGCTTTCAAAAGAGGGAAATGATAAGCTTGTGGCATTCACTAGCACAGTCATCGAGACCAACTATTAAAACACATCATGGTGCATTAACATTTTTGCTGTGCTGCCACAAAACAGAATGGCACAGTCAAGGTTTTTAGGAGGTGTTTTTCCCTTCCATGGAGGGCTGCCCAGATCTTTAAGCACCTTTTCCCCCAACCTGGGGAGGAGCCAGAACCTATCATGGAACTCAATGCTCAGCCAGATCAGATAGTCTACAGCTGCCAAATGCGGCTCTCATATCAGAGGGAGGCAGGCCATGTGTGTCATTCCCTTCCCTCCTCCCCACGGCCCCCTGTCCGTATAATAGTTTGCTGGCAGAGGGAGGATACAGCTGTCTGTCCTGTCCTCTAACCTGCCAACTACTCACCAGGCTCTTGTAGACTTCTCAGTCATTTATTAGCCGAACACTTTGTTCTTTAGGGTTCCCAGGGACTAAAGAATGTGCATCCTAGCAAGCCCAGCATGTGAGTTGTCTATATTAATAAGCAAACATAAGTTTCTGCTTAAATTGTTTATATTATTCCTGTAACCCAGGGATTATGGAGCATGAATACAAAAGATTTACAAGCCCAGAATGCCAATTATTTATACTAATTACACTATGAAAAGTCTAACTAGGATTCTATGCCTTGGCATGGAGGGGGACCCTGCATTCTTAAGGGTCATCCTAGAGAAGCATAAATTCTGGTCATTTCTTCTAAGCTGAAGAGATTTAGAGTAAGAACCTGAAGACAGTGAGAGCTTTCAATCTTTTGGGTTCGAATGACAGATATTCTCCTTACTTCCAGTGTGACCTTAGGCAAGTCACTTAGGCTTTAAAATCTCCATTTCCATACCTGTAAAATGGAAGTAAAGTAGATGTCTACCACTAGGGAGCAGAATGCAAGATTCAGCTTGGTTCTATTCTTTGTTCTTGGTTCTATTCTGCACAGTAGGTAGGTAGGTAGGTAGCTTGCTAGGTAGCTAACAGGTATTTATTAAATTCTTACTATGTATTAAGCACTAGAGATAGAAATGCCAGTGAAAAGAAAGATATGTACTGCCCTCTAGGAGTCCGTATTTGAATGTGTGAAGACAACCCACAGATTGGAGCTGAAAAGTGGGAAAGGGACAATAAAGGTATCCATTTTGAAGTCCAGAAAGGCAGAAGCACAGCTGAGAGAGAAATCAAGATTGACTGGCTTGGGGCCCTCTCTAAAATGGAGACCACCTAGAGGAATTCTACAATGGGAGAGTTGAGGTGGGGTGCTATATAGGAGCAGAAGGGTGTTCCAGAATGAGAAGGGGTGAATATTCCAGGGTAAGATTTCAGATGAGGTGTGGTTCTAAAGTCTGGAAATTCAGAAACACAGCTAGGAGGAGAATGAAGTTTGACTGGCCTGGACCCCTGTCCAATGGAAGCCCCAGTAGGAAGTTGCCAGTGGAAGAGGCCTGGCATAGCTATTGCTTAGTAATCTATTTCCATTCTCTTTTCAGGAAGATTTGTGAGTGTTATATCCTTAGGGTTACTGTGATGTCCTACTTTGGTACCTCATTGCCATGTGAAGGCCATTCTAAGTTTTCATAGGCTATTCTACTAGAGTCCAATCTTTGCCAGGTTCTACTGCACTGGAAAGGTTTTAAGTATCATTCTAACAACAGACTGGGACTGTTCCCAAAAAACAGCCTAACTAAATATGTATAGATTCATCACCAGTAGGTCAGGTACTTGGTAACCCATGAGAAAAAGAAAAATTCAAAATGGCTCTTGGTCTTGGCCAGCTCCTTTGTGTTTCTACAGTGTGATGAGAGAGTAGTAGAACAATAGGCAGAAGTTATTGAGAATCATAAGACCGTGTCTTCTGGCACTCTATCTTCTCTGCCAAGCTATCTAAAGGAAAGAGAATCCTTTAGCTGTACAGGTAGAACTCAGCTGCCTTAAATGAAATGGTCATAGAAGAACAATTTTTGTTTCTTCATGATGTCATCACCTTAGTTCTAGAATGGTTCCAGAATGTTGGATCTTGAATAAGAACCTGGATTTATCCCTGTGGGTCCCATCAGACCTTCCCACCTCCTACTTCAAATCAAAGAGGGCTGTTGGTCTAACACATCTCTCTTGTGAAGCACTCTCTGATAGTAACCAACATTAGATAGGGCAAGAAACGCACAATCTTGGCTGACTGGAGAGATGTAGATCTTCTTTTTTGAAAGTCTTTGAAAACAAGAGAGATTTGCTTTGGTCTTAGAAGTGTCATCCAGTCGATTGGCATTTATTAAGCACCCACTATAGTCAAGTGGGGCAGCTGGGTGGCACAGTGGATAAATCTCTGGCCCTCGAGTCAAGAGGAACTGTGTTCAAATCCAGCCTCAGACTCTTACTAGCTGTGTGACCCTGGGCAAGTCATTTAACTCTCTTTGCCTCAGTTTCCTCATCTATAAAATGAGTTGGAGAAGGAAATGGCAAACCACTCCAATATCTTTGCCTATAAAACTCCAAATGGGGTCACAAAGAGTCATGAATGACTAATTGACAAAATAACAGCAACAACATGTGCCAAGCAGTGTGTTAAATCATGAAGAATACAAAAAAGGGCAAAAGGTAGTCCCTGCTCTCAAGGAGCTAATGAGGGAAATGACTCACAGTACAATGGGAGAGACAACTATGTACACGCATGATATATAACAGATAAATTGGGAGTATTCTCGGAAAGAATCGATCTAGCCTGAGGACAGAGGAATTAGGCACAATGACCTCTTTTTCTAATGCTATAATCTGTCAAAGTTAGAATCCATAGTGTCCTTCAAAACTCTACTTAAATACTCCACAATACCCAGACTGTGATTATAAAGGTTTAACAGCCAAGGTTCTTTGAAAAATAAGTGTATGCATACACTTTTAAGTTTATTTGGAATTATTAACACTTTTTTAAGTTCAGGCAATTAATAAAACAGTAAATCAAGTCCCAATTTGTAGTGATTGCTGATTTCCAAGGTATAAATGTTCACACTCTCAAAATACAGCTAGAGCTGGTTCTAGCACACCCCAGCCTACTTAGAGAAAACTTTTCCTGGGCCCTCTAGCTATTAGTGTTCCCCCACAATTACCTTGTATTTTATGAACTGGTGAAAAACAGTTTGACTAATGTGCCTCTCTTCACCATTCCCTCCCCCTCTCCCTTGATGTATGCTAAGAATAATGAACCCAACCAGAGACCGGGCATTCCCCTCCCAGTTCTTTGTTGGATGGCACAGTCAGAGAGCTCTTTCCCTACATTTCTGCTCCTCATTCCTCACTCCTTATTAGGCAATTTAGAAAAGACCTCATTTCACTGGTCCTGATAGACTACTATCTTGCCCTGTGGATGACAGGGCAGTCTCCTGTTGTTGCCAGCTGGCTCTTTGTTTAAAACTCTATGTAAAAAGTTTGTGCCCTGAGGGATTCTGGGCCTTCAGCTGGTGTACAAAAGCCACTTCACAATTTCACCTTTGGAAGTCACCCCACTTTGTGCTGCCATCAAGCAAAGACAATGGAGGCTTGTTCTCTGTTGACATCTGTTCTCTTCCCCCTCTTGTGAGTAGTGGTAAAGTTTTGTGAGCTGCTCCCTTTGCCGTGGCCATTCTACTCTTCTGTATCTGCATTCTCATGTAGTACACATTCATTTATAACATTTGCATCTGTTTTCTAAATTTTTCTACAAGCTCACTAAGCATGTGCTATGTGCTGTCTACACTGATAGAATGTATGGTTCTTGACGACGGATTATTTTTTTTTCTCTTTATTCTCAGCATTTAACATGGTAGCTGGAGCATAATGGGTGTTTAATAAACTCTTGTCGATTAATTGTTTGCTGTGGGTCAAACTGCTGTGAGGCATATAGTTGCAATAGACAAAAATTTCAACCTGATTTCTTTCAAGCCCTGAGGCTATAGATCCTTAGTCGTTGGGATGATTTTGTCAGTTTATCCATTTTCTACTAAATAAAAATATTCTTAAATAAAAATTGAACTTTAAAAATCTTCACAGTAACATATAGTGTCTTAAAAGCCTTAGTATAACTTAAAACTATACTAAACCTCCTGGGACACCCTGTACAACTCTAGTCCTTTTTTCTTTGTTGGGGGTGGTAGTGGTGTCTTTCTTTAAAACATTAATACTAATAGCTAATATTTCCTTAGCTCTTTCCAGTTTTTGCTTTTTTCTTTTTTACGTTTCTTATTTCTGCACCATAACCCTGTGAGTTAGGGCTGGCAAAGTCTTCCTGTCCCCATTTTACAGATAAAAAAGTAGAGGCTCAGAGAAATTGAATGATTTCCCCCACCTGCTGAATGGCAGAACTATCTGTCGAAGCCTGGTCTTCTGATTCTCAATCCAATGCTTTTTCTACTATATGTATCATGTTTTAATTTGCACATCGGCAGATGCTAACATCAGTGATGTCACCTGGAGTTAGTCTTTTCTATCTGAATGAGGAGGGTGCCATCATTTGAGCCTCAGGTGGTGGTATTTGAGGAAATGAAATGAGGTTTTAGAGAATACAGCACCAAAGCCCAACAGAAGAAATGTGGAAAGGGCAGCTGATGATTTAGAAAAAAAAAACATTCTAAACTGTGTAATAACATTTATAAGAAATGACTTGGGAAAAATTTGGACCAGCTATTATGATCCAATTCCATTTTCTAGTTGTCCCTTATAAGTACATATCAACTTGAAAACTCTGATTAAAGCAATGATAAACTACAAGTCTAGATGGCTGAAGATGAATCACACCACCCCTTTCCATGGAGGCCATGGGCTTAAAATCCAGAATGAGAGACAGTATGTTTGGGTATGGCCAGTGTAGGAACTTGTCTTGTTGGACTATGCATGTTTGTTGTTGGGGCTCTTTTATTTATTCGTTTATTATTCAAGTTGGGGAGGCAGTGGGTGGGAGAGACAATATGTGCTTATAAAAATAAATTAAAAACATTAGTACTTCAGGGACCTAATTATGACAAACCGTGCTGAAAATGTAGTTCTACGGCAGTTTGCCTTCACTCCAAAACCTTCCCACCACCTCTGGCTTCATACATGAGTTCTCATAGGAGTTAGGAATATACTATGCATCAGACCATCCAAGATAATTAAATATCCTCACTTAATGAGGTTATACCATGGTGACTCCACATTCTGATATTTCCCTGGCACTTAGAGTAGGTTTTATATCTCCCACCTGCATTAGCTTCTCTCACAGGTTTCCAAACTTGTATGTCCTCACTAAGTTTGGTATCAACATGATGAGTCACTAGGCATCCTGAGGAAGGGTGAATTGGCTGACATTAGAAAAAGAGAGCAAGTTAAAGCTTTGGTGCTGATGTGTATTGGGAACCAGGCTGTGAGTGGCTGCTGTTCTTCCAGGCTGGGTTAGATATTAAGACCCGATCTCTAACAAACAGACAGAGACCAAAAAACAAGAGTATCTTAGGTTTCTCCCCTAACAGGGAAAGATGCTGGGACTGTGGGAGAAATAAGCTTTCCTTTGCTTTGCTGCTGTGAATGATGGAAGAAAATGAAATTTTACAATCTCCACTATACATTCAAATAGACATGTAACCTTATTGATTTGAGAGTCTCCTTCAGTGATGTAGACTGCAATTCTTCCATGTCTGCGTATCCTGTGTGATTTTCATCCGTGTCCTCTCCAAAGTTTACCACCTGATGTCCTTACTTTTTCCTAACATTATTAGGGTATCAAGGGAACACTCTGATTCCCCTCTTCTCCTCTGCTCTTACTACATCACCAGCCTACCTTTTCTTTCTGTAATACAGAATATTATCTTCCCTGTATAATATTAAATTTATTGGATATAAAGAGAGGCTAGAAAGGGTGGCTTACTACTTAAATGATTGTGAGTGAAACCTCTCTTGCAAGAGTTAAGCATACAATGACAAAAATGAAAGAATGTCTGCCCTTAAGGAAGTTACATTCTACTTTGGGGTGGGGCAGGAGGTGATAAAAGGTGTGTATGTATCAGTAAGTACAAAGAATTAATTTATTTCTGGGTGGGAGGAGAGCAGTAACTACTTGAAGAAAATCAGGAAAGGTCTCCTGTAGGAGATGGCACCTGAGCTACCTCTTGCAAGGAGTTAGGGGTTTCGAAAAGCGGAGGTGAGGAGGAAGAGTATTCCAGGCACGGGGATAACGTGTGCAAAGGTAGAGAGAATAATGTGAAAAGTATAGAGAATAATTTGAGGTGAATCTGGAAAAGTAGGCTGAGATTGAGAAGAACCAAACAAAAGAGTTTGTATTTTATTTTAGAGGTAATAAAGAACCACCAATGTTTCTTGAACAGAGTCAGACCTGTTTGTTAAGAGTATTCATTTGTTGGCTATTTGAAGCATGGGTTCAAGAGTGAGACTAACAGGGAGGCCACTGAGAAGGCTGTTGTAATGGTCCAGGTGAGTGGTTGTTGTTGTTGTATTTGTCCTTTGTTTTCAAAGAGGACCATGTCATCAGGGAAATGATGACATGACTTGCAGTTGACTTTGATTTGAGTGAGTGAGGGCTGTGCAAGGTCACCAGCCTCACTTTCTCCTCCAGAGCCATCGGGATCCAGTGACCAGGTATTCATCAGGATGACTGGAGTTGACCCAGGATGCAATGAGAGTCTGAACCAGAGTGCTGAATTGTAGGAATGAAGAGGTTGGATGTGAAAGATATTGTGAAGGTAGAATTGGCAGAAGTAGACAACCGATTGGCTATAGAAGGTGAAGTATAGGGAGGGGTCACATACCAGAAAAATGCTGCTTCAAATACCACTTTTTAAAAGTTATCAACTTGTTGTTATTGCTGTCGTTTGTCCTTCAATTTGGAAGAAGACTAAGGACATTACAGTCATGTCTTGACTTACTGCCCCCTCGTCGTCGTCCCGTCCCCCCCCCCCCCCCCCCCCCCCCCCCCCCCCCCCCCCCCCCCCGCACTTCAGTCACGTTGTGATAGAAATCTAGGTGATTTGGAAGGCAAATCAGATCTTTTAAGCTATAAATCCCTTCAGAGAATCACACAATTGTGATATTGGAAGGGTCTTTAGATATGGGTCTACCCAGGCATTTGGTCCAATTTGCCTTCTGCTTTTAATCTCTTCTTTTTCCAATCCATCCTCCACATAGCTGCCAAAGTCATCTTCACAAAGATAGGTCTGGTCTATCTATGTTGCCTCCCTGGCACAAAAGTCTTCAATGGCTCACTACTGCCTCTTGAAAATACAAATTTGTCAGCTTGTCATTTAAAGCCCTTAATAATCTGGAGCCCACCTACCTTTCCAGAATTATTTCCCCTTCATGCTGATGGCACATTTGATATTTCATTTTTTACTTTGTGCCCCCAGGACCTAGCAACATGCATGGCACATGGCAGGTGCTCAATAAATGCTCCTTGGTTATTTGATTGACACATACAACGTTCCAGCCAAACTAGCTTGTTCATTTCCCAGACTCGGCATCCCATTTTCCATGCACTCATTCTTCTTCGCCACCTCCTATCAGATTCTGTAGCTTCCTTCAAGGCTTAAATCAAGTGTTGCCTGTTCCAGTAAGGTTTTCATAATTCTCTTAACTTTTACTATTCTCTTCCTTCTCAAATTACCTTGTATTTGCTTAACTGTGTAAATGTGGTATCTCCCCTCCCCCTATTCTGTCTCCCCCACCCCAATAGAATGTAAGCTTTTAGAGGACAGGACTTTCATTTTGTCTTTGTATCCCCAGCATTTAGTTCTGTAACTTCCATGGAGGTGATGCTATATACATGGCTGTGTAATTGAATTATCTCATTTTATAGAAGAATAAACAGATGTTCCTGAGAGCCAGATGGACTAGTTCAAAGTCACACACCCCGTGGAGCTAGCAATAGAGATCTCATGTCTAGTAAGAGGTATTAAAAAACAGTAACAATAGCTTCCATTTATATAGTATTTTAAGGTTTGCAAAGCACTTTACATGTGATCTCATTGGATCTCCAAAATGACGCTGAAAAATAGGTGCTATTTTTATCCCCATTTTACAGATGAGTAAATTGAGGCTGAGAGAGATTAAATGACTTACACAGGGTCACACAGCTGGTAAGTGTAGGAGGTAGGATTTGAACTGAGGGCTTCCTCACTCTACTGGGCCCTCTCCAGTTGTCCTGATCTTTATCTGGCCACTGGACCCAGATGACTCTGGAGGAGAAAGTGAGGCTGGTGACTTTGCACAGCCCTTCTTCACTTATATCTAATTTACTTGCAAGTTTTAGCATCATTTTCCTGATGTTATGGTCCTCTTTGAGAACCAAGGACAAACCACAACCTGTAGGCAGTCTAGGCTGTCCCACTGGGAGCCCAACTGGCTAGTTCCACTTGGACAACTCAGATCCTCCTCTTCCCTCCCATCCCATCCACTCTCCCTGCCCCTCCTCTCCTCTCTTCTCCCTCCAACACTCTGGTTGCCACTAGACTCTAATTTCTCTTGCATGTGGGGCAAAGTCTTTCAGTTTTTCTCTGCGATCCTGAGTCTAGGCACTACCTCTCTCCCTATTTGCTCCTCTTAGCTGATTCTGCACACTGCAAGTAAGCTCTCCTAAATACTTGGGACAAGGCTAGTTATGTCCTCTGTTCTCCTCTGCTCATCATATCCCCACCCCCAACCCATCCTCCTCTTCATATTCCTTCTTTCTGTCCTTGCTCTGCACTCCCTGCATGGGTGAGGGAGCAAGGAAAAAGAGAAGCTGCTCCTTGGCACTGTTCCTGAGTGACAGGCAGCCAAAACTGAAAGTCACTGGGAAACATGCCGGGCTATAACTGAGGCTGGTAGTTTGACTGACCCCTGGATCCCATGCTGACTGTTGTTATCTGACTCCTGTGAAGAATGGGATGTTGGGGCAGGAGGAGAGAAGGCCAGGGACAGGGATGGCTCCATCACTGCTGTTCCAATCTCCCAGCCTTTCCCCTGGGCTGGCTTTGCTTTTGGCCCACTGACCCCTCCTCCTCTTCGAAATGCTGCCGGCCTGCACAGAGCTGGGGTGGTGCCAACCGTGAGGCCGCTGTCTGTGGCGGGAGCTGTTCCCTCCCTGCCGTTTGTGAAAGCAGCTCTTCGTGGGGGGCATGGAGGACTCCTGCTCTCGGAGAATGACTTTCATCAAGACTGTGGCAGGGGCTGCTCAGCGGGTGCCAGCTGACTGAGGGCACTGCTGTGTGTAGAACTTGACTGCTGTAAGTGGCAGATGGAATCTGACCCAGACCAGTGACAAGTGGCTTCTTCAATATGCCTTTTTCCTTTTAATCTCCTCTTGGACAGAAGCGATCAATTAAAGTGGTAATTATTTTAATCTTCCCTCTCCTCCTTCCCCAACCCCCAGCCACACTCAAAATTGTGCAACTGGTGAGAGCCAAGGGCAGCTAGATGGTACAGCAGTTACAGTACTGGGTCTGGAGTCAGGAAGTCTCATCTTCCTGAGTTCAAATATGGCCTCTGACACTCGCTAGTCGTGTGACCCTGGGCAAGTCACTTAACACTGTTGTCTCATTTTCCCCATCCGTAAAATGAGCTGGAGAGGGAAATGGCAAACCACTCCAGTATCTTTCCCAAGAGAACTCCAAATGGGGTCATAAAGAGTCAGGTACAACCAAAAATGACTAAAGCGAGAGAACCTGGTGTTGTGGAAAGACTGCTTCACTCGGAATCAAGATACTATGGCCTGTCAGACCTGGGTTGAAAACTATGTTTCAAGTCACAACACCTCTCTGAAGCTCAAGATTTCACTGACTGTTGAACTTGGGTTGAAACCTGTGTCTGGTTCTTGTTAACAATGTGACCTTGGATAAGTCACTTCACCCGAATCTCAGTTAATCTCTAAAAGAGAAATAACACTTCTATTACCTGCCTCAAAGACTGGCTACCTTAAAGTACTACAGTCTATAAATATAAATTCTCCAATACAGCATCATCTTAAAGTTTGTCATAGTCAGAGAAGCACAGCTTCTAAGAAATGGTTTGGAAAATATTTGGTCATAGCTTTGCCCCTTCACTTGCTGTGTGACCTTGAGTTAGGCTCTATGCCTCTCTGTTTCCCTATCAAACTGAATCTATTCCATGAAACTATGCAAGGAAATCATACACACCAATGGCTGAAAATTTTAACTGGGAAAACATCCATAGAGCCCACTTGTGAAATTTGATCAAGCAACTAAAAGGGTCTGAAGTTATGGGTACTTTATCCAGGAGATAGTTAGTTCTTCCTATGGTTTATTTTCATCTATGGAAAAATGAGGTTAATCATCTTTTGTGGAAGATTTTAGGGTCATTGAAAAGAACTGTGATATAGACTTGCAATATTTTATGTAGTGGGAAAAGTCCCCTGTTAATAAGAAATCTTCTAACCCTTAAGAGAATGATGTGTCTGAATAAGAATTGGGACCTTTGTTCTAATCCTTCAGTTTTAAGGATTCCTTGTAGTGTTCCAGGCATAGCCTCTGAGCTTCTCGGCTCTCACAGAAGAGGTATCATCTTGGGATTACCACAAAAATAATTTCTTTCTTTGGTTTGTTTTGTCCCTTCCCAGATTTCTTCCGTGAAATCTCAGATTATTCCTCATGTCTGGGTTTCCATTTTGTTTTTGTTCAGTCACTCAGTCATGCCCTGATGGACCACATCACTTCAGGCTCTTCTACCCACTATCTCTCTGTGGTGTTGGTAAAAGGGTACTGTACAAGCATTAGAGTAATAATACACATTGAATACAGAATAGACTTTATTCAACTCTGCCTGAAATGCAGGAAAATAAAGGATCACCACAATAGCACATAAACAGTAGATACAATTATCTTCGCTTTCTGTTGAGTGCTACCTTTCCCAGGCCCCATACAGTCTCCCAGACCAACAAGCAGTCACACTATTGGTTGGAGTTCTCTAGGAAAGGAAACAAATCTGAGGTCACTAGAGAAATACCCTCCCCACCTCACCAGCCACACCCCACCCACCCCCTTTATGATGTTAAGCCCTACTTTCACCACAGGGCTGCATGTAGACACCTTGCTAATATCAAGGTCCTGCCTGGAGGATTTGGATTTCCCTAGCAGGATAAAACACTTGGGTTGGCTGGAAAGTCGACTTCCTTCCTAACAAACCTATGTTATCCAAATAACTCATGGTAAAAGCAGAAGGCAAAGTCCCCAGGTGCTTCTCTTTTCTATAATATGTCTTGGTTCTTTTAACTGCAGAGGACACATGAGCAATCCTCTTCTGAAGAGGTCAATAATTCCCAGGAGCTCCTCCTTTTCTTTCTAAAAAGCTGCATTCTAGAACTGTTCTTAAAGACATATGGGTGAAGGAGAACATTGTACACAGTAACATCCACAGTGTAAGATGACTGACTTTGGTAGACTTAGTCCTTCTCCACAATGCAAGGACCTAAAACAATTCCAAAAAACTCATGATAGAAAATGCCATCCACATCCAGAGAAAGAACTGTGGAGTCTGAATGCAGAGCAAAGCAGACTGTTTTCTTTTTTTGTTTTTTTCTTTCTCGTAGTTCCTCCCATTTGTTTGAATTCTTCTATATAACATGACTAATGTGAAAATATGTTTAATAGGAATGTATATGTAAAATCTATATCAGATTGCATGCCATCTTGGGGAGGGAGGGGAAGAAAATTTAAAACTTATGGAAGCAAATGTTGAAAACCAAAAATAAATAAATTAACTTATTTAAAAAAAGGCACATGGATGAGAGTACATGCAACTCCCTTGTGTCTCTGCCTCTAGTCATTATGGACATTTGGTAATGAAAGAGAAGATGTATGTGGGCCATGGCATCCCATCACCCCATGGGACCTAGCCTAATTCTTTTTTTTCTCTTAACAATTATTTTATTATTTAATATTTTAGTTTTCGACATTGATTTCCATAAGATTTTGAGTTACAAATTTTCTCCCCATTTCTACCCTCCCCCCCCACTCCAAGATGGCATATATTCTGATTGCCCCATTCCTCAGTCAG
>CM053625.1:218386155-218420206 GCA_028646595.1 Phalanger gymnotis | reverse complement strand
GCATCCACATCCAGAAAAAGAAATATGGAGACTGAATGCAGACTGAATCAGACTATTTTCTTTTTTTTGGTTTTGTTTTATGTTTTTCTTTCTCATGGTTACTCTCATTTGTTTTAATTCTTCTATACAACATGACTAATGTGAAAATATGTTTAATAGGAATGTATATATAGAGCCTATATTGGATTGTATGCTGTCTTTGGGAGGAGGAAGGGCGGGAGGGGGAGAAAGTTTAAAACTTATGGAAATGAATGTTTAAAACTAAAAATAAATAAATCAACTTAAAAAAAAGAAAATCATTTTGGCAGCTGAACAGAAAATGGATGAGAGTAGGGAGATCCTTGAGGCAGGGAGGGCAACCAGAAGTCTGTTGTAATAGTTTAGGCATGAGATGATGGGGGTCTGGATGAAGGTGGCCCATGTGTAAGTGGAGACAAGGGGAAGTATACAGGAGAAGCCTAGAAGGTGGAACCAAGAAGATGTGGCAACATTTGGATATATAGGGTTCATTTGAGTTAGAAGTAAAGGATGATATTCAGGTTATAAGCCTGCCTAATAGGGAGGATGATGCTGGCCTTGACGATAATAGGGAAATTTAAAGAAAAGGAGAATCTGGAGCAAAAGATGATAAGGTATGCTCTTAACATGTTAAGTTTGAGAAGTCTATAGGGCATCCAGATGATTAATAGGCAATTGGAGAGGGCTGGATAAAGAGATGAAAAGCATCTCAGTGGAGATTATTATCATTTATTATTATTGAATCTGTGAGAAGTGATGAGATCACTGAGCAGAATGGCGTAGAGGGAGAACAAAGGAAGGCCCAGAACAGGGCTTGGGGGACTTTACAAGACTATTGTACACAGTATTGGACACAAATTCCTATTGCTGCATAGGAACATGGTGGATAGAAAACTGGCCTCATAGCCAGGAAGCCCTGTGTTCAAGTCTAACCCTGACACACACCATCTTTGACGATGATGGTCAAGTCACTTAACTTCTCATTGTCCTTAGCAGTACTCTCAGACTCTAAGTTCTAGAGAAGATGTCAACATGAATTGGTAGAAGAAAGTTTATTTTTTCCATCTAGAAGTTTCCTATACCAGTGGAGTTGCAATTCTAGCCCCTATTATTTAGCCTAATGTTGTTGCAGTTGAAGACTAAAACTCGACCTACTTCTTTTTTGATTTCCACATTTCTTTTTTTTTTGGGGGGGGAGGGAAGGCAGGGCAATTGAGGTTAAGTGACTTGCCCAAGGTCACACAGCAAGTAAGTATGTCAGGTGTCTGAGGCTGGATTTGAACTCAGGTCCTCATGATTCCAGGGCTGGCGCTCTACTCACTGCACTACTTAGCTGTCCCAATTTCACCATTCCCAATAATAGTATTACTACTTTACCAGCCATCCATACTAGAAAACCTAGACTCATCTTTGACTTCTCCTATGCAGTTAACCATATTCTAATATTGATTGTATTTGTGTGTATGCCTTATTTCCTCCTGCTAGACTATGAGCTCCTCAAGGCATTGTGCCTTTTTTCATCTTTGTATCCATGTCCAATCATCGTCATCATCCGGCTGCTCAGTGAATGGTTTAACATTTAGCATAATAGAACTAAAAGTGTGTAAAAGTGTAACTAAGTGTGTGCCGTCTTATCCCATCATCATTTTTATATGGACTGCATTGACTATAAGATGAGAACAGCAGCATCAATAATAATAATTATGACAATAACAAATAATAATAATGGAGCTTATTTCTAGTCATCCTGATCTCTATCTGGCCACTGGACCCAGATGGCTCAAGAGGAGAAAGCGAGGCTGGTGACTTTGCACAGCCCTTCCTCGCTTAAATCCAATTCATTTGCAAGTCGTGGCATCATCTTCCTGATGTCGTGGTCCTCCTCATCACAGAGGTTCCCAAGCTTATTGGGCCTCCTGCCCCATTTAAAAAAAAATTTAATCAACGCCCCCCTGGAATGTTACAAACTGGGGAAGAAGCTTCAGATTGAGTGCACAGTTGCACCCAAGGCTACTACTGCCCCACTCTGCATCAGTCCAGCACCCACCCAGGGGGCAATGTTGACCACTTTGGGAGGAGAATGAAGGACAGACGGCAGCAAAAACAAAAACAACAGCGCTTGTAAAATGGCCAAGATAAAAGAACAGAATCCAAAGGAACTTCACTGAGTATCATCTGTGTGAACTCAGTCATCAATATATTGACAAAGAAACATTGAAGAAACGGATAAATATATTTCTGGCTGAAAATTACAAAAAACAAAAAAAAATTTGCTTTTTTTGGAGACCAGAATTAGTGATCAATATAGATTTTTCAATGAAATGATAGAAACTGTATAATATTTCTCTTCAGGCAGCAAAAGTTTAGCTCCTGCTGCATACCTAGCAAGACATGATCTAGTATCTAGAATAGTACATCAGATATCCACTGTCTTTCATGGACTTGGAGATGAAAAATTTCCATATGAAGACTACAGGCCTTGGTATAGGAGAACGCAAGCCTAGCAGAAGAAACAAATATTATGTGGGAATAGGATGCATTATATATAATTCCTGTTGTCTTCACTACTTGGGATTGAACCGGAGATGTTTTCACTGTACCTACTGAGGCTGAGCTTACATCCCTAATGCTTTTATTCAACTACAAAACCATTTATTTTGTCCACCTCTACAATTAAAATGTTTGGTTTAAAAAAAGAATATTAGCAGTATAATGACTCATGCCAGGACCATTTCTTTCTGAACCCCATTGAAAATGAAGGAAATGAGATAATAATAATTAATAATGATGATGCTGATAATAATAACTCACATTTATATAATGCTTTAAGGTTTGGAAAACTCTTAACAGATACATTCTCATTTGACGCTAGTACAGTGCCTTGAGCTTGCTCAGTAAGTGCTTAGCGTATACTGATTTGTATTTGGGTTTTCCTACTTTTTATCTCCAATAAAGGAGAATGGATGGCAAAGCAACTCTTTGCAAATAACCTCTTGCCAGACTGATGAAGACATGATCCTTCTCTTTTGTTTGGAAGGCATTGCTTCTCATCAGTCTTATTCAAGGTGAAAAAAAAAAACTAAAAAGCTTAGGATCAGAAAGAGGACATGGCTTTACAACTCCTGGGACATCCATTCTCTTATCATGGTGACCGAGGAAGAGTCCCAGTGTACTTGCAACTCAGCTGTACCTTAAGATCCAAGAAAGACCAAAGTGTGTCTACATGTAACCAAGCCTCTGAGTTTTGACTCTTGACCTTGGGTATGGGCAGAATGATGAGAAGGCGAGGAATCCAGCAGACACAGTTTTAACACTGAAAATAATTGGTTCAGCTCAAGGGATACAAAGAGGCACAGGTTTACTATTTGCAAAATTCATAAGTTCCAAAGAAAAAAGCTAGAAAAATAAATCCTCTTATTTTAGACTTCAGTAAATA
The DNA here is from genome assembly GCA_028646595.1 of Phalanger gymnotis. Classification (NCBI taxonomy): domain Eukaryota; kingdom Metazoa; phylum Chordata; class Mammalia; order Diprotodontia; family Phalangeridae; genus Phalanger; species Phalanger gymnotis. The sequence continues at coordinate 218,416,752 of CM053625.1, read as the reverse complement.
TAAGACACACCCACATCACAAAGGTGGTTTGCTTTTTCTTTCTTTCTTTCTTTTTTTTTTTTTTTTGCTGTTTTGGAGCTAATGAGGAGAAAATAATGATGACAAAAACAAACCTCGGTTTTTTGCTTTTTAGAAAAAAAACATGTGAAATATGTTCTACTCCAAAACAGATTGTTTATGTGGGATGTTGCAATCTTTCTCTGGCCAACACACACACTGCACCCCATTTATAATGGACTGCTTGCATTTGAACTCTCTTTCTTCATTTTACCCCACCCGTAGCTGAGCAGGCTTCTCTGCTTGAAACTGTGGTTTGATGTTTCCTAAAAGCCTTTAAGTCTTGGAACAGAAGTTTTCCTTTCATCGAAATAAACATGAAAAGGGATGTCTTTGTAAAATGTGTTTCCAATGAATAGCTTCTATGAAAAGGTTGTTGAATGGATACCTTTACTACCAGAGCCCTTTTGTCTTCTAAGGAAGGGCAATGTCTGCATTTTTAATGTCTCTGATTTTACAATGCTCTTCCTTTTACATTCCTTGAAATGGCATTCATTGAGACTCTAGTCTGGCTATTGAATACTTAGAACACCTTAGACCACTCCACGATTTTCCCAGCATGAATGTGGTCCACATTTATATAGGCCACAACTCATCCATGTCCTCTCACCTTGTATAATTCTTGTCCAAGTTTTACCATAAATCCTCTGTAAAGGGCTTATCCAATTAGCTTGGGGATGGGACCTTAGGGGAGGGCTTCCTTTTTTATATCTTCAGGATGCCAGTATGGCCCCTATGGGGTCCATCTTTTATTCCTAATTTTTTCTATGTGACTCTCCTATTTCTGTTTCTGGCCATGAGAGTCTTAATTATTTTTATTCCACATCTTAATAATAATAAACAATTTTTAATGGTGCTCTGAAGTATACAAAGATGTTTCCGCCCAACTCTGTGAGTTTGGTAAGGCAGTGCTTATAATCTATAGTTATATCAATGTAGAGACTGAGAAATCAAGACAATAATTAACTTTCTCAGGGTCACAGTCAGCAAGTGTTGGAGGCAAAACTGAGGTCTTTTGGACACCAAGATGTTTGGCTTTTCTGCCACCATAGGGGTTCTTACCTTTTTTTGTCACAGGAACCCGCTTTGGTAGTTGGGTAAAATCTACGTGTGGATTCCTTCTCAGAACAACGTTTTAAATAATTCAAGGAAATGTTAAATCTCCTTAGCATTTTCCTTAGTTAGAAGTTAGTGAAATAAGGATGTTATTTCTCCCTCCTCCCCATCCAGTTTCATTATCTCCTTGACATCTATTCATTGACCCCAGATCAAGAACTCCAGAAATCTACCATCTGCTGTTAGATTTGAACTTCTTGACTCTACGGCTCCATCCATTCTACCACCAAATTGCTTTTGTATAGGCCTATTTTATTCATTATTGAACAAAATAATCTTGTAGTCATGTATCTTATCTCTGTAGTGTGTCTAGTTGTGCTCTGTAGTGGTCAATTAAGGACCAGTTTAGCTACTAAATGCATAGAGGTTAATTTCCAGAAGGCTGACCACTCAGTGGTAGATTGCATGAATTTTTATTAGAAGTATAACATGGCCCTGAACCTACTGTAGCTTGATTATTCTTCCACAGTGATGGTGCAAGAAGCAGAAAAGGGAGTAGAGGTATACAAAGAATCACAAAGTTTTAAAAGTGATTGCTAATATTAACTTACCTGTGGGAACTTTTCTGTCCCCATTCTCAGTTTTGCCTAATTAACTGCAAGTTAACACGTGAGTGGAGGACCTGAAGTCTATTAATATTGACATGCTCATTAAAAATGAAGCCCCGACACTTAAGTCATGTTATGGAAAGTTGGTTCTTGGTTTCTGCCGTAGACCATAAAAAAGATGTTTCATGGGACACTTGGGTATTTCATTTTCATATACACATAAGCAAATAGACTGCTTTGAAGGTAATTGTGACATGATGTAGTAGAAAGAACACTACTTTGGAGTCAGAAGTTCTGGAATCAAAACCTGACTTTACCATGTACTACACGTTGAACTTAGGAAAGTCACTTAATATCTCTGGGCTTATGGCCTCATTGGTAAATTGAGAGGTTTGGAAAACTGATTTCTATACCCTTTGAGATCTAAATCTTATTAAAGACCACAAATACAGATGATGAAGTAGAAAAGTTCTATGAAGAATTTTTCTCCAAGTTAAGTGATTGTAACTCAAAATCTCAGAATTGGGAGGGGACATCAGGGGTAATCTAATCCAAAGCAAACCTCAACAAGAATTCCCTTCATGGCATTAGCTATCATTCCAGATCTGCAAATTGATAAGGACTCTATTTATGCAAATTGATAAAGTTGCCTATTCATGGAAAACAATGTCAAACAGTGTGGAGCCAAACATAGACTCCCTAGACACTCCTCTGGGGTCTGCCTTTCAGACTGATACAAGACTTCTCTTCTATTAGCCAATTAATAATTTTTGAATCCATTTCAATTAATCATTCAATTAATCAGCAAATATTAAACCGCTATTATATATGTGGCACTGGGTATAGGTTCTAGGTAGAGGAATATAAGTGAGATAGTCCTACTCAATGAGCATACACTCTATTAAGGGTATAGAACCCGCACATATGTACTATTATCTAACCAATATTTCTTTATCTTTTTCATACAAATTGCATGAAATAATTTATAGAAATCTGTCAAAATCTAGGTCAAATATATCAGCAGTGTTGTCCTAATCTATCAGTTTAATAACTTGTCATAAAAAGGAATAAGATTAGTCTAGCATGATTAATTTTTTTTTGATGAAGCCATAGTGATTCTTTGTGAATTCCACCTACTTTTTTAGATCTTTATTAACTATCTCTTGAATAATCCATCCTAGTCTTTTCCAAGAAACTGATGTCAAGGTCATTGGCCTATCTATAGTATACAGATGCAACTCTCTCCCCATTTTAAGACAACTAAAGCATTTGCCCTTCTTTAGTCTTGTGGCACTGTTTCTGTTGTCCTTAATCATTTGAATATCATTTATAGAGTTTCAGTAATAAAATGTGTCAGTTCTTTTAATATCTGGAGAATGGAGTTCATCTGGGAAAGCTGATGACTTCATTATGGGCAACTAACCGTGTTCTTCCTGTTGCTTTACTTTTCTTGGGTATCAGTTAATACTATTAACCATCTCCCCCATTCTTTCCATTACAAAGGTAATTGTGTTTAGACTCCTTGGCAGAGAAAACAAATAAAATAAGAATTTCAGAATCTGTGCCTTTCGTGTTTTGTAAGTGATGATCATCTCTATGTGTGCTATATGTGCTAGTCCTGGCACTTTTTCAATCTTCCTCTTCCCCTCTTTCCCATATGACTGTTATCTCTTGAATATATCAATGGAATACTCAGGCTGTCCACCTCTTATCTCTCATGCTTACCACATGACCAGCTTATTTTTCTCTCATTCACATATTTCTATGATGGCAGTTCCAGATACAACTTTAAAGGGATGTATAATGCTTTAAACCAAAGAAGTGACTTAATTTTTTAAAAAAAATTATTAAATTAATTAATTTAATTAATTAATTAACATTTCAATATGGATGGACATAATAAGCACTTATTAAGCTCCTACTATGTGCCAGACACTCTGCTAAGTGTTGTGTAGATATTATCTCATTCAATCCTCACAACCACCCTGGTGCTATTTTTAATCCTCATTTTACAGTTGAGGAAACTGAGGAAAATACAGGTAAAGTGACTTGCCCATTGTCACAAAGTTAGTAAGAGGTTGAGGAAAGATTTAAACTCAAGTCTTCCTGAATTTCAGGCCCAGCATTCTATGTCATCTAGCTGCCTTTGTTGTGCAAAGCACAACAGAAATTGCAGCTGCACATGAAACTGTGAGCTTCTGTTATGCATAATTTTTAATTGTATGATAAATATACCACAATAGGAACACAGCTATACTGCTGGTCTATGTCCCCTTCTGAATTTCTTTCTGCTCTCTTACATGTATTAAATTTTTTTCATTGATATTTCATTGATATCCATATCCTTAGCACTTAGCATAGTACCTGGTGCTTAATAAATGTTTATTGATTGATTGATTTCTTCTGTGGTCTTTTTGTTGCATCATTGATCACTTTCACATCACCACCCATCAATTCTCCCCTGCCCTCCCCCAACAGAAACCCCTTGTAAGTAGAGTCAAGGAAAGCAAATCAGCATTAGTTATATCTATAGATATACATCTCATTCTGCACTTCTAGACCATAATCTTTCTGTTGAGAGGTGGGAAACATGCTTTGTCAGCAGTCTTTTTGAAGTAATGATTGGCATTGCACTGAATTCTAAAATCTTTTTAAAATTTTTCTCTATTTGACACCATATACCATATAAATTCTTCCCTTTGTGCTCCTTATTTCGATGCAATCAATAATAATATTTTATTTAATTTTTTTTATTTAATTAATTAAATAAAAATAAATTAATAAATAATTAATAAAAGTTCCTACTATGTGCTAGGCATTATGCTAAAAAACTGAGGATGAGAAGATAAAAGTGAAACAATATTTACCTCAAGGAACCCCCATTTTTCTGGGGAAACGTACATATTTTCAGAAATACAGATCTTCCCAGGTTTCTCTAAATTTTGAGGGAGTGATTAATGATAGTAATTTTGAAATTTGTAACAGGCCACTTTCCCTGATTTTTGTTTTGCTTTGATTTTGATAAACGGGTTTCTATATTATTTTTAATGTAAGTGCTCATGGTGGAACTGGTATGTGGTGGGAAAGGAGTCAAGGTTTAGACTTGGGGTTTTCCTTCCCCTCAGTAATGAAAAAGCAATCAGAAGTTAACTTGGATCAGAAGAGCTCATCCCTTTGACAAATAATATTGAAGGGAACAGACTGGCCAAATTGTCTGGTGCCAACTTCCTGTTTCTCCACCTGTCAGGAATTAAAGGCTTTCTTGGAGAAGGCTGAGGGAGAAGAGGGTAGAGATGTGTATTTGCCTCTGTTTGAGGCACACCATGACTCCCACGCTACTTTGTGGGAGGCAGGGGGGAGAGGTGGGGGAGAAAGCCACTTGCAACATGTGAGGGGCTTGCAACCTAATATTAAAGAAAGACTGACTAGCTGCTATTGACTGAATCCCTCCGGTTGTAGTTTCTCTAAGGAGTGATCATTTATTCATTTCCCGTTCCTCAGTTTTTAAATTCAAGAGTTAAATTTTTTCACAACTCAGAAGTAATTAAATAATCCAAGCTAACCAAACTAAAAAAAGGACTGATTTTAAAACAAGAAAGCCAAACTATTAATTTACAATGGGAGATAAGCTGATTCCTCAGTTTCCTTATTTGTAAAATCAAGGTAATACTTTGGGACCTAACTCACAGTATTGTTGTGAGGATACTTCAAGTATTATAAAAATTTGGATGATAAGGATGATTGATTGGTTGTTGCTGTTGTTGTGCAAGGTAAAACAAAACAAAATAAAGAAAAAACCAAAACAAACAGGCATTAATTACTTACACTGTGCTTTTCTCCTGATTGGTAAATCAACTCAGGAGACCACGATGAAAAACTAGAAGGTCACTTAGTAAGCACAGAACCAGAGGAAAAAAGGGTTGGATATTCCAGTCAAATTGTGATAACTTGTTGCATTATACTTCTCCACTGTAGGGCTAATTTCATTTAAAGGACTAGTGTCAGTTGGTCCTTAAGAATTAGGGAATGTCCATCGTGTGCTGGAGGGAGCTCAAACCAGCTCCTGAGACCTCGTAGTTTATAAGTGCTCAGAATTCAGCCAACAGCACAAGTCAAGGCTTGATTTGTTGTTTGTCTTGATTGTTCAGACTTGAGAAAGTGGTGAAGATATTAACAATGCAGACTAAATTTAAGAGTACCAGTGCTTCTATTTCTTTCTTTTTTTATGGAGAATCAGCTGTTTAAACATTTACCAGTTAAGCATCGATGGCCGGAGCACCTACATAATACCATCGACAGAGCTCTTGATTTGGAATCACAGAATCACGGAATCCAAATTTGTACCGAGTCTCAGTGGCCATTTAATCCAACGCATACGCAAAAACAATCCCCACTATGGTATATCCAGCAGGGACAGAAAAGGAGCTGACAAGCCCACTGATGACCTCCAAGGATAGAGAGCCCATAACTTTTGAGGCAGACTGTTCCACTTTGGGACATTTCTAATTGTAATTGTTAGAACAGTTGTCCTGACATTGACCCTGAAATTGTTGTTTTGTTGTTTAGCTGCATCTGACTGTGACTCCATTTGGGATTTTCTTCACAAAGACTGGAGAAGTTGGCCATTTCTTTCTCCAGATCATTTTACAGAGGAGCAACTGAGGCAGAAATGGTGAAGTGATTCATCAAAGGTCACACAGCTAGGAAGTGTCTGAGATTTGAGCTCAGGAAGATGAGTCTTCCTGACTCCAGGCTGAGCACTCCAACTACTATGATACCTAGCTACCCTGAAGTTGCCTCTTCACAAATTTGAACCCATTCTTCCTGGTTGTGACCTCTGGGGCCAAAAAGATTAAGTGCAACCCTGCCTTCACACATCAGTCCTTCAAATACTTGAACACAGCTGTCATGTTTTTTGCCTGTCCCTGAAATTCAGTCTTCTCTTCTCTAGGCAAAATATGCCCATTTCCTTTAACTGATCCCCATATATCTTGGACTTAGCGTCTTCACTCTCCTAGGCCCCATCTCCCAAACACACTCTGATACATCAGTATTCTTCTTAAATTGTGGAAACCAGCCCTAAATACACTACTACAGAGGGGATCAAATGAGGGCAGAAAACAGTGGAACCATTAACTCCCTATTCCTGGAAGCCCTCAGTCCAAGATGGCACTAGCTTTTTTTCTTGCCACGATCCACGGCTGACTCATATATTGAGCTTGTAGAAAACTTAGTCATTGTTTTTTTTTTTCAGAAAAACTGCTAATAAGGCTTTCTTTACCCTATTCTTGTGAAGTTGATTTTTTTTGTATTCATGACTTTAAATTTATCCCTGTTGAGGTTGATCACAATAGAATCAGCCCAATGCTCTAGCCTATCAAGGATCCTTTTGGATCCGGACTCTGTCATGTGCTTTGTTAACTCTCCCTTTCAGCTCTGGGCCTTCTGCAAACACATGGAGTCACAGGACGTGGTGCCATTTCTTGTCTTGGTCCCTTTCTGTCTGAGTGTCTTTGTATGAGTCATTTAGTTTTTCTGAGGCCTATGTTCATCATACATAAAATGAGGGTCCCCTATAGGTCTAAATTCATTGTTTATTTTCATACAGGCACACCAACAGATTCTTATATTTTTTTTCCTTCTTCTCTAGATTCCATGCTGACTACCATCCTTCTACTTGGGGGGGGGGAGGGTTGTGGTGGTGATAGTTGTTTTCAATGATTTAAAAAGATCTTCATGAAAGTGGAATTAGACCTGTCCTGCTTGGCATCAGTCGGCTGAATTAGGAGCAATGGGTGAAGGTTTCAAAGAAGCAGATTGAGGCTTTATTGAAAGAAAATAGTAACAATCATAATAATAGCTAATTTTTATAGCACTTACTATGTGCCAGGCACTGTGCCAAGTTACTTATAATTATTATTTCAATCGATCCTCACAACAACCTTGAGATGTAGGTGCTAACATTATCCCCATTTTACAGATGAGGAAACAGAGACGAACAGAGGTTAAGTGACTAGGCCAAAGTCACATAGCTGGTAAGCATCTGAGGTTGGATTTGATTGAGGGGGTCTTCCTGACTCCAGGCCCTGCACTCTGTCCAGGGAGCCACCTAGCTGTCTCATGTTAAAAGTGTGTGTGTGTGTATGTGTACATATATATATATATATATACATATATATGTATATATCTACACATACACAAATACACATATACATATATAATATATAATAATACATAATATATACATATGTATCTCTATGCATGTATATAAATATGTATATATGTATGTATATGTATATGTCTATGTATGTATTGTGTGTGTATATATATACATAATATCACTATATCATAACAATTAGATCTACATGAAGGTGAAATGGCTGCCTTGGGAGGTAGCAGATTTTTCACTCAATATCTAGCGTAGCATAACAAGGACTTTGTTCTATGGTGCCGATTACAGGGGGGCACTTATTCCCTGTGGTAGTTCTTTGGCCATCATCCTTGTACTGCAAATCACTGTCATTCTCTTACTTAGCCACCAAGCCCCACAGATCCCATTTTCGCCAAGGCCCTCGGGCTTTCCCTTTCACTACACCAGTAGGACAATACCCAGCCCCGATGGACGGCCCATCTTCCACTAGGCTCCGGAGCCCTGGATGCCTGGGATCATTGGCAATGGCAGGTGCTGGCCTTTCCAGCAGCAGTCTCAAGGTGTCCTTGGGAGTCTATATCTCCCTCCCCACCTCCTCCATGGATTTGTCCCAGGATCTGTAATTCCTAGCTACAGGCCTGCTAAGTTTCTCTTTAGTAGAGGTCATCAGGCAAAGGCTGGGCGATTGGCATGTGGCGTGCTGTAAAGTAAATGCTTGTTTAGGTATAGGTTGGACCAGGTGACCTCTGAGGTTCCTTCCAGCTCGGAGATTTGGAAATTTTATTAGGAGAACGTTATTGTCACAGCATCACACCTGACTTTAGGGATCAGTTACATGCCTGCCATGCTTCTCTGAGGAGATCCTAGGAGACCCCTTAGGCATCCTGATTGAGTGCTGGATGCCAATTGTAATTGAGTAGAACCACAACTTGTAAGTTACCCCAAAAAACTTTACCTTATGAACGGCTGAGTAGCTTACAACTTTTCTCACCTTATTTACACTTCATATCAGTATCTTCCTCCCAGGTTTCATTGGCAGTCCATCCACACACACCTTCTGCGCTGGCTACTTCTGCAGCTGGACAATTTCATTCATTTCGTGACGGTTCTATTTCAGAGGGCAACATGTTCCAGACCTTGTTTCCAAATTAGAGAATGTAATATATATGGTATTTTATGGATCCCTATGTACTAGGCATACCAGGATTATAATATACACACTATAATTCAATTCAGTTCAACTCAACAAATTTTTATTAAATGAGTCTCTGTGCCAAGTGCTGAGGAGACGAAGATGGATATAACACAGATCTGCTTTCAAGATGCTCATGATCTAAGGCAAGGGTTGGCAAAAGTCCACAGACAATGTGGTTTCTTAGCCTTCACTAAGTCCTTTGGTGAATCACTAACCCTCCAAGGGTCAGTAGATAGATTTCAGGGTCTGTGAAGTTGGGTAGGAAAATTTTGGGATAATTGTATTTCATGATAAGTGACTTACTTTGTAATCTTATGTGTTTTATGCATTTAAAGATTTTATTCTGAGAAGGGGTCTCTAGACTTTACTAGACTGCTAAAGGGATCTCTGACACAAAAGATTAATAACTACTGAGATTCTAATGGAAAAGATATCTCTAACTTTACCTCTGTCTCTATCATCTCTGTCTCTCTATCTGTATCTATATATATATATGTAATATATATATATATGTGTATATATATATATATATCTGCATCCATACCCATCTCTATCTATGTCTACATAAATCTCTATGGCACAAAAGAGGGAATTACATGCAAAGAAGAGGTCATTTTCACTTGCAGTGTCAGTGGATGCTTCAAGGAGATGACACCTGAGTTGGACCTTGAAAGAAACGAAGGATTTCAAAAGTCAGGGAAGAAGAGAGAAGGAAATCCATTCCTGTCATTAAGAAAGTATGATTGGGGCAGCTAGGTGGTGCAGTCAGTAGAGCGCCAGCCCTGGAGTCAGGAGGACCTGAGTTCAAATCTGGCCTCAGACACTTGACACATGTACTAGCTGTGTGACCTTGGGCAAGTCACTTAACCCCAATTGCCTTGCCAAAAAGCAAAAAAAAAAAAAGCATGATTAAAAGTTCCTGGGGAATGGGGATAGAGATGGAACAGTGGATGGAGAGTAATCTAGATCCCCTGGAATGCAGAGTATGTAGAGTAGAGTAGTGTGCAATAAAACTAGAAAGGCAAATTGGAACCATATTTTGGAAGGTCTTGAATGCCAGGATCAGAGGTTAGAGTATGTTGGGTGGGCATTGGGGAGCTACCATAAGGTTTTGAGAAGAGAAGTGATATAATCTTAAGCAATGGATTAGTATTTGTGGCACTCTTAGCTTTTTGGGGTTTGCTTTTTTATTGTAATGCTTTCTAATGATTTGTTCTGTTATTTATTGAAATATCAGAATGTTAGGGGATCACACGGACATTTGGACAGAAGATTTGAAATTGGGACTTTCAGGAAATCTTTGACTTATGATCTCCATAACCATGAAGCAGGGTTTTTTTTTTAACATAAACATGTGAAATTTTGTACCAGTGTCCAGAGTTTTAAATTATCCCCAGCATTTGCATAGCACTTTAATTTTTCATAGTGCCATCTATTGTCTCATTTCATTTTCAAAATATCTCTGTCAATTACCTATGGCAGATGTTATTGATCTTGTTTTACAAATGAGGATATCAGAGGCGTAGGGGTACAGTAACTTGGTTCAGGTCGCTGAGCCGGGATCAGACCCTGGAGTAAATCTCTCAAAACCATGATTTTTCCACTGGATGCCTATTTCCCAGGCTTAGATTGGTGTCTAAATTGTTCGCAGAGTTTCTATGGAAGAGTCCTAAATAATCTTCAGATAAAGACCCAGTCTCCAACATTTAAAGGCCAAGTCCCACATCTGTTCTCCAACAATAGAGTGGAATGGAATATGAGAAGGGTTTCTTAGTGGGAAGAGAAAGGCAGGAGAAGCAGCTCATCCCGGGACCACCTTCCATTACGGTAGTGCATTTTGGAGGGTGGTTCTTTCTCTTGCCAATAACAATACCCAGAGACACGTAAGTCAATCACCCACCCTATAGAGGTGTATGTTGCAATTGGCACAGGAACATTGCATTTACAGTTGGAAGGGACCTTGGAAATTATCTTGTCCAACTCTTTCGTTTTATAAATGAGGAAATTAAGGCCCAGAGAGGGAAAGAGACTTGCCCAAGGTCGCACAGCTAGTAAAGAGAACATGCGGGATTTAACATTCTTTCAATTATACTATACTGCCTCTCCTCTTTGCTTCCTGCCTGGACTCCCAGGAATTTTAGTAGTGTGAGGGTAGGGGAGGGCACAGTGTGTAAGAAAGAGATCAATATAGCATATAGAGCTCATGCAATGTATTTTCCTTCCTTCTTTCCTTCCTTCTTCCCTTCCTTCCTCCCTCCCTCCCTTCCTCCCTTCGTTTCTTCCTTCCTTCCTCCTTCCTGTTCCTCTCTTCTCCTCTCATCTCCTCTCCAATCCCTCTCTCCCTTCCTTTTTCTCTCCCTATTCCTCCCTTCCATCCCACCTCCTTCCTTCTTTCTTATGATTTATTTGAAGGCAGAAAGGTCTCTCCCTGGATGTCTAGTGGATACTTTTGCCCCTAGAGCAAATATCTTCTTATTGGTATTTCAAAACCTATCAAAACCTATCTTTAGCATCTTTAAATTGTTTGTTTTGTTTAGACCCTACAGAACTTTCTATGACTTATACACATGCCATAAAATTGAGGTTGTTGCTCAGTAATTCATACTCTTAGCACTATCTCAGTTTACTTAAGAAAATTACCTTATAATTAATACTTATGATAATTTTTGTTACATGTGATATTCATTAGCTTTTAAAAAGCAATTACCACCTATAGACCTAATTGCTTTCTCTTTTAGATCTCGTAGTTTTAAAGATCCATTTGAGTCCCATTTTAAATTGTCCTGTGAGAAGGGAGGCAGTGTAGCATAATGTTTAGAATTTCATTGTTGTTGTTCAGTCATGTCTGACTCTTTGTGACCCTAAAGGGGGTTTTTGTGGCAGAGATACTGGAGTGGTTTAACATTTCCTTCTCCAGCTCATTTTACAGATAGGGAAACAGAGGTAAACAGGGTTAAACGACTCACCCAGGGTTACACAGCTAGGAAATATCTGAGACCAGATTTGAACTCAGGAAGATGAGTCTTCCTGACTCCAGGCCTGGCACTCTATTCACTGTGCCACCTAAATGCTCCTATTAAGAGCCCTCATATACCACATGATTTACAAGACCCTAGGAGAGCCACCAGCTGTCTCTTGTGTTTAGAATACTGAAGTAAAATCAGGACATCTGGGTTCCATCATTTCCCTTTGCTAACAGCCTGACCTTATAATTTCTCTGAATCTCAGATTCTCTATCCAGAGGTTGGAGACAAGTTGATTCCCAAGCCTTTTTTCTTATTGTAGTGCAGTGGCTTCCAGTATTCACCACAGAATCAGCTATATACCATGCGGAAAATAACATCCCAAGTCAAACCTGTATAACAACAGATGGGTTGCTTCATTGCAACCTGAGTAGAAATAAATGACTTTTCCTTCAAAGGCATCTAGCATTGCCTTTTGATATGGAAGGCCATCACCTCTGTTCTAATGAAGCAGCAGATAGATGAGGAGAATGACTTTATTATTTCAAATTGCAGCCACATTTGAATGTCTTTAATGAAAACTGCCCTCCATGCATGACCTTAACCTGGCAATTCTTATCAGTCCCAGAAACCTGGCTCGTTAATTAAAATTGCCCTCAAAGGGAGCTGTATCCAAAAATGATGATCAACTGGGGAAAATGGCCTAGAGAGGAATAGACTAGAATCTGGGAGAATGATTACGAGCTTACATCATTGTACACCTGGACAATTAGAGCTCCCACTGCTTTCTGATGGCCTTTTTCAAGGCCCATATAAGCAAAAGAATTTTCAATTTCTTTTAGGCTCTATTCATTTATGTCTAATTCTATAATAGTGGCTTGTCAAGAATAGCCATTTCTATGTATTTGTCTATGGGAAAGTGTATGTAAGCATTCTGTAGGCTGGCACATTATCATCATCATAATTTTTTATTTTATTTATATATATATACATAATATTATTTATTTATTTTTATTATTACATATAACATATTATTGTATATTTATTTGTTTATATATTGTTATGCTATTTATATTACATTTATACGGTCCTTGAAGTTTTGCAAAATGTTTTAGTCAAAGAGAAGTCAAAGGATTGTTTATGGTCACACAACTTGTAAATATCAGAGGAGAGGGAGTTTAATTCAATCTTCTTGACTCCAGTATTCTCTCCATGCCACCACCACACTGGTGGGGGCCACAGGGAGGGGGAAGAGCTACCCTTTCACAAAAGGTAACCTGAGCAAGTTGTCTGTAAATGCAATGGGTTAATTAAGCCTTTGCATTAGTTTCTTCATCCCTAAGACATTATTTGGCCTCTGGGGAATGATATTTTGTGAGCAGCTTCTGGAATGCAGTGCCAGGACTTCTCTCAGAGGCCAGGGGTTGCCCCTCTGAGAAGTGACCCTTCTTTGAGGGGTGGGTTGACTTCTGTGAGGGTTCATTGTAATCCTGCCTGTTCTTTTCAAGGTATCTTACTGCTGAATTGCACCAGCTACATGCATTCTTTATCCAGCCCCTCCCTTCTGAGTGAGAATATTTGTACTATCAGAGGATAACTGATAATACCTCTCCTTTGTCCCTCAGCTGGAGTCTCTACCTAGGTGACCTAAGGTGTGAAACTGGGAAGAGTGATTTAAAGCTATGGCCATCAAATGAAGCCAAGATCATAGGCTGCTGCAGGTTTTTCCTTTATTCCATATTTTTGGACATTTGTAAGAGCTCTGTTTTTAAGTTATAACTTAAAAGTTTGATTTCTACAGTGTTTGAAACATGTCATTTATTCAGTTGTAAGGCACCTTGGTATTAGCAGGAATCCTTTCTTTTATTCCCCAAACCCCTTCTAGAAATTGTCTTTCCCCAATCCCTCCTTGATCCACCCCATTTCATCTATTTTTCAAGAGGCTTAGGTTGCCTTTGAGACCCCTTCTCTATTCAGTGAGTGAAACTGAGCTATGTTTCCAGGCCTCAAGTTCATTGGTTCCCCACCCTCCCTGTGGGAGATCCAGTGGAGGTATCTATTTTATATAACACTGCTTCATAGCCCCTCCAAATGCTCTCTTTTGGTTATTTCCAATTTTGGGGGATGATAAAATTGCACTTCCCTCTGAAATTTCAGTGCAGTCTCTGTATGCTCTATAAATACCAACCCATGAGGAAATCCGTTAGGTAGTCAGCAGCTGACCTCAGAGAGAGAGGCTTCATGGCATCTGTACGGGTTATATTCCACAGAGCATCCTTTTGACAGAGCCTGCAGGTGGTGAATATAAATAGTTTGGTCAGCATGGATTATGAGGATGAGATGGATGAATTGAGCCAGCATTCAACGAAAATGAGGAGCCTCAGTGAGAACAATCATGATAGTTATACAGTCATTAAAGTCTTCAAACTGATTACCTCCCGACAGTCTTGTCAGGTAAGCAACGCTAGTATTATTACTCCTATTTTATAGATGAGGAAATAGACTCTCCAAGTCTCTGCCTCTGGAGCTAATGCTCTTTCCTCGTCAAATTTTGTGAAGTGTGAATTTTGTGAAGTGACTTGTCCAGGAGAGAAGAGTGCCTGCTCTGGAGTCAGTGGCCCTGGGTGCTAATCCTTAGCATATATATCACATTGGGCAAGTCACTTAGCTTTTCTGAAACTCAGTTTCCTCATCTGTAAAATAGGAGTGTTGGGCTGAGATCCTTTTAAGTTCTGGGTCTGTGATCCTCTGAGCTGTGATTCATTACTACCTCCTTAGCTTATCTGGGTTCAAAACCTACCTCTGGTACTTACTACCTGTTTGAACTTGAACACATTACCTTCAATTTCCTCATCTTTAAAATGAGAGATAGTCTGTGAGATATCTTTCTGCTCCAGACCTATGATCCTATGACCTCTTTGAGCCTTAATTTCCTCATCCTCAAAATGGTGGGGCTTGTTCCATTTAACCTATAAAGCCTATGATTCTATGTTAACACACACACACACACACACACACACACACACACACACAGAGAAATAAATGTAGGGAGCAAGGTGTAAAAAATAAAACTAGTGAATCCTTTCAGCTCCTGGGGTCAAAGAAATATAAGTTGTTGAAGACTGTCAACTGTTAAAGCTGACATTATCTTCTTTCAATGGCTGCAAGAGGTTTAGAAGAAAGGATGTATCAATATATGTTTAACATCCAGCTCTCTGCAGAAAAAAAAATACATGTGACACACTTTGAAGTTTAATCTGCATTATTAACACTCTTTGTTTCACTTTCTTAAGTCTAGATAAGCAACAAAACACTAAATCAAACCTTGATTTATAGTGTTTGCTGACTTCGTGGCATAAAGGCGCACACTGGACATTTAACAATCATCTCTCTCCAGCTGGCTTGAGCTGGTTCCAGCACAACCTTGTAAAACGATTCCTCATCCTTCTTCAAACCCATAGGTGCCACCGCTAAGATTCAGTTTCTCTTTGGACCCTTCTCTACTCCAAACCATTGCATTCAATAGAATCGTTCTGAAAGAGAGAGAGAATATTTGACTGCTTCTGTATTAGCAAAATCAGCAGTAGCTTGGCTGCTGTTAACAGAAGCCAGATACCACCGTCTGATCGTGGATCCTCTTAAAGCAGCAGCTGTATAAGAAGATGCTGCCTGAGAATATGTCTAAGCTCAGCGAATAGCTGATCAGCCACCATGCTTTGCTTTTAATTTGTTCTAGTCTTCTTTGGTGTTCCTGACACCATTGGCACTTATTTTTTTTAAATTCTCTCTTGACTTGGCTTTTGCTCTTGTCTATAGGATCCATTGTATCCAAGTCAAAAATCTTTAGTTCTTCATTTCTATGACAACTTTTCTCTCTCTGACTCTGACACTTGTGACCCTCAATTTTGTATGTTGTTTGGGCAGGAATCTATTGTTGTCTAATCCAGGAGATCCAGAGTTCAAAGTGGGAACCTGAAAAGACCTTAGCTTAAAAGGGCCAGGTTCTCCCATTGCATCCTGGGCCATCTCCAGTCATCCAGATCCATATCTGGCCACTAGACCCACATGGCTCTGGAGGAGAAAGTGAGGCTGGTGACCTTGCCCAGCCCTCCCTCACTCAAATCAAAGTCAACTGCAAGTCATGTCATCATCTCCCTGATGTCATGGTCTTCATTGAGAACGAAGGACAAACTACAATGTTGACCTCCACTTATTCCTGTTCCTGTGATCTGGAAGCACCCCTGCTCCATCCCCTGAAATGTATAATGACTGCTTCTCTGTAATCCCATAAGATTGTAAGATGTGGAGCTAGAAACACCATTAAAGATGAGCAGATACAACTTTTCTTTTTAAAAGATGAGGAAACTGAGGCCCAAAATGGGGGGGGGAGAATGAATGACACATTTCCAAGGTGAAATAGCTATCAAGTGGCAGAGCTGAGATTCAAATACAAAGTCCCTGATTTCGTAACCAGTGCTTCTTCTTGTTGTTTTTATGGTTCAGTTATGTCCAAGTCTTCATGACTCCATTTGGGGTTTTCTTGGTAAAGATACTGGAGCCATTCGTCATTTCCTTCTTCAGCTCATTTTACAGATGAGAAAATGGAAGCAAACTGGGTTAAGTGACTTGTCCACACGGCTAATAGGTGTCTGAAGCCAGATTTGAACTCAGCAAGATGAGTCTTTTTGCCTCCAGGCCCGGCCCTTTATGCACTATGATGCCACCTGACTGCCCTTGTAACCAGCGCTCTGTCAAATCATTGTTTTTCTGATATTTTCCTAGCTTATTTGAGTGACTGGATTTGACAAAATCTGATGTTTCATGTGGGTGATTATTTTGAGAGGGAGAAGGAGGAAAATTCAGATTCAGTGGTATTTTTCTAAAAATGTAGTCTTATTTTGCCAGTGAATTTGAGCCTTGTGAGACATGGCATTATGTGTTCAAAACTGTCTGAAGTGCTACACAAAATTCAACACAAATATGGTATGATTGAAAAATTCACCCATCAAGGAAAGACCTTGTGATGATGATGTTCCTGGATTGGGGTTGATTAATTAGATTTTCTACCTGGGCCACTTTTTCAGCCTTACCCTTGTTAAATAAAAGTCTGTTCTCTACAAGGATGTTGTGTTCTCAAACTCATTATGCCAAAGGCTAGTGGGAAGAAAACAAACAACTGGGGAGAATCGAGAGAAGGGGGATCAGAATGGTCAGGGGATGTCCCTTAGGAACCACATATCCATATCAATACCCTTCAGATAATTAGTGATGGCTATTGTATCACAACATGTCTCCTTTGCTGTAGATTAAATACTGCAGCGCATTCTCGCATGGCATGATGTCATGACACTCACCATCATCTTTCTCTGGATGCTATACAGCTTCTCAATATCCTTTCTAGAATGTCACAGAGATGGACTGACCAGGGCAAAGTAAAGGAGGATTATCGCCTCCCTGTTCTGTATTTCATATTTCAGTTAATGAAGCTTTAAATCACATTAGCTTTTTTGGCAGTCCTATCATGCTGATGACTTGCAATCTACTGAAATGCCCAAGTATTTCTTATCACATCTCCCCCATCCAAACTTGTGCAATTGAAGTTTTGAACCCAAAGCCAAACTTTACATTTATTCTTATTGAATTTCACTTTTTTAGTTTCAAATCAATAGACAGCTTGCTGTAGTGGCTAGAAAGCTGGCCTTGAAGTCAGGAAGAAGCCTGCCTCTGACACATACTGGCTATGTGACCCTGGGCAAATCACTTAACTCCTTAGTATACCAAGCAATTCTCTAAGAGTGTAATTGCAGATCCCATGCAGATCTGCTAGAGGGAGTTTTCGCATTGGGAGTTTCCTACAGCAATAAAATAAAAGGTCTAGATTTCCTTTTTTTTTTTTAAGCTTTAATCCAGAAACTTAAATATGGAGATATGGAAATGTTTTGGGTCTTAGATTCTGTCATCCCAGTTTTTAGCTTATTTATTCTGCATTGTTTTCGCTCACTTGTTGCTTTTTTTATTTTATTTTTGTTAAAAGGCATAAGTAAGAGGGTGGTTTCCCAATTGAGGCTTTTAAGGTATATGTGGAAGTCTGGGATCCCTCTGTAAATGTTGGAGTTTGGAGAAAAATTCTGTCTGGGTCTATAATTAATTGGTTAGTAGGCTGGGTTCTATGGTTAATTGATAGAACATTTCCCTTGATTCTGACACCTTTCCTATTATGGATTGATCACTATCAGTGGACTTCTCAACTTGGAGAAAACAAAAATAAACAAACTTGGGTTTTTGAGCAAATGGCTCCTTGTCTAAAACATGAGCCGATTCAGGACCTGTGGCTCTAGGGAAAAGCTATGCAGCCAATTAACATGAGAGAAATTTATGAGAGTTCTTATAACCTCTTAAGGCTGGACTACATGGAAGGGAGCCAGAGGAAGGAAACTTATGGATCTGGAGTGGGCTGAGTACTGACCTGGGAATTAGAAGCCAGGTCATCTTTCTAGCTCTATTGCCAGCCATGTAAGTATGAACTAGCTGTACCTCCGTTTCTTTATCTGAAAAATGGGAATAATCATACGATTTCCATCTAATGTTATGTCTCTCAACAGTCATAAGAATGCTGAAGACTCTGAAAGCTTTTTGGAAGAAAGTTGATATTTATAGGCATACCTTGCTCAGTGTTGTAATTTGTTCTATGAAAAGAAAATCTTTAGGAAGGAACAAAGTCGAACAGAATACAACCATCATGGTGTAAAGTAGATATAGCTGAATAAGCAAGGTCACTAAAGAGGAATGGGAGTGGGGGTGGAAACTCAACTATACCATTCTCAGTTGGTGGCCTAAAAGTGTTACAGTAAGGTTTAGGAAGTTAGGGGAGAGAATTGGCAAGGTTGTATCTTTAGAGACATTATTTTTAAATGATGCTGTTTGAGCTAGTATTTATATAGGGCATGTCCATATACCTATAGAGCTGAAGTAGGAGTTTTTGCACCCAGGGCAAATTTAGCTGTAGGGGTCCAAGATGAGAGGGGGCTAGCTCATCACACAGAATGTCTAGCCTCCACCATCCCCACAATCTGAGTGTTTTATGGGAGAAGGCAGGCTCTCCCTATCCGGAAGAGAAGCATTATGGGAACATGGCCCCAGAGGTTCCTGACTTTGAGATGGTTGTAGGACTAGAATGTTGGTCACCATGGAAAGGAAGCACATTCTCAGATGTTGTTTCTTGAGACAAAGCCCCATTCGCCCTGTGTTAGTCATGGATTCATCTACTGCAAATGGCCTGTGCTTGAAAGACACAGTTAAGCTGCCCTCCATTTCCACCTATTGTTCTCCAGGTAAGCTGCCTTGGGATGATGTAAGTGCAAGCAAAATGAATTTTTGTTAGCATTTTTTGGAGTTTGGTCTTCCAGGATCCTTGGCCACAACAATCTCTTGGTCCCAGGTGTTAGATATAAGTACTATGGTTGAAAACATCTCCACCAAAATCCATGTAGATTGTAAGGGCCAGGTATTACCTGTTTAGATTGTAAAGGTCAGGACCCTGGAGGGGTGGAGTGTAAGTATAAAGCAGGTGGGCACTGGTCAGTGAGTGGGGATCCTTTAGGGTTGAAATGCACAAGTTAGGATGCTGTGTGTGCCTTGATTGGTCCCCATCAAAACTTGGGGGGAATCAGTGTTTGCCTCAACTGGCCCCCATTGAGGCTTGAGTGAATTCAGGGAAATATACAAGTTGTGCCTGTCTTGATGGCCCCACTGAAACATAGGGGGAATTGCCCCACCCTTCTCACTGGCCTTTGTGAGAAGAGTGATTAGGGAATGCTGTAGTAGTTGGTGTTCAGCAATCCTTTTAGAAGGATAAAGTCTGCAGTGTTTAATTAAAGTAGGATTGTTAACCTCTTTGGAGTTGTCTTTCCTTTATAAAAGCAGATCAAAGAGCCTGTTGTAGCAGGCCATCCTGGGCGTGCTAGAGTGACTGCTAATACAGATGATTCAAACAATACCTTTGAGGATTCTTACTTCTCAGGAAGACTTTTTGGTTGCCCAATATTTATGGTAGAGATTAGGTGAAATAGTAAGGCTATGTTTTCACCAACTGGTCTATGTATGGTGACTAGACCATGAATTTTTTTTTGAGGGGAGAAGGGAAGGCAATTGGGGTTAAGTGACTTGCCCAAGGTCACGTAGCTAGTAAGTGTGTCAAGTGTCTGAGGCCGAATTTGAACTCCTTGTCCTCCTGACTCCAGGGCCAGTTTTCTACTCACTGTGCCACCTAGCTGCCCTGACCATTATTTTTGACGTAATGGACTTAAGGATACATTTTTTTTTTGTGAGACAAATGGGTGCTAACAGGCTCACATAGGACTTACGTGGCTGTGATTAGCAGTGTCTGGAAAGGGAACCTGATCCAGACCAGGATTGTAACCCCACTCATAGTATGCATGTCTTTCCTAACATCATTCACATTCTGCTTTCCTCCTTCTACCTTTTCTATTCCCCATTCTCTTTCTCATTTCTCTCTCCCATTCTTTCTCCATGTGACCCTTTCTTACTATATTCCCCTGATCTATGGCTTAAGTCTGTCAGTTGTACAATACCCATGATGGAAAAAAAAGCACCCAGTGCTTAAAAGCTTGCTGACTCCTATAGCTTTTAAGAGCTATTTCAGGTATTTTTCCTGCTGCCATCTCCAGGTGCTGATAATAGCTGTTCTTATTGCCCTCCTATTGTATGCCTACTCCATGTTTCTGGCCTACAACCATCCTGGGAAAAAGGTGAGTAAAGAAGTAATCTTCTAAGTCGGGTCACTTTCTAAAAGGTTACCTGCTGCTATAATTGGTCAGGGTTGAAAGCGTCGCTGATGGTTCCCATGTTGAGAGGAAAGACCTGTATGCCCCATTGTCTGCTATTTCTGAGCAGAAATAAGACCATCTAGGTAATCCATCCACTTAGGGGAATCTATTTTAGTTTTACTATAATAATGTTACTATAAAAATGTTACTATAGTAGTAACAGTAGTAGGAAGGTTTCTGGTACCATTCTTAGGACTATGGGCAACAGTTGCTCCCTTTTTGCTTTACAAGTCAGCAATCTTGCCTTATTGGATGTGGAATCTTTTTGTGGCAAAACAACTTAAATCTGTAAAGTACGGGAGACAGTTGGGAATTAGAAGCCAATATCTGTGATTTTCTACTAAACATTTAATGACCGGCTCTCTGGAAAAAAAAAATGCAGTAGCCATTGGCCCTGGAGTCAGGAGAACCTGAGTTCAAATTTGGCCTCAGACACTTATTAGCTGTATGACCCTGGGCAAGTCACTTAATCCCAATTGCTTCTAAAAAACCAAACCAAACCATAATGTATACACTTTCAAGCTTAATCTGCATTATTAACATTTGCTCCACAACTTTCTTGAGTTTAGAAAGCAAAACAAATCTATCTCTGATTTGTAGCATTTGCTAATTTCTGAGGTGGAAATGCTTGCACCGAAAACTCAATGATTGGCTCTCTCCAGACAGTTGGATTTGATTCTAGCATACCACTGTCAAATTTTAATATGGTGAAGTGGAAAGTAGTCAGAAAGTCTGAGTTCAAGCCCTGCCTCTGGAAAAAATAAAATAAGAAATACCCTATATGACCCCGGATAAGTTGCCTAACCCCTAGGTGACCCAGTTCCCTTTTCTTTAAAATGGAGATTATAATGTTTTCAACATCTACCTTAGAGCCCTTTAAACCTTAAAATACTGGATAAATATGAGTTCTAATCACCAGCTTTTGGAGTTGGACGTGCTTTGGGTGGACACATTTCAATTCATACACAAAATCCCCTCTGTGATGCACTCAAATACTCATTTATCCTTTGTTTTAAGATTTCTATCCAGAGAAAGAACTGATAAATAGAAGTATTTATAGAATGATTTTACATATATTTATATCTATAGGTACTGATAGTCATTTTATATTAAATTTGAAACCCCAATAAGAACCAGAGCCTGAACTAATCAAACAGAAGAGTCTGGACCTAACAGCTTCTTTGTTCTCTGAGTAACTCAGAAAATGCCTCTTCTTATGTCAACAAGCCCAGATGGGGCTGCCTTAGGGGCATTCTTTCCTCTGCCTATTAAACATTCAGGGTGAGAACCTTGACCCCAGACACTATCCTGAGTAATGTGACTTTTTCTTATCTTAATATTTTATGGGCATATACTATGTTATGGAATGTTAATGGTAAATTAAACACGAGATCCTAAGTTGTAATTCCAATTGACACTTTGTCAACTCTCTTATCTTGTATTTACAACCTATTCCATTAAGGAATCCTCTTCTTATATAATGGTTAAGCATACACGGGGATCATAAAATTGAGTAACACAAACATGCTGAATTGTGACTGTTCTAAAAATATATACAAGCTTTCTCATTCCTTTGTTCAGCAGTCAGACCCTGTCTGGCTCCATACATCTGCTAATGTAAAGAGAATAAATGAATAAGTAATACACTTTTTTCTATCATCTAGCTTGTTTTCCTACTTTCACCAAACTCTCAGGTCAACAGTACACACACAAGTGAATGTGTATGTGTATGCATGTGTGTGTGTGTGTGTGTGTGTGTGTGTGTGTGTGTGTGTAATGGCAGCCACCTCTAGGGTGAGAGGAGGGAGGGAAAAAGGAGAAAAAAAAGAAAAATGAAATTTACATAACTTTATTATATTTAAAAGAAATAAGTTGTACATAATAGATTTGCATTTCTTGTGTAATCATTTTTAATTATGTTATAGAAATGCTTGTTGTATTCCATAAATTAAAAATAAAATAAATAAAAATTAAAAAAAAAAACATTTCTCCTGAGGGGGAAGCCTCTACCTCCCTTCGCAACCTGTTTTATTTTTGGATAGCTCTGATCATTAGGAAAAATTTTCTTACATATGCCTAAATTTTCCACTTTGTAACTTCTGTCATGTATATTTAATTCTATCCTCTGGGGCCAGTTTAATACAATCAGTTTAATCCCTCTTCCACATGACAGCCTTTCAATTGCTTGAAGGCAGTTGCTCTGTTCCTCAGTCTTCTCTTTTCCAAGCTAACTACTCCCAGCTCCTTCAATTTATCCTCACATAGCAAAGGCTTGAGGCCCTTCACACTTCTGGTTCTCCTTCTCTGTATAGTCTCCAACTTAACAATGTCTTTCCTAAAATACAGTGTCTAGGACTGAATTCCGTCCTGCTGAAATGATTTGACCAGGGCAATGGACATGAAGTAGGACTCACTTCCTTATTCCTAGAAGATATTGTCCAATCCATGAGATCCAGAGTGAATTGGGTTTAAGGCTTGGTCTTTGAGAAAGAAATCTAGCCAGTTAACTAGATAGCTTTTGGTCATCAAAATTTACCTTCCTTTGGACAGAACACCCTCAGGTAAGGGGAGGGGAGGGATGAGGAGGAAAGGAGAGGAGAGGAAAGGATTGGGGTTTGTCCTTTGTTCTCAAAGAGGACCATGACATCAGGGAGATGATGACATGACTTGCAATTGACTTTGATTTGAGTGAGAGAGGGCTGTCAAAGTCAACAACCTCACTTTCTCCTCCAGAGCCATCTGGGTCTAGTGGCTAGATATGGATCAGGGTGATTGGAGATGGCCCAGGATGCAGTGGGAGAGCTTGGTCCTTTTAAGCTAAGGTCTTTTCAGGTTCTCACTTTAAGCTCTGAATCTCATGAATTGGACAATAGGTCCCTGCCCAAGCACCATTTAATGGTTATTTTTTTGCACCCTCCTGGCTCAGAGTGAATGTAAATAACTGTTTCTCTTTGGCCAGGAACTCTAAGGTTTTTCCCCTCCCAGATTTTTTTTTAATTAAAGTGACCATCCCCTGATTCACTTCTTAAAGTGGCTGAATGGATGTTGTCTCATTGAAAGTGAGAACCTGAAAAGACCTTCGCTTAAAAGGGCCAAGGTCTCCCACTGCATCCTGGGCCATCCCCAGTTGTCCTGATCCCTATCTGGCCCCTGGACCCAGATGGCTCTGGAGGAGAAAGTGTGGTTGATGACTTTGCGCAGTCCTCTTTCACTCAAAGTCAATTGCAAGTCATGTCATCATCTCCCTGAAGTCATGGTCCTCTTCAAGAATGAAGGACAAATCACAAATCTACCCTAAGGAATAATCCTATCCCTTCTTTGATCCTTTTATTCCCCTGAGTATTGCTCAACAAACTCCACCATTTTTTGTCTTTGGCTTTCCTCAGCAACTTCAGCTCATTCTGTGCTTTGATATTCCTGATATTATTTTTAATAGCACTGTTTCACACTTTTGTATCAATCCTATTACCCACCCTTGCTTCAATTCAATTCAATTCAGTTTAATTCAATTCAATAGGCATTTACTAAACAATTACTATGTGCCAGGCACTATGCTAGCCTTAAAAGACTACATGGTGACAATAGTCAAACTCATGGCATTTATTGAGATACGAGAAAGAGAATGTAGAGAGAGAAAAGATGAGGAGCCAGGTCAAGTATATTTATTTAAAAGAGGAGAAGCATAGATAGTGGTCCTGCAAAAGGGACTCAGAAGGATCAGATAGACAGAAGGAAAATAAGGACAAAGCCATGTCAGGAACACTTAGAAAGGAGAGAATATCCAGGAGGAGGGAGCAGTCAATGGAGTCAGCTGCTTCAGAGAGGTCAGGAAGGGTGAGGATAGCTAAGAATGCCATTGGGTTGGATAATTAAGAGGTCATGGAGAACTTGAAAAGGCAGCTTCAGTTGTGTGGCATGTTCGGAAGACCAGAGTGGCCGCATGACATCAGATGCTAATGGTGGGGATGCTAAACCGTAGAATGGGGAATCAGCCAAAAAACCTAGAGTGTGAGGAACCATCTGGAACCCATCTGATATTCCCCTCCTATAGAGATTTACCCTTAAGGAGAGGCACATTTAATTGTCTAAGATTGAAAAAGGAGTTTGGAAATTAGTGATAGGTAATATGGGTAGATAACTTTTTTTAAAAAAATAAAAAAAATGAATTAAAATAATAATAAATTAAAAAATAAATTTAAAAAATAATAAAGAATTAAAGAATTTTCATTTCCAAATTTTCTCCCTCCCTTCACCTCTCTACCACCCATTGAGAAAGCAAGAAATATCTTCCCATATACATTGGAAAAATATTTCCACATTAGTTATGTTGTAGGAAAAATCAAGAAAAATATGCTTCAATTTGCACTCAGAGTCCATCAGTTCTCCATCTGGAGGTAGATAGAATTTTTCATCATTACAATATCATTACAATATTACTGTTATCATTACAATATTACTGTTACTATGCAAAGTGTTCTGGTTCTGCTCACTTCATTTCCTATCAGTTAATATGAGTCTTCCCAGGCTTTATCGAAATCATCCTTTTATCATTTTTTCTAGCATAATAATATTCCATCACAATCATATACCATAATTTGTTTAGCTATTTCCCAACTGACAGCCCTCTGCTCCAAGGGGCTCACCCTACTGGTGCCAGACCTTTTTACTGATGGTAGCTTAGAATGCTCAAGTTAGAGATTGGCCATCCTCAGTCTCCCTAGTTTCTGGGACTCCAGTCATACATTACCATGCTGGGCAAGAGGACTGACTATCTTTAAGGTTTATAAGTGCTTCCTGCGAAGCTTAAGTGGATTGTATCATGTCTTAAGATATAATACACACACACACACAATTAGGGAAGAATTATGGTAAGGTGTTGGGGCAGAAAGGATGCATCTTTTTTGTGTGCAGTGTCTGCATGGCATGGTGGAAAAAGGCTGGATTCATCAGAGGACAAGGGCTTGAATCTTTGCCACTTCTCAGCTGTGTGACTTTGGGCAAGCCTCAAGTAACCACAGGACAACGTAAAGCCTAACTGTAGAATTCTCAACCCCTATTTCCAAATATCTGTATAAAGATGATTGGCTAACTATCTTGCAGGCCAGTGGTGCCAAACTCAAGTAGAAATGTATCCCTGTGGCTGCATATTAATCACAATTAGCCACAGATTAACATTATTTATTTTGTATTGTGGGGAAACTAGGTGGCTCGATGGATAGAGTGCTGAGTCTGGAGTCAGGAAGATTCAAATCAGACTCTTCCCAGCTGTGTAACCCTGGGCAGCTCACTTAATCCTGTTTGCCTCAGTTGCCTCATCTGTAAAATGGTCTGGAGAAGGAAATGGCAAACTACTCTAGTATCTTTGTCAAGAAAACCCCAAATGGGATCCCAAAGAGTCAGAAAGAACTGAGAACAACTGAACAATACAACAAGTTGTATTGTATCTTTTTTGTTCAACCTTTCCCAATTACGTTTTAATTGTGTTCAGGCTACACTCTGGGAGTTTTGCTGGCTGCAAGTTTGAAAACTCTATTGTAGGCAACCCTGCCTTAAAGAATTTATGGAATGGTCATTATGCACAGAAAATAAGGCCAAAGGACTACAATACCAGCTGGTGGTTGCAGGAGGGTAGGAGAAAGGTTGAGAGAGGAGGATGTGGAAGTACTGAGTGGGAATTACAGGCTGGTGGGTATAAAAGGTCTTGTCAGAACTCTTTAAAAAAGTGGACTATCTAGCCATATGCAGCCTTCTTCCCTTTGCAAAGCCAGACAATAAAACTTATAAAGATGTATAATTAAAGAGTTCCATATTTAACTATACATGTGTGGTTAGTATAACTGTACATGCGCAGCATTGTGACATTCTACCCTCCCCCAATCTTGTAGCGGAGGTAGAGAGGGTAGTACTGAAACATGAGTTTGGGAGCTAGTAACCTTCTAGTTCAGGTGTTGTTGTTGCTTGTCTCTCCTTCTCAAAGAGGATGTGACATCAGGAAGGTGATGCCATGACTTGCAAATGAATTGGATTTAATTTAAGTGAGGGAGAGCTGTGCAAAGTCACCAGCTTCACTTTCTCCTCCAGAGCCAACTGGTCCAGTGGCCAGATATAGATCAGGATAACTGGAGGTGGCTTCCTCTAGTTTGGGTAGTAGGGTTAGAGTCTGCATAGACTCCATAGTAGAAATATTTATTTAATGGGAGGAGGGATGTGAAGGAGAAAGAAGAAATTTTGATCCTTTTCTTGGATGCCACCCAAAGCAGCCCACATTTTGGCAGCTTTGTTGCTTTAATTGCTTGCTTTGTTTCTATGCTATTTGAAGGTGTTTTTAAAAAACTAGATGGCGGTCTACTATGACTTTGCTAGCCTAAGAATTTGCCAAGTGAGACTGAGAAAAGGGAACTTAATTCTAAAAGGGAATAGAGACATTTCCCTCAGCTTAATTTTAGGTGGGAATAGAACTGAAAGAATGTTTGTTCTTAATACGTTTCTAGGGGGCATATGCATAAATATATGATTAGATCATACTCTTAGACTAGTAAAATAGAAAGAGTGATAATAGAGTGATATAGAAAGAGTAAAGATTAGTCAAAATGTGGTATGGGGTGGGGAGATTGCAATTAATTTTTTGCCTGAGGGCACCTTGATGCCGAGGTTTGAGGTTGTTAGCCTGTTATGTGGCATTGAATGTTGAAGCAACTGAGGCTTCTTTCATAGGATACATAGATTTAGAGCTAGAAGGGGATGTTAGCCACCCTCTAATCTAACCTTTTCATAAGTGGCTGGCCT
The DNA here is from genome assembly GCA_028646595.1 of Phalanger gymnotis. NCBI lineage: Eukaryota > Metazoa > Chordata > Mammalia > Diprotodontia > Phalangeridae > Phalanger > Phalanger gymnotis. Next base: position 218,389,090 of record CM053625.1, on the reverse strand, counting down.
AAGGTCACATTGGGAGTAGCTGAGCTAGGATTTGAACTTGTGTCCTCCAAACTTAAAACCAGTGAGCCATGGTAGAAGCTAGCAGCTAGCCATGATGACATTTGCCGTCTTTTGCTACAAACACCCTACTGGTTCCCGTTCTTGTGGGCTCCAAATACACTTCACACTTTGGAGGTGTTTCATATGTCATGGGGAACAATCACAAAATCCTCTCTGAAGCATTCTGCCTGGCATTCTCCTAGAACATACATGTCACTGAGCTGGGCCATGGCTGTTCTAGATCAGTATTGAAGTATTTTCCATTTTGAGATGAAAGAGTAATACTCTTATTGATCCAGGAAAAGGTTGGCCAGGGAAAATCAGTCAATCAACAAACATTAATTAAGCAACTATTATGTTTCAGGTGCTCATGCTGAGCTGCCCACTTGGTAGACTTGGACAGTAAAGACAATATCCACTGACTTCGTATTCCTCCTTTCTCCAGGAAATTCGTTGTGGAACTCTCCCTGGGACTTCATGAAGGGGGAGAGAGATAGATTCCTCTCCGCCTTTGCCAGTCATGGTAGGTACTTGCACGTGGAAGTGGTCGTATGTACTCCACCTAGCATAGCCTGGTCCTTGGGCCTCTGGCCACTCTATGTGTGTTTCTTTTCCTAAGTATGAGTGGCTGAAGAGTAATCTGGAGAAGACATCTATAGCATTGAAGGCAACCTTGTAAGCTTGAGACTTTAGGAGCTTTCTTGACCTCACAGTTGGAGCTGGTTGGACACAAGAACTGATTGGACTGTCTGCAAGTCTACCCTTCTCAGAGAAAAGGATCATAAAGGAAAAATGAACCCAATCCTTGGCCTGGCTTTCCGAAAGATATGCACCTTGATGGAGTTGTTTGAATAGTGCAGAGATGAGATGGAGATGAAATATCTATTCAACAATCCATAAAGCATTTCATGTCTTAATGATTTAAGTATCAACTACCTAAGAGAGCATAATAAGAGCTATAGGATACTGTGTTAGGTTTTAAGTCTTTGTCAATATGTTCTACTGAATCTTCCGTGTTTCTAGTATTTCTTTTGTATGGAGGAGGAAATAAATAGCATTCCTATACCTTTTTTGGGGAGTCCCTAGACATAAAACCAAACCTAAACTCTAAGTAACTTTCTGTAGGTCTTCAGGATGGGAAAATAAAGAACAAGAGACTTAGAGAAAAGACCCTGACTTCTCTTTAGAGACAAGACTTCCGTAGGACTGAACCTGGACAGCTAGGTGGCACAGTGGATAGAGCACTGGGCCTAGATTTAGGAGTTAAATCTAGCTTCAAACACTTCCTAGCTGTGTGACGCTCGACAAGTCATTTAACCCTGTTTGCTGCAGATTCCTCATCTGTAAAATGAGCTGGAGAAGGAAATGGCAAACCATTCTAGTATCTTTGCCAAGAAAACCCCAAAAAGGTGTCATGAAAAGTTGAATGTGACTGAAATGATTAAACAACAGGACTGAACCTGGGCCAGCAAGCCCTTTAGTAGATAAAGGAGAGTGTCCTAGCCCCCTGGACCTAGTTGTGGGTCTGTTATTATTTTAAACCAACACACCCATATAGACAAATATAAATATATGCATATATCCACACTGTATGTCCACATACGCCTATACTATAATGTAACTATATACATACATATACATATGTCTGTGTTCATGACCTTTCCTAGTGACTGGATGATCTGTATTCAACTCTTACTGGCTAATAACCCTTTGAACCACAACTTCTGTCACATATTCTCACTCTAAAGGTCTGCTAACAGTGTGTCAAAACAGAGCTCAACAAAGAGAACTGTGGAGCAGATGTGAGGGCTTATGAAATGGTTCTGTACACCTCTCTCTCTCTCTGTCTCTCTCTCTCTCTCTGTCTGTCTCTCTCTCTCTCTCCCTCCATCCCTCCTCCCCCCACCCCCGGCTAATCAGAGAAAGCTCTTGGGGAGAGATCATCTATCTAGCATGAGTGCAAACATCCTGACTCGTTTGTCCCGCCTGACCAACAGGCTGGTTTTCAGGAGAACTCTCTTTGCATCATTGCTCTCTTGTTCATCCTCTTGGCTCCTGCAGAGTTGGGCGAGGAGGGAATCGAATTTAAAGAAAACACCTTTGAAAAATCATTAACCCTGTGAGTTCTCTAGAGTCTGGACATTTGGTCACCCACTCCTGGTGGATTCTAGAGGAGGCAGGGGCAGGTGCTGCTGATCATTAGATAATCTAGCCTAGCCGGGCTAAGAGCACCACAGGCTCCCTTTGAATCTAGTTCATCTTTAACAAATAGCAATTAATCATCTCTCTGATGTCTCCATGGTGTGACATACAAGGTGCCATACAAGCAAAGCAGGCAGGATTTGGTTCTCTTAAAAAATAAACATAAAAATCTGCCACATTTCATCCTGTCCTCCACATTTATATTTTTTATATAAATTTTATTTAATATATTTAGTTTTCAGCATTGATTTTCACAGGAGTTTGAATTACAAATTTTCTCCCCATTTCTACCCTCCCCCCCCAACTCCAAGATGGCATATATTCTGGTTGCCCTGTTCCCCAGTCTGCCCTCCCATCTGTCACCCCACTCCCCTCCCATCCCCTTTTCTCTTCCTTTCTTGTAGGGCAAGATAGATTTCTATGCCCCATTGCCTGTGTATCTTATTTTCTTGTTGCCTGCAAAAACTTTTTTCTTGTTGTTTTTGAACATCTATTTTTTAAAACTTTGAGTTCCAAATTCTCTCCCCTCTTCCCTTCCCACCCACCCTCCCTAAGAAGTCCAGCAATTCATCATGGGCCACATGCGTATCATTATGTATAACCCTTTCACAATACTCTTGTTGTGAAAGACTAACTATTTTGCTTCTTCCTAACCTATCCCCCTTTATTGAATTTCCTCCCTTGACCCTGTCCC
>CM053625.1:218360734-218385655 GCA_028646595.1 Phalanger gymnotis | reverse complement strand
CTACTTCTCTAACTTTCTTTTCCAAATCTTTTTTGAGCTCTTCCATGGCCTGAGACCAGTTCATGTTTTTCTTGGAGGCTTTCGATATAGGCTCTTTGACTTTGTTGACTTCTTCTGGCTGTATGTTTTGGTCTTCTTTGTCACCCAAGAAGGATTTCAGAGTCTGAGACTGAATCTGGGTGTGTTTTCGCTGCCTGGTGATGTTCCCAGACAACTTACTTGACCCTTGAGCTTTTCAGCAGTGTATGACTGCTTGTAGACTAAAGAGTTCTATGTTCCACGCTTGGGGGGTTGCGCCAGCTCTGCTTCACCAGCACTCCTCCTTCCCCAAGAGCCCCCAACCAGGACTGGACTTAGATCTTCAGCAGGCTCTTCACTCCTGCTCTGATCTGCCACTTAATTCCTCCCACCAAGTGGGTCTGGGGCCAGAAGCAACTGCAGCTGTAGTTCTGTAGCTGCCCCACCTCTGCTGCTCCTGGAGTGGTGGCTGAATAGCAAACTTCCTGTCCCTAGCAGCTTTTCCCACTAACCTACTCTGTTGTCTTTGATGTTTGTGGGTTGAGAAGTTTGGTAACTGCTGCAGCTCACTGATTCAGGGCGCTAGGGCCCGCTCTGCCTGGCTCCTGGTCTCGTTGGTCCGTGCCGCCCATGCTGGGCTCTGTTCTGCTCAGCTCCACTCCCCTCTGCTCCCAGCTCCATGCGGGATAGACTTTACCCAGAGACTATCCAGGCTGTCCTGGGCTAGAACCCTGCTTCCTTCTGCTACCCCATGGGTTCTGCAGTTCTAGAATTGGTTCAAAGCCATTTTTTATAGGTTTTTGGAGGGACTTGGCAGTGAGCTCATGCTAGTCCCAGCTTTCCAGCTGCCATCTTGGCTCTGCCCCTCCACATTCATATTTTAGTGATGTACACATCCTGAAACAGACCAACCACCCTCCTAACGACTAGTTTGGCTTGTACTATCTATTTTATTTTGGAAGTTTACCTCTAGCCTGAGTTCTTTTTCACTCAGTCTAATTTCATTCAGGATAAGTGAATTGGGGTGAGGTATGTAGGCATGCAAAGAGAATGCCTCAGCTATCCCTACTTTCTTCCCAGTACTATTGATGAATATTATTGGGAATTATAGCTAAATAAACATACTCTTTCAGGTGAGAGTACAGGGGAGTGTTGGGCTGAAGGCAGAGTTGTAACTAGGGCAAGGACCTTATCCCAAGTGCCTGGGAGAGCAGGGGGAAGGGTCACTTCTTTTAGGGCCACTTAATTCTTGCTATCCCTGTGCTTTGCCCTTTGCTCAGCCTATGCTTTGCTCTTGAAGAAAGGCAGACCCTGGGAGAGGAAGAGGGTTGTGCCACAGGCAGAAGTTGCAGGAGGAGGGGAAGGGGGTAAGTTGTCCTCTCTCCCCATAGTGACTGCCCTCTATCATCTATCACTTATTTGTTGTGTGACTCTGGGCAAGTCATTTTACCTCTCAGTATTAGTTTCCTTATCTGTAAAAGGTGGATAATATGAACACCTAGAATTGTGAGGATTAAATGACTGGATATGTAATCTACTTTTTAAAACCTTAAATCTCCATATAAATTCACTATTATGTTCCAGTCTCTCAAATGTGGAACTAATGCCTGGAAAGGTCAAGGCACTTGCCCAAGGTCACCCAGCATATGGATGTTGGAATCAGGCCTTGAAACCGAGGCTCCTCACTCCTAGTCCAATACCCTCTCCCCCAAATTACGCTGCCTGTCTTTGGAGGGCCTTCCCTGTCATTTCTTTTTCCTGTGGGCTTAGAAGAGAAAGCTCAGGCCTGCTCTGCCTGCCAGAAATAGGTGAAATAAATCGGTCTTTTACCTCTGCTCCTCTCCCAGCCCCCTTCTCAGCCACGAGATAGGAACAAGTTCATTTTTAGATTTAGAATTTGCTGCTGATTTGTGCCTCTGCCTTGTGAACAGATTTTGAGGAGGAAGCTAGAATCAGGCAGCTGAGTGAGCAGAATGGAATGATGTGGGCCCCCTCCTTTGAAAATTCACATGCAAATTGTCAAGAGCCTTGGCTTTTTTGCATTTTTTTTTGGTTGTTGCTGTTGTTTGCCTCCCCTAACACTGGAAGAATAATAATTTAGAAGTTCTTTGTATTGCTTAACCTCAAGTGGGTCTGGCAGTTTTTCATTTTCTGGGTATATTTATAAGAATCATTTTTTCTCATTCATCACTCTAATCATAATCTCTAACCATATCCCCCCACCTCCACCCCCATTCCCATGGAACCTGTTAACCATCAGGACAAATCAACCTCCACTTTCTTCCATCTCATTGATAAAGACAAACATATTTGGTATTCTTATTTTTAATGATAATGATGATGGTGATGGTGATGATGATGAAAAACTTAAAAGGTTTGCAAAGCATGTTACAAATATTATCTCATTCCGATCTTCACAACGATCCTGGGAAATAGGTGCTTTTATAATCCCCATTTTACAGTTGAGGAAACTGAGTCAGATGGAGGTTACATGGCTTACAGGAAGGCCATACCTTTGAAAGAAGGTTCATGCAATGAAACAGCTAAATAATAAAAAATTTTGACAGTAATTGTCCATGGTTGAGACATTGGAGCTAACACAGATCTCAGCATCAGCAATTAAATTTAACTCAACAGTTTGCAGATCCCTTTGGACAACAGGGTGAAAAGAACATTTTGTTAATCTAAAATCAGGCACATGTGAAACAGGAAACAACAAAATAAAGATAGAAACATTTAAAAGTGTTCTCAAAGTCAAAGATTTCTCCATCACTAGTAACTTTCAAGTAATCAAAGTTTTTCTAAAGGAAGTTTCTGCTCAGATATGGGTTGGAGTAGATGATTTCAAAGGTCTTTTCCAACTCTAAGATTCTGTTATTCTATGCAATAAAATAACCAGCCCCTAACCAAGTTAGGAGCTTATGTACAAGGTCGACACACATGTGGAATTATCCCATGATTATATGTTATCTCTTCCTGCTATCTCCTTTTTTCCCTTCCTCTCCCCTTTTAGCCAGTCTAGTCACTGGTGGCCCCTTTCCTCTGAGATGAACAACCTAATAAACTGATAGTTCCCTCTTCTTGACTGCCTTTTTCCTTTCGGAAATCTAATGGATTATTATTTTTGTCTTTCTGCATCATTATGGAGTTAATCTATTACTCCGCCCAGTTAAGAGGGCAGCATCAGTCTGAATTCACTAACACTAAGCATTTATTAGGGACAGCTAATTAGGTGCCACAGTGGAGAGAGTGCCAAGCCTGTAGTCAGGAAGACCTGAGTTCCAATGTGGCCTCACATGCTTACTAGCTATGTGACCTGGGGCCAGTCACTCAATCTTGTTTGCCTCAGTTTTTCATCCATAAAATGAACCAGAGAAGTAAGTCATGAACCATTCTAATATATCTGTCAAGAAAAACCCAAATGAGGTCACATAGAGTAGGAAATGACTGAAAATGACTAAACAATAACAGCAAACATTTAGTAATATAGAACCATTAAACACTTTTGATCAGGGGAGAGACATGGTCAGAATTTTACCTTGGGATGCTTACTTTGGCTGCTGAGTGGTGGATGACGAATCATCTAGGAGAGAGACCAGTAGCAGAAAAATCACTTGGGAGCCTATTGCAATAAGTAGTCTAGCTTAGAGTTAATGAGGGCCTGAACCAGGGTGAATGCGGTATAAGTGGAGAAAAAGGGGGAGAGGCAAGAGATGTTGTGAAGGTAGAATTAACAACATTTGACAATTGTTGGAAGTCAGAGATGATTTAGTGACATGGAAGATGGTGTTGCCCTCAGCCAAAATAGGGAAGGTTCAAAGAGGGTCCAGCTTACAGAGAAAGGTGAATTCCATTTTGAATATGTTGAGTTTGAACCACCAATGTGACATTGAGATGACCTGTAAGCATTTGGTGATGTAAGGCTCTAGTCCTGAAACAAGTTAGCACTGCATGTATTGGGAGTCATCTGTACAGAGATGTATAGATGTATAGAGATACCTTCAGAATCCAGTGAAAGGACTTTAAGTAGTAGTTAGGAATTCAAAAAATGGAAGAATAATAAGACTGAAGTGGGTGACAGATACCACATATTATGGAGGTGGAATACTGTAGGTTTTGGTCACTGATTTGATATGAGAGATGAGGGAGAGGGAAGAGGGAAGAGGCAAAGGTGACTTGTTGTGAATATGGGAAATTGAGTATATGAAATGGCACCATAGCCAGAAATGGTGAAACCAGGGGGAGTAGGAAATAGGCTTTATGATAGGATAGGATATGATAGTGCATTTGTGGAAGAGCTGAGTTTTCATTAAGGTGAAGAAAGAGAAAGAATGATAATTGAATAGTTTGAGGATAAAAGAGAGTTTGTCAAGGGAATGGAAGGGTTCTTGAGGGTTTGGCAAAATGTACTAGATGATAGATGAATGTGGTAGGAATGAGCTTGGAAAGATATAGGATTGACTGGAAAAGGGATGAATGTTTAGGAAAAAGCAATATAGGTATGCTTTATTTTAGTCTAATAGCTTAAGGTGGGGGGCCTTGATCCACATACCAAATGGAGCCTTATTGATTGAATTCCAGAGAATGAAGTTGTTCCCTGACTGAGGCACAGAGAACCAGGTTTTCACGGAAAATGCTACCTTTCCCCTGTTTTATATAAAAGCAATTCAGGAAACAGTTTAGTTCTTTTTCACATGTTTTCTGTCCCTTATAGGAATTCCTTATAGGGAAACAAAGAGAGCAGCACTGGCAAGGGGAAAAGCATTTCTACCTCTTCACCACCCCCCCCTCCAATCCCTAGTCCCTAGTGTTGACCAAAGCAGTAATAAAGATTTGTAGGAAAAGAACATGGTGCTCCTGAGAAAGGAGTTCCTTAAAGAGTATAATGCTGCTGCTTTACTGAAGGAGCTTAATGCTACTTCAGAGTAGCAGAGAAGAGGCTTCAACTGGTGGAATGGAGAGGCCCAGAAAAGGAACAGTCTCACTTAGCAAGTGATGCAAGATCCAGACCAAGGACATACAGGGCTATTTTCCAGAGCTATGAGTTGCTTAAGGCACGTGGGTTTCCTTATTCATAAACCTCACTGTTAGGTTCTCTATGGGTATGATCACTCTCCCACATGGAAACTATGTACATTGAGCATGTGCTCCAAGCTTATGGGGTAGATACTTATGTTTTGACTATACTTGCTTTTGCCTCCTATTGATTAAATGCTCTATGATGATTATTTCTAAATTTTTGTATTGAATAAATACTATTTTATGTTTGTTCCTGATTTTTGCCTTCTTGGTAATTAAATGGTAAATTCAATATTTAAGAATTAGTGGTGTCTTTGAGATTGATTTGTGTACATGGGAAGCCCAACTGTGGGGGCTTAGGAGCTACAGTGGCAAGAGGTAGTAGGGATAGTAGCTTATCTCCTTCCTCCACATATGCCAGATTACCTCTAGGACCCTGAGAGTTGAGCTGTAGACACATGGCTGTAGCCATGGTTATTTTGCTAGGTAACCACTCCAGCCTGCTAAAATTGGATTCAGGTGGAGTGAGTGAGCCAGATGAAGACAAGGAAAAAGAATTCATGGAGTATGAAAGTCGGTGCCATGCTTTAAAAAAATCCTTACATATTCTGGTAATACCTGTTAGCAAGTATCCTATACCTTTCCTCCCCTTGTAAGCTAAACTTCTTGAGAAAGACACTTATTACTGGTGGTTCTACTTTCTCATCTCTCAATTTCTTCTGCGCTCTCTGTAATCTGGAATTTAACGTCATTTAACTGAAATTTCTCTCTCCAAAGTTGTCAATGATTGCTTAACTGCTCAATCTAATGGCCCGTTCTTTCTTTCCTCATCTTTACTGATCACTTAGAAGCCACTGATTCTGTTGTTCACCTCCTCTTCTCTAGGTTTTCAATGCACTGCTCTTTCCTAGTTCTCCTCCTACCTGTCTGATACCATCTTCTCAGTCTCCTTTGCTGGATCCTCATACTCAAATCATAAGGGTCCCTCAAGGCTTTCTTTCCCCTCTGTATCGGGGGTTATTAATCTGAGGTTTGTGACGTATTAAACTATTTTGATAACTGAATTCCAAATAACAATAGCTAATATATAAATGATAATACATTATGTAAATATGATTATATAAATAATAGCTATATAAGATAGAAACTACTATGTGCTAGGCACTGTAGTTAGTGCCTTGTACCATGGGTTCTAATTGGTACCAGAGAGCCAGGATAAGATGGAGATGAATTAAAGTGACAGATCTTGCCACTTGCAGAATTAACCACTATATGATGCGTGTATATTGTATTTCGGATGACCCTTTCCAACTCTCGTCTCTAGGAGCACTATCGATACTTCTGTTTCCCATTAGTGAAAGGAACAGGTTTTCCAGATTTGGGGTAGCAGTTGTTGGCCAGAATAGACATCCAGGCTCCATTAAAAAATATTTGAAACCCATTTCCATACAGGTTAAGGAAAGGTTGCTTCCTGATAGTGATGACACTGCCAGCTTGCTCAATTTTGGTAAATCATGTCATGAAGGATTCTGACCACAAAGACTGCTTGGCAGATGTCTAGTTTGAATGAAGAAAAACACAAATCCTTTTTGAAAATTACCCTTGGACGGCTGATCTTTAAATGACAATTAAGTGGAGGCCCTTTGGGAGAATTGCCAGCTTTGGAGATTTCATTTAAGGTTGGAAGAGCACAGGGCAGTGTGAGCAGATGAACAGAAGAAAAGCACTCAGCCTCTCCGAGAGCATCAAGAAGAAAGACTGAAACTCTTTGAGATTCAGTAGTGGATAAAAAAAACTAAACTTCCCCTCTCGGGGGATGGTACTTCTGAGCTTTTTAAGCTGAACTTTACATGGATGGTGTCAGAGATCAGATAAGATGGAGGTGGAAAAAAAAAGTGAATTGTTTTTTGTTGAAGCGATTCAGGCATGAACATGCATTATTCAGGCCCCTGGAGCAATGGTCGAAGGAGGCCTTTAATAACCAAATGCATTTACTATGTGTCTTTGGACTATGCAGAAAAATAGCATTCTAGACCAGAAAGATAGAACATTTAGCAAGAATGACAAGACCTTGTTTGCAAAGTGAGAGAGATTGCTTACCTAAGATACTGTGATATTTACCTAGATTAAGGGTCCTGACTCTCTCTTCCCAACCACAGGAAGCAGACGGGAAAGGGAAAGAGGTGGGAGGCATGCAAACAGAGAAGGCTCTGGGAGTGTAATGTGCAGAAACCGGGTGCGATTTGGTCCACAGCCCAGCTGTGCTGTGAACCCGGTGATGAACACAAAATCGCATTCTTCTCTAGAATAATTCAGAGTCCTAAATTTATCCATGTGGGCCCTGTCCTCTGAGCCTGAACTAAATGTGTGGAAAGGGTGGGGGCACAAGACCACCAATCTGAGCAGGTTGCATTTATTGGGTTTGTAAGCTTCTGTCTCATAATTTAGTTTAGCCCCTATTTAAAAGGTCTGGCTAACAATGATCTTAGATTGTAAACTCCCGCAAAGGACATCTTTTATTTTACTTGCTTTTACCTGATTCAACAGTAGATCATAGAGAGACCATGTGTCAACCTTACCCTACTCAATAAACTCCAGTGGCTCTCTATCCCCTCCAGGATTAAATATAAAAATTCTCTGCTTGGTATTAGAGCCCTTCAGAATCTGGCACCCCTCTAACTTTGTAGTCTTATATCTCACATTGCTTCCCACCCTCCCTCCCCCACAGGACACCGTAACGCAGCGACACCAGCCTCCTGGCTTTTCCTAGAATAAGACACCCCACCTTCCTATTCTGGCATTTTCGGTAGCTATTCCTCTATGCCTGAAATGCTCCCCACCCTCTTTCCTGATTTCCTTCAAGTCCCTGCTAAAATCCCACCTTCTATAGAAAGTCCTTCCTAATTCCCCTTTTAATTTTAAAATCTTCTTTCTGTCTATTATCCCCAATTTATCTTGTATATGACTACCCCATTGGACTGTGAGTGCCTTGAGCTCAGTCACTTCAGAATAGAGACTGCCTTTTATCCTTTGTATCCCTGGCACTGAGCACAGTACACAGTAGGAACTTAATAAGTGTTTCTTGACTGACCGATGAAGAGTACAGAGTCTCCTTACCTCCCTGGCTAGAATTATAAAATATTTTTCATTTGCTCTGTAAGTCATTTGAAGTTTTTCTACACTGGAAGGTGAGTGTGTGTGTATGAGGGTTACAAGGCTTTTTGCACCTTGATTTGAGGAAGACCTGCACAATGGATAGATTACTGGATTCAGAATCAGGGATTCCTAGATTTAAAGGCTGCCTCTGACAAGGTGGTTACAGTCATCTGACTGGCCTGTTTGAGTTTCTGTTTTCTCATCTGTAAAATATGGATAATAATACCTTTAGAATCCCTCTTACAGAATCAAATAGGATAACAAATGTAAAGGACAGTAATTATTGATTTTGTAGAGAGAAATTATCCCCCCAGTTTAAATGAAAACCAAAATTCTATCTGTCCTACCTCAAATAAATTGCATTTCATAGAATCATAGAATGTACGGACTTGAAAAGAACTTAGAAGTCATCTGGTCCAAACACATTTTACAGATGAGTAAATTGAGGATCAGAGATTTGAAGTGATTTGTACAAGGTAACCCTGTCAATTAATAGGACCCTAGATTACCTAGGCTGCTGTTCTTTCTACTATACCAGTTTGCACCTCTCACCTCCATCTAGAGCATTAGTTAGAATTTTCTAGTAGATAAGTCTTCTGACTTTCCTTACCCTATAATCCCTTCTTCTCCCCTTCCCTAACCCTCCCCCATTCTCCCTCTACCCCTACCTACCACACTTTTCATCCTTGGAGTTATTCTACATTAGATGCTCTTAAGTTAGGGTTCACAAACATTCAAAAAATGGATTACTCCAATTCTGCATAATTGTTTTCCTTTGTCATCTAACATTGTTTATTTTAGGCATTTCAAAACATTATTCTGAGAAGTCCATAGATTTGAGCAGATTGTCAAAGGGGTCCATGACATAAAAAAACCCAAACAGTTAAGAACTCCTGACCTTACCTCGAACCCTTTCTGGGGAGGATGGGATAAGCATTTATTGAGCTTGTATTATATTACTATATGGCAGGCACTTTCCTAAGTGCTTTACAAATATTATCTTATCTGATCTTCACAACAACCCTGTGAGATGGGTGCTATTATAATCCCCATTTCACAATTGAGGAAACTGAGGCAGACAGGGGTGAAGTGGCTTGTGCAGGGTTACCCAGATAGTAAGTGTCTGAGGCCATATTCTAACTTGGGTCTTCTTGACTCCAAGCCCAGTGTTCTTCTGTACCACCAGCTGCCTACTTTAAGTCTCTTAGCTACTTCATGGGTATTATGAGAAAGATTTTGTTATGTCAAGGGAGGTAGATACTGTGAACTTTAAGCCACATGTTGTTATGCTGTCCGTACGCCCAAGAGTCATAGAATGTTAGACCTGACAAGAACCTTAGAAGGTATTGAACCCATTTCCCTCATTTTATAGCCCAAGAATCTGAGACCCAGAATGTGTCTTATCTAAAAGATTACACAGTGTCGGTGTCAGATCAGAATTGGAACCCTGGTTTCCTGAATCCCAAGTCAGTGATTTCTTTAACCAAGATCCTAAGTTGGATACATTTTTAGCTTCTCTAGTTTTTAGCAAAGAAAAAAAAAGAAAGATGATATACAAGAAATTGTTTTGAAGGGCTGTGTGTGTGTGTGTGTGTGTGTGTGTAGATGCGGTAAGGGGCAGTCAAAAGAGGCAACCTCCAGTAATGGCTAGAAAGTGAACTTGTAAGAGCTAGGTTCAGATCCCAGCTCTGACAGTAGCCTTATAACCTTGGCCAAGTTACTTAACCTCCACATGCTTCAGGCCTCTCTCTAGGCCTTATCTGCTAGATCTCAGTGTGTTGCAATCTATTGTGGTGGAGTAAGTTTCCACATTGGGAGGTATCTACACTGAAAAGAATCACAGCACCTTCCTGCCCCCCATCCCTCCTTATATTCCTATAAAAAGGTCAAACCTCAGGCTTCTCTAAATTCTGGTAAAAGCATATTTTCTTAATATGGCCTCTTATTTTTTTAAGGTAGAGTTTGAATCAAACTTAGTAATTTTAGGTCCACTAGTTAGTACAAAAACTCAAGTATACTCTTGGTAAAAGGGAGTTGAGTTAGGGTAAAAGACTTGTAGCTGGAAGCATTAAACAGATAACTTGTGTTTTTTCCAAAGTGTGTTCAAATCTATTTATTTTATTTTCATGAGAATCCTGTGAAATTGAGAAGGTAGCTATTGCCCTCCCATTTTCGAGGCCGAAAAACTGAGGTGTCAGGAAGTTGCCCCAGATCTCCCTACTAGTCAGGATCGGGGGCTGGGCCAGACATCTGTTAGGTTTCTTAGCTTGTTCCTCCCTTTCCCTTCTCAACAAATCCAAACCAATACCCTGAAAGCATTAGTGGTTTTTAGCCCCATAAATTACCAATTAGGTTAATAAATGCCTCTGGGCACCAGCGGCAGGCCTTAGGCATAGAAAGAGATGAGAAAGATCAAGAAAGGATGAGAAAGAGACAAAAATTGATAAGCCATGGGATGACTTCAGTAACTATCCTTTCTAGTATCAGTTTGTAAGAAGTATTGCCATCTTAGGTTAACTTCTCAGGCCAACGGCCCAGATTTTTCTTTCATTCCTCATTTGCTATAGGGAAAATGGATCTTTGACAGATAGAAGATTTAAAAAAAAAGTGTTGGCTTTTTAAAAATCATCAACTCCCTCGTTTTGATTGGCAAAAGTAGCCAGAGTCTTAGTAGATCTCGTGGACTCTCATTCACTTTAGAGGTAGGAGTGACAGTAAATGACAGTCATCTTTAAAAATAATATTTTCTGGAGAAATTCATTGTTACTCATTTACATAATCATTTAATGATCTAACAGCCCTCTATTTGCTGGTACCTAGAACTATCCCTGGCCCCTTAGGTACAGGTACTTGCTCCCATTTCCATTCCGCAGCTTCATTTCCACATAGATGAGCATTTCAGGAGGAAAATCCCCAGACTGATACAGAACTGACAAGGGACTAAGATCAATAGACAAAAGTTTAATTACATGAAAAATCCGAAGTGTGTGCTGGCAACCAAGTGTACAGTATAGAGTCAGAAAGGGGCCCTCAGCATTGCTAATTTGCTCACTGATAGTTGGTCAATTTTACAAAGACACGAGCCTGTCAATTGTCCTCTTGAATGAGTTTTATTAGTATTCTGCATTAACAAATGTAGTATGAAGGCATCGGTTGTTTAAGGTTTTCAATGTATGGCACAGACAGAAGGAAACTAATAGATTTAGAAGCAGTTCAGCACTTAAATGCTAGATTAACAAAGGAGGCATGTCTAATTCTATTTAGCAGTTTATACCAGCTATCAGAAGACGTTTTGCAAGCAACAGACTACATTTATTTGCATTAAGTAAAAACATATTTTGATCAAGAAAATTACAATTTTTTTTCAGATTTTCCTTTATATCACAAATGTCAGGGTAAGGCAAATCCTTAATGAATCATATGATAAAAACCCTATTCCCCAAGAAAATATATTAAACATATTCTGCTAACTTTGTAATTTTTCAAAGCAAAGCTGACATGCACCACATAGAGAGAAATGTCTTTTTTAATCAAGTGCATCAAGCAGAACAGTATTAATTCACAAAGAGGCTTTTCAGTGTTTCATAGAAAGATTTACAATTAGCTGCAGTGAATAATATGTGACCCCATATCACAGACAGTGTTTCAGATGTCTCCTTTGTGAGCTACTCTGAAAGATGACTTGTCCATCATCGGAGCAGCCACCAGCTAGAGGAATAATGCATTGTCTCTCCTAGATTGAGAACCTTTTTTAATTGGAACTATTACGTTAAAAGCATATTTTGATACTCTGTATGCAAACACCACTAATGTAGGGTTTTATTCTCTTTCCCCTCCCCTGCCCTCCCCCACCCCCCATGCTACAGTATGATTGAAGTCTGGGTAGAAATTGACATACAGAATTCATGTGCAGAAGAACTAATCGACTCGGTATTTATTCTTTTACAAAGTCTACTCTATTAATTTTAGCAACTCTAGTGAAATGACAATTCATTGTGTCCATGTTATGTTATATCTCAGCAATTACTTGATAATTTTTATTTTTACTATCTGAATGAGAATATAGCATCTTCATTACTTTTTTTTTAAACAATAAAATCATATAGCTAAATAGCAACTCCTGAAACTCCCTAAATCAAACCAGATAACAAATCCAAACCAATTTTATATTAAGGCTCATCAGATTGAATCTATTGGCATACTTCCTTACTGTCTTAGTCTTCTTGGTTCGTTTCTTATTTTCCTATAGTTTCCTTAGGCAGAAAAACCCAGATTTCAAAGAACTACCCCATTGTGCAAGGGAACCAGTTACAAGTAAGAATCAAGGAAATGACTCTCTTGGGTAATAAGGATAGGTTAGGTCTTGGACCTGGAGTTTTAGTGAAAGCCATTATTTTCCATGATGGTGGCTCCCAAGAAGGAGATCAGGAATCTTTCATCTTTAACCACTTTCAAGCCTGGTTCTCTGTGCTATCTCTCTCATGTTGTTTTCTGTTGTAGCTCATTACTGCAAGAGAATATCACCAACATTTGGTAGCCACGGGATAATCTGCTTGCAGCAGATTGCACTTGTCAAGCATTTCACAAGATGACAGTGACTTTTTCAATTAAGTTATGAAGATGGCATAAAATAGACAAAATATCAGAATTCGTGTGGTAGCATTTCTAGGACTATTTTAAAATCACTTTCTTCTTGCTTCTAAGGAAGTGGTGTTTAATGGGGCTTGAAAAAGGATATCATCCATTCCCAGATCATTCACTGACATCACACAAGGTAATGGCCAAACTAGGTTTCCATGATGTCAGTCTCAAGGGAATAGTTGTTGTGATGACGGGCTGCTTCAGCTGAGGGTGAATTATGTGATAGTGAAATTGCTATGTGGGTGTTATGCAGAAATACAGACTGTTAATTTTTTTAAATGTAGCAACGAAGAGGGGGAAACAAATTCAGGAAGGGTTAGAAGAAAAAAAATACCCGGGTAGAATATGTGTGTATATATGTATGTGTGTGTATATGTATATGTATTCGTATACACATACACAGAAACCCCAGCACACATATGCTACTGTGTAAAAAGAGAAGGAAGGCTTCATATAGAGGAATGAAGGGAGCTAATTCCAACTTCAGTGGAATTTAAAGCAAACATCCAATAAATGCTTATTAACAAAGTACTTAACCTGACTGACTACATTTGGACATCCACCTACCACAATCTGCTTGTTTAAGGCAAAAGATAAATGAAATACAAATTCCAAAGCACTTATAAAAAGGTCTGGTCACAAGTAGCTTAAAGAGACATGAGGGAAACAAGATTAGCTCTCAGTGGAGGTATAGCATGTTACTGGGAAGGTTAGCCAATGGTGTCAATATTGCCTTCTGAGGGATTATAATCAAAAAGATACTGACACACTCCTCATATATTCTCATCTCTGGCCCCACTGCCTATTAAGCAAATGCAGAGAGAACTAGTTGCATGGACTATTAGGGCTGCCGTTCCTTGTTTTAGTGTTATGCTCAGTGGTTGGCTGGAAGGAACCCAGCAACAAATTATTTTCAGACCTGGCCTAGTCAAGTAATGTAATGTCAAAACAAACCAAGAAGCAGACACTGCAAACAGGAGTTCTAATTGCTTCTAACAAGGAGGGGAATGTGTTCTTCAGACCTTCAAACCTTGGAAACGTGCTGTGTGTTCTTTGTGAAAAGCATATCCCCTTTTTGTGAAAGGCATACAAATTTAATTTGCTGCATGGCTGAAAAGAGGTCCTCGTTCCTCCTCCCCCCCTTTTTTTCTACCCAGTGACATTTGACCCACAGACCCCTGCACCCAATGATCTAGCAAAAGCGTCTTACTCAAATATGTATGCATAATTACACACCCATCTATATTGAGAAACATAACAGCAGGGATTTCAAGTGCTGTTGCTTAATATCCACAAACTAATAGTTAACATAGGATGAGTTCTAATTGGCATATATCCTTATTTAATCCAGGGGTTAAACTGCTAGTAACATCTAGAGAAACGCTCACTTTAATAAGCTCTGTTTTAGTTGAATAGGGGGAATATTCTACAGTTGGTGGCACCAAGTCTTGCTCTAGTCCACAGGCTATGAGAAGAAGCATGTGGTAAAGGCATGATGGAATAAAAAAGCCCCGTTGTAAGTTGATGTTGCTGACAAGATGAAAATCTCAGTTCTATCTAAGGACAAGGCAACACAGGCTGCAAAAGCTGCTCTAATGATTTTACTGGTTAAGCTCATCTTACTCTATGCTAGTCTAAAAAGCTCTTTTTTCATTTCTTAATGAATGCCATGGAACTAATCTGTGGTGCTGCGAGGTACCAGATAAAACCTCATTTTCTATTTACAGGTCCGGACTTTCTCCAAGGGATCAGTAAGTAGGTTTTGAACCACTTCCTAACTCGTTTTCTCCCTGATACTGTCTGTGGATTATGCTGCTGTCTAGCACTATGCTCTCTGAAATTTTAGGTTATGACACAGAAAACAACCTTGTTCCCTTCTGTTTCTTCTAAGAGACCACTGAACGAACTGCTTTACAAAGTCATTGAGAAAGCAAATCTGGAGAACAGAATACATACATACATACATACGCGTATGCATGTATGTATGTTTAAGCCGACCTTTTATGACCCTGGGGTGAAGTTTTCAAAGGAAAGACATTAATACAGGGTCAGTGCCTTAAAAAAAGATGATTTGAGTATGGGGCACTTACCACCATATCAAAAATCTTCCTCTAAATCCCTTACCCCCTTAAGAAGGTAAACAGAACAAAATGCAAGTGGAAGATCAAAGCAAAGAATCCCCTTCTCTTTGGGCCCGAATTCCCTCCCCCCACCCCCCCCCCTAGCTCTCACAGACACCACTTGGTGTCATCTCAGCCTCCACTTCACCGATGCCATCAGATGCCATACATTGCCAAGGGCCGCCATGTCATTTCATTCTTTTCCCTCTTCTTGTTCATCTGCAGAAGACAAAGGGAGATTAAATAACATGTTGAAATGAAGAGAAGGATCCCAGTGGAGACATCTTTTTAGTACAATTCTCTGAATGTCACCGCTCCCTAAACATCTACAAAGAGCATCTTATTTGACTGGCACAGGCATGTAACTTTGGATATTTAAGAGACCATTGTTGACACGAAGTGTCTCTAAGCAGCATATACACTTCCAATAAATCAATGCCATGCTGAAGGTTAGCTTTGCTTAATGTGAGAATTAACTAAATTCATCATGTAAGTGTTCCTCTGGATACCTACTGTCTATGTTTGGTATGAGCCAGCTCTCAATACCTCAGGTTTCATGCACACACTCACAATTTCAGGAACCACATGTGGATAATGACAGCATTTCTACAGTTGAGTGAGACAACATTGGCCTACAAAAGTGACCAATAGGTGATCTGTTACATTGTTCTCCAGAGGGAAATAAACAGCAATTCATGCATTATATATGTCATGTTCAAAGTCTTACACTAGGAAATAGGTTATGAACCACTCATTCAGAACAGGTTCTGAGTGGTGGGCAAAGGCACCATGTGGTTCTGAAGTACTAATTGTGCTGGCAGAAAGAAGGCAGCTGATGGGAGAGATGATTTCCAAAGTATATAAATGCCACACACACACATCCATAATGTCTTTGTGTCAAAGTTAGGGACAATCTCTTTTTGTGCATGGCCTCTGAGGTTCCTTCCAACCCTCAAAAGCTTATGTCCACAAAATGTAGGAAATTGACTTCTCCTCAGATATCAGAAAAATCTGGGCCTCAGTCACCCCACTTGAAATACATTGCAACTAACACTTATTCTATGCCTACTATGTCCTAAGCATTACTATATTGACTCATCTCAATTCTTATGTTCAGTCTACTTTAAGATGCATTTCTTGTGATTAAGGCCAATCTGAGCTTTGCACTACAAAAGAAAATGCCTGAAATAATAAAAAAAATCACTATGTTGCAATGCAGGCTGGTTAGGCTCTCAGGAGAGGAGGGCAGTGGAGTCTATTAGCTATGGCACCCAGCTACGATTATGGAATTCACAGAGCCATGCAATAACAGAGAAATCATATCTACTCAGATATCTCTATTTTTTCTCTTCCTGACTCAGATATAACTGGTATGTTCTTGTAAGCAAGGTATTCCTTCAAACTGGTACCTTGAGCCTTGTACCAGCTTCCTCCTCTCTCTACCTGAACATAAAACTGCAGAGTTCTTGATTGCCTTAAGCTAACATGAATTATACAGGCCTCCATAGCCTAGATAGATTGGACTTTCTGGGCTGTAGTTATGTATGTGGCTTAATTTTCCAGATCCAGACCAAGACATGGCAGTGGTGAAGTGGAAGCACATGTCTCTTTGTATCCTTTATGTGTCAGAGAATGTGCTGGTATGTATTCAAAACAGTGACCTTGGAGGTATGTATAGCTGCATCTCTGGTGAGGAAATGGGGGAAGATGTTACGTATAGAAAAGAATTTTGCCAAAATAAGATAAGGCCCAAAACAAAGGAAGAAATGCAGAGAAATGAGCATTTTAATACTTCAGATTTAGTCCTTTTTACTACTTTTAAACAGAATTTTCTTTCCATGTCTATTTCTGTCTTTTTTTCTTTTTCTTCTGTTACATGGAAAGGCATTGTTAAAATACCAATCAAAAGGGGAAATCATGTATTGAACTTTGCAGAGTGGAAGAGGGTTCTTTTCTTAAACAAACAAACAAACAAACAAAAATGCCTTTATTCTATAATTCCAGGAATGCTTTAATGTTTAGCCTTGAACATTATGAAATTCCTTTAAATCTGTGTCTTCTTGAATATTTTCCTAGAAGAATTTGCTAATCCTATGTAGCCTGTGGGACACATCATGTGGAGGAGAATTCAGTGACCATATTTCTGTACAGCCTTACTGGGAAAAGCAGTGAGGTGATTTACAATTCAGGTGCATTATGGATTTTTCCATTGCTAAGCATTTTAGTCTAGAAATTGGACCACTTACAACTGCAAATGTAGTTATGCGTCCATTTCTGTGCAAATTATGATCTTCCTATTTTTTTCCTTCTATGTTTTTTAAGGCTATTACTCATCAGGCTAGGACATAAAGAAATCTCCAAAAAGCAAAACTCACACAAGTCCTCCTGATTCCATCTCAGTTTCTCCTTAGAGGTTTAGAATGTTTGAGCCCGAAGAGACCTTCAAGACCATCTGATCTAAGGCCCTTATTTCACAGATGAGGAAACAGTCCCACAGAGAGGAAGTGACTCATCTAAATGAGTTAACTCTAACTCATCTAAATGAGTTAATTCCAAACTACTTAAAGATTAAAGCAAGTTTTGGAACCAGCACCAGACCTTAAGTCACTTATCTCTCCAATAGAGTTCTTCCACACATCATATGCTAAGTAAATAGATGCAAGGAAAAAAGACCTAAGCTCTTTGATGACTGGGACTGTCGTTTTTCTTATTCATAGCCTCAGTACTTAGCATAATACTTGGCACTTAGGAGGAGCTTAATAATGTTTATTCATCATTGACTAAATATGGCTTCAAATTTCTTTTTAAAAAAATCACTCAGCAAACAGCTGATACAGCTGGTAGATGTAATAATGATGTGAGTTGTCACTCTACCTGTCTTCATCCTTCATTTCTCTATCTGTAAAAGTGGGAACACTGACGTTTGCACAAACTACAGCATAGCACTGGTTGCTGTGGGACAAGACTACTGTAAACCATAAAGCTTGTTACAAATGTGGGCTAGCATTGTTATTCTCAAATATTATTGCCTGTATCTTGAGAATTCCTTGCTTCTAAGAAAGGCAAAATCCTTAAGAGACATTATCTCATCATGCTTCACACGTGCCATAGGAGATGAGCAAGTGGGAAAAAAGATCTTAGTGACAAAGCTAGAAAAAAAAAGTGAGGTACTCTAAAATTGCCTCATAAAGCACTTAATTATCTCAAAGATCTGAATATAACATGATTCTCAACACATGAGGTATAGTTTATGATTCTCACAGTGACTGGGAAGAATAGAAAGCTAATGAAATCCTTTGCCCTCCAAAGGAGTATGATTGTAGAGAGATTAAAAAGAATTGTAATAAACCACGAGAGTGAATTAACAGCAGAGGTGAGCAAAGACCTGCACTGCTTAACAGTAATTCTTGCAGATATTTACTAAAACACCTACTAAATTAAAAAAAAAGGAAACAAAATCTTACCTATTAGAGATCATCATCTTGTTGGCTCTCCGTTGGGTCACTTTCATCCTGACTACTCATTTCAACTGAAAGCAGAACAAAGATAATATGTTAGACTTTTGTACCAGACCCCCCCACCCCCGCCAAAATGCGAGCAAATGGTCTGAACCTAAGAACTAATTTTTTCTCCATTCGTTATATCTATTGATGATGGTGTGTCTTTTTAGAGTTCCATCGATGACATTAATAGTGATTTGGGTTGGTGACCAGCAGGTTTCCTATAATAGGTGCCTATAAAATACTGATCTTTTTGATTCAGGTTCGTGCTTTTCACAAATTAAATAATGAAATAAATCTTAAGTATGAGAACATAGGGTCATGTTTAATGAGGCTTGTGGACTGTCATTCCATGCTGAGGTTAGTCTTGGTGAGATACTGGAATGGCCTAGCGATAGAATCTCTTTCAAGGGTGTGGGACAGTATTTACAAAGGAGTCCTTGGCAAGGGGCAAGAAGGTGTCTGAATGGTGTCTATATAACCGTTTGCTTATTTGGTAGTCTCACATTATGTCCAGTTGCAGCTGTCAACAAAATGCAGTAGTGGGTTACAGAAACAACATTCAGATTGTAAAGAATATGGCAGATGCATTCAATCCAATCGAGATGGGACCTAAATGAAATGATTAAGTTGACAGATTTTGCCTTAATGTGGAATCCCCTTCTTTTCTTGGAAGAAGTACTGGTTTTTTCTTCACTGTCTCTGGGAAGAGTGAAATTGGCTCTCCTTTCCCATGTAGTGCATCATTTTGGCCTTGCAATGTCAAGAGGCATGCTTTTAGGATGAAGATTGGTGATCAGGATGATGCAGGGCTCCCCACTCACCAAATGGTCTTTAAAATTTAGTGACAACTCTGGCTTCCTGGTGTTAGCAGTATGGGTACATCTCTTTTCAACCATGGAAACATTCAGAAGCCCAAATGAATGACAAGAAAACCAAGAAGAAATGAGAAAAAATAGGGCACTAATGTGCTAGGAAGCTGTAGCTTCTAGGGAGTCAATGCAATGCAGTGTCAACGGGCCTGTTTTGGTGTTCATAATTCAGAGCAGACAGTCTGAGAATGCCAGTGGGGTGGCTACGGTGGTTGCATACTAGAATAGAAAATAAAGTAAATAGCTAATCCAGATCACGTGGTCCCCATAAAACATGTGTTTTTACTCTATTGTGTATGATTTTGCAGGAGCATTTGCATAAAAAGAGAATGTATAATCAGCACCATTGTTAGAAAGCCTTAGACACTTGTGAAGTCTCCAAGTGTCAGCCAGTTTAATTAGATTGATATTTTTCAAACATCAAGGCCTATATTAGGAACCAACAACCTGTAATCTCTAAAAAAAAAGTGATCCCCTCGAAAATGAACGCTCTATCAGGGGAAAACAGCAGCAGATGTACTTGAAATCAGTCATGTAGGAAAGAGGTGGCAGGGTGGGGGTAGGGGGGGCAGGTTTGAAAGGGGAAAAACTAAATCTGTGAAGTTTGGATTCAAAGGGCTGCACTTGAGGACCTAGAGGGCCACATGTTGCCTTGAGATTGCAGGTTCTCCATCCCGGACTGGACCCTTCCCCTCTACTCCATGATGTTGGTTGCTTCCCGCTCCCCACCCCCACCCCTCAGGGCTTGATCCAAAAAAATTAATGCGCTGAGGAATCTCAGTTTCAACCCTATATAAGAAATGGGTTTGTTTATGAAATATGCCGAGGGTGCTCAGGCCCTAATCATCCTAATCCCAACCTGAGGGAAGAGGCAGAGAACAGCATCAATGGAATGTCCTATGAGGATCCAGTTCTATAACTAGGACAGGGCAACTAGGCCTTTGCCTCGGTTCCATATTACATAGAAAGAAGAAGGGTATTTACACAAAGTTAATCTGGTAGTTTCCATTCTATTTGGCCTTGAAATTGCTCCAACGAACTCAGTTTTATTAAGAGGCACGGGTGATCTAGCTTTTTACTAGCAGCTGCTTTAAAAAGCTGCATTTTGATGAGTACTCGAGAAGTAAATGGCTTCTGAAATTTGACTTGTTATTGCAGAACATGTTGGTTCATTGAACAGATAGCAGTTCCCTGATTCCTAAAGCACACATTGGGAAAATAGGCCAGATTTCTATTTTATGAGACTCCAAAGACTTCAGAACCATACCGTCGGCATATGCAGCATTTTCCACAGGGCAGGCATCTCCAGCACCCACTTGCTCTGCAGATGACTTCCCTTCTCCCACTGTTCCTTCTGACATGCCAAAGGTTGGGGGTTGGAGGTGAGAGAGAGAAAGAAAGGTAGAAGACAGAGTCAACAATTAACGAAGAATTGCAGCTATCGCTGGTATTCTTCTGTTGTCCTTGACCTTTTGAGCTTAAAGAAAACCTTGATATTGGTTAACATTAAGCTTCAACACCATTTGGATCAGGAAAGTGAGGAAAAGAATATTATGAGGAAGAAGGGTTTTATCTTCAGTGATTTCTGCTCAAGAATGTTCTTTAATTTGTAATATTATTATAAATACATATACACTAATTTTAAGTTGAAAATAGAATAACAAGTAATCAGGGAAACATGGCATAACAATAGACCATAACTTAAATTTAGTGGTTTTTTTTTCTTTACTTAAACATTTGTAAATTAAAAAAAAATCCAAAGGAGCAAACAAAAAAGCTAGCTTGCCTTAGGCAAGCCTAAAAGCTGGAAAAACCCAGTGTCATGGAAGTAAAGTCTGGAGAAAGAACATAAATAAATTGCTTTTTCCTTTCCATATATAGCTTTTAAAAATCTTATTTAGGACTGCAAATAGAACAACCTTTAGTTAATTTCCATCATGGTATTTCTCCACCTGAGCAGCTTCAAAAACTTTTTCATCTGTTTCCTGTGACTGAAGCTATATACTATATTTGACTTTCTCATTGCAAGGGATCTATTTGCTATTGTGAGAAATGTGACCTTTTCTAATAGGGTTTTTTTTTTTGCAGCTGAACATCAATTATATCTTAAGGACTCCTTTCTACTTGGGTATCAGCATATGTACACACATTTACTAAGGTAAAGTTCCAAGGGGAGGTGACCATTTTCACAGGTGGTCTCAATGGAAGTTAGGGCTGGACCTATGGAATCATCTAGTTTCTCCTCCTCATTTTAGAGAAGTGGAGATTCAGGTTTGGAGTCACTAAGTGACTTGTTCACTTCACTGGAGGTAGAGAACAGAGATGAGATCTGACCCCTGGCCCTCAGACTTCAAATCCAATGCTCTGGCACTACAGAACTCCCTCTGTGATTAAAACAGGAGGAATAGCTTGAATTAGGCTTTTACTAGGGGTGCCAGAGTGGAAACAGAGAGAGAGAGAGAGATACAGATGTAAGGAATGTTACATAGGTGGAGTCAACAGGCCTTGGTAATTAATTGGATAGAAGATAACCTCAAATTTTCAAACATGGGAAGTAGATGAGAGTATAGACAGAAATAGTGAAGTCAAAAGCAGGAACACATTTAGGAGGAGAGGTAACGAGGTAGCTTGTGGACATGTTTGGTTTATGATGTTAGTGGGACACACAGGTGGAGATTTCCAACAGTAAGATAAAGAGATACACATCTGGACTTAAGAAGAAGGAGTAAGACTAGAGACTAGGTTAAGTATAAGTAACCACTAGACTTGATCCACTGTGGAAACCAAAGGGCAGAATATTTGAAAATCACTCTAAGATATTATCACTTGTTGGGTAATTTCTCCCCATATGATAGCAATAAGGATAAGGGTAAGAATTCTGGAGAGGCATTTACTGCATACAGCTCATATTCTCAGTCTATTTGATATCCTACATTTGGATTTTACGGAGTTACAGTAGATGACTAACTCATTTGACAAATTCTGGACTTTTAAATTTGCAGTACGCTGTACATTAGACAGCACCATCAAACAGCAACCTGTGAAATAACAGCTTCACTGTATTAGATACTGTAAATACCTTGAGAAAAGAGAGAGAAGAACGAGGCTCTGAGAGCTGAAGAGGAGTGATGGTATCCTGGAGCTGGAGGGACTGGACAGAATGGGGGAGGTCCCCAAGTCAGGAACAGATAACACTAAAATGTATCTACTGCTCACATGGTAAAGAAAAAGTGAAATTATTAATCACTGAGCAGGGATGATATGAAATGCTTTCAGGGGACTATGAATTCTAACAGGCACAGCTGGTATGGTTCTCTGAATTGTGTCTGCTCATCACCTCAGATATCATTGGGGAGGAGGAGATATTATAGGATACCCTCATTTTTCAATTTTCTTCCCCATATTTCCTCTCCTGGCTGGACACTGACCCTCAATCTATGCCAATCTCTAAGAGTGGGTACCCAGAGTCTCCATTCCAAACCAATCCTCAGGCCTACTCCTTCCTTCCCAAATGCTCCCTTCCCAAGAGTCATGGGCCAGGCCTACTCAGCGGCACCTTTCCTCCTTGCCAAGAAGACATGGTCACTTGCATATCTGGTTGAATAGGAATTCACCATATTTAATTCTTCTATACTTCGTCATCTTCCCCACTACAGAAACCCAGTGTTCAATGGACGTGACCATTTGCCCTGCTACTATACTCTTTAGATCTCCAGCAATGAGTATGTGACCTTCCAAAGCATGGTAAAAGCCCCTGGACTTTGACATTAGCCCCTCAGCTGCACCCTTATGATCACTAGGCCCTTCTATTTGCTCTGAAGCTGGAACCACCCGTACGCGTTCTCTCTCTCGATTAGAATGTGAGCATCTCGAGGGAAAAGAGTTACTCAGTTTTCTATTTGTATCCTTAGCACAGTGCTTAGCACAATAAGCTTTTAATAAATGTTCATTCATTCAATTTCCTCATCTATAAAATGTCATGAAGAAAATGCTTTGTAAGCTACAAAGCATTTATAAATAGGAGTTTTCTAGTCTATCATTAAATAATTTTGATATGGGAATGCATATCTGATTTCATAATGTAAGGCTTTGGTAAAATGGGATTTGCTGTAAAGAAATTCACTTTGCGAATAACTTTGTTTGAATAAGTCTTCGATGCAAAGTGTAGGGTACTCTCAGGCACATGGTTACTCTCAGAATAAAACATGGACAGATATCAAACATGGAGGGTTCACTGGTCATTCAGGGAGATCAAGTTATAAGGGTAGTAATGATTTCCTTACATTATTAAAAGATCTAGAGGAAAACTTCTAGCACACTCAGGAGTTAGATCCTTCCATGGAAGACTGGTAGGAGATTATATACAAGTACCACACATAAGGAGAAGGCACAGATCGGTTGTGACTTGTATTGTTGAAGGTGATAGCCACATCAATGAGATAATAGATGCATTAAACAACCCTTCCAAATTGTACATGACCAATGTGATAAAAAAGAAAAGACATCTAAGTGTTAGCAATTCCCGCCCCCTTACTTCAAACCTAAGTTTACCTCTCCTTAATTTCTAGTCTAAGAAGCTATTTCACTTTGCACTGTCCTGTATCCTTGAGTTTCTTGTCTCCTTTCCCATCATTGCTCATGTGATGCCAAGCCCCAAACCCCTACACGTGGGCTGATGAAAACTGCTGGAGGAAGGTAAATAACCAACTATGCTTCCTGAGTTCACCACAGACATGTTATTTAATCTCAGCTGGGTCCTCACTGCTGCACAAGACTCTTTTACTCTCCCTTGATTGATCCTCTAGCTCGATCACCACAGTTTCTGTTTTATAATTTCTTTTCCCTCCACAATCTACCTACTCCACTTCCATCATACTTCTGATCACCAGAAGCCTTCCTTATATATAACCAAGAAAATAAGGACATCTAATGTGAGCTCCTTTTTCCTTTCAGTTTTACAACTCATATCCTTTCAACATCTATCCTTTCTTTACTGGCCATTCTTGCCAAGGTAACCCCATTCTATATGCCCTTCATCCATCCCTTACTCATACGCTTTGACCATCATCCCTCTCTCTAATTTTGCTTCCTTATTACCCAAATTTATCTCCTCAATGTCTTTTTTGCTCTCTTTCTTTATTATTATTATCTTTTTTAAATAAATTTTATTTAATATATTTAGTTTTCAGCATTGATTTTCATGGTAGGTTGAATTACAAATTTTCTCCCCATTTCTACCCTCCCTCCCACTCCAAGATGGCATATATTCTGGTTGCCCTGTTCCCCAGTCTGCCCTCCCATCTGTCACCCCACTCCTCTCCCATCCCCTTTTCCCTTCCTTTCTTGTAGGGCAAGATAGATTTCTATGCCCCATTGCCTGTGTATCTTATTTTCTTGTTGCCTGCAAAACCTTTTTTCTTGTTGTTTTTGAACATCTATTTTTTAAAACTTTGAGTTCCAAATTCTCTCCCCTCTTCCCTTCCCACCCACCCTCCCTAAGAAGTCCAGCAATTCATCATGGGCCACATGCGTATCGTTATGTATAACCCTTCCACAATACTCTTGTTGTGAAAGACTAACTATATCTTGCTTCTT